>CM032229.1:190270000-190435000 GCA_019009955.1 Riptortus pedestris | reverse complement strand
ATGTTTCTACAGTATTATTATTCTATTATGTTTCTACAGTATTATTATTCTATTATGTATCTACAGTATTATTATTCTATTATGTTTCTACAGTATTATTATTCTATTATGTATCTTACAGTATTATTATTCTATTATGTTTTCTACAGTATTATTATTCTATTATGTATCTACAGTATTATTATTCTAATATGTTACAGTTATTAATGATGTTTGTAGTTATATTTATATTAGATCCAACTTCTTGATGTATTACATCTATTAAGTTATAATATGTTACAGCTGTTATAGTGTTATATATATATATATATATATATATATATATATATATATATATATATATATATATACACACACACATTTATAATAATAAAGATATGTTTATTATATATAATGTGGTGTTATGGGGGGCTCGAGTGTTATGTATGTGAATATATTTATGGATATGAATATTGTATAGTGTTGAGGTGTATATAATATAGTACATGTATTATAATGTAGTACATGTAATTTTTACAGCCCTGAGGAAGAGAAGATAAAGATTCTCGAAATATCGGCATAAACTAAAATTCATTTCACCAACATTGACCAAAACTCCGAAAAGAAACAACACACCACACACACATATATATATATATATATATATATATATATATATATATATATATATATATATATATTTGTCTATTAACGCTCTAGTGGTCGCTATTTTAGTTTGATCCTTACAAAACTCGATATTGAATCGTTTTTTGTAATAAGAAAGATGAAGTTCGTTAACGGCTGAAATCGGACCAGTGGGAGGGGGGGTTTAGAGGGGGGGATTTTTGAAAATTCAAAATATCTCCTTTATTATGCGTCGGATCGAAAACTTGTATAGAATAAATCTTATTGCAAATTAAATTTACTATAAATATTGTTCTATACATTTATTCTGTATCTTGAATATTAACTGAGATATTTGCATTTTTATTAAATGTGGGCTGTTAACGGACGAGTTAGTTTCCATCCAAAAGCTAGTTCAGCCGTAACTGTTCGGCTCTCGTATGGAGATTTCTCTATTGTATAACTACACTTGGGAAATCTGCTTAGTTTCCGCAGCCCCTGCGTGACGGACTTTTTTTTTCTTGTTTATTTTTCAGAATCTATTCCTTTTCCTTGGTTCGAAAATACGTTTTTTGGCTACCTCTTTCATGTTTCAGGAATATTCAATAAAATGTACTGTTTCGGAGATAAATAAATACTTGTGTTTAAAAACGGGTTTTTGCATTTTACGGCTAAGGGATGCGCCGAGTCGAAAAATACGCGTAAATAAACTCATTTCAGAATTTCATTTTCAACCGGAGTCAGTTATAAAAAGTATGGCATTCCATTGGAAATTCCAGAGTTATGGTCGCTGGAGACGTACTGGAGAAGGTTATGAGGTTGGATATGAACTGAAAATACTTTTCAGGAGCCACAACAATGGTACACCAAATCTCAGCCTTGCATTAAGTCGATTGTAGATTTTAAGGGGGATGACACGCGAACTCTTGGGGCACCCTGTATAATAGTCATGGATTTAATATATATATATATATATATATATATATATATATATATATATATATAGTTATTTCTCAATGATTGTGTCTTTATTTAACATTGTTAAAGTTTGAATTAAACCTCCTAGTTGGGGGTGCTCCTGAATAAATCAATATCATATTCATTTAACCTGTTGTACTGATAACATCATTTTTAACTGTTTTCCCAAACAGGAAAGGCCTGGTAATTCCTCTTCGACTCCAGATAAAATCTCCATTTGGAACGGATGGAAGGTAAGTTGTTATAATATTACTTAATGAAGGATGCTTACCGCGACTTTTTGAAAAATTTCGTCAAATGTCTATCAATTGTACCCAGGAGATAACGAAAATGACGCCCGGGCAAAATTACATATACATCACATATATATATATATATATATATATATATATATATATATATATATATATATATTTGTCTGTTACCGCTCTAGTGGTCGCAATTTTTCTTTGATCGTTACCAAACTCGGTATTCAATCGTTTTATGTAAAAAGAAATATCAAGTTCCTTAACGGCTGAAATCGAACAAGGGGAGGGGGGGGTTTAGAGGGGGAGAATTTTGAAAATTCGAAATATCTCCGTTACTATAAGTCGTATCGAAAATGTGTTATTGCAAATTAAATTTACTATAAATATTGTTATATACATTTATTCCCTATTTTGAATATTAACCGAGATATTTGCAGTTTTCAGCCTTCAGTAAACCCCCACTTTTACTCGCGTTACATAAACCATACTCTGTTATATAATAAACCACCACATTATAACATTCGAAGCTGAAATACCAAACATTGTTTTCCAGAGACCTATATTATACGAGATACATGCTAATATGTTCTGATGGTCCTCCCACACCGTCTTAAGTTCTTGGATTACTAACATTTGTGATTGGGATAAAAATTATTCTGATTCATTATAAAATGCAGTAATAGATAAAGTAAATCGTTTTCAATAACATTAATAGCTTCCGGTCTGGAGGTTTCTTATTATCATTTGTATTTATTCACTTGATATTGATTGTGCTGTTGTGTTACCATTATATAGATTTATCTATTATTAAACCACCAGGGAAATCTGCTTAGTTTACGCAGCTACTTTTATGTACTTTTATGTATCTTGTGATCGTTCTTTGTGACAATTTATCTTGCCAGGATGAATGAATTTTAATTTTTTTTTCCTAACAGAAGATGTTCAACGATGAACTACCTAGCTTTAAAGATATTGGCCAGCTTTGGGAAGAATGGAAAGTAAGTGGACATTGCACATTTTGTATTTTTTATTTAATGTTTTCTACAGAACAGCATCCTTGCAATATAGGAATTTATTTAAAATGCACCATAATGAAAATACAAAGTATATAAGAATTTTTATTCTTTTTCTTTTGACAGCATCAGATCAAATTAAAATTTTATATTTGGAAAAAAGTATTATAAAGAGTAAATTAAATTAACAATTATGTAACTATTATTAATAAAATATGAAAAAAAAATAATAATGAAGGAGAAATAATAAAATTGATAATTAGATGAAGTTTAAAGCAGTTAGTCAATAGCTCAGCTCAATGTTAAAGATTTTAAGGTCTCAAAGTCATAGTTGTCATGTTGGCTGATCGGGAGGGGCAACACACTGCTGGTTGTTAAAAAAGATATATTGATAAAATAAATACATATAGGGTAACTTATCTACCATCCTATATCTACGTTATATATTCGTATGCCTATGCTACGATGTACAACATATACTAAGACTTAACACTAATTACATTACAACATACATACCGCTGGGGCCAAGGCAAACAGAAAGAGCTGCAGCACTAGTATATCACCAAAACGGTTCACACTCTGAAAGCTAGCAATACAATGCGCTTAGATTTACAGCATTGCATTGTCAACAGTTTGTTTGCCTTTTCCCCCGCTCGCTCGCTCTCATTACATCACACTGTTAAACACAAATCACTACACCACAGTTGTGTTCAAACAATAATTGTGGTTTAGTAGCTGGCCAAGCTCCGTTCGAAAGACCTATGTTAGCAGATCTCCCTTAAGGGAAATCAGCTATTGAGGTCGTACTCATGACGCGATTTTCGAAAAATTTCTTCAAATGTCCATCGGTCCTACCCAGGAGATGACGAAAATGAGGTCCGTTCAAAATTATATATATATATATATATATATATATATATATATATATATATATTTATGTATATATATTTTTGTCTGTTTTACGCTCTAGCGGTCGCAATTTTTGTTTGATCGTTACGAAACTCGATATTTATGTAAAAAGACAGATCAAGTTCGTTAATGGCTGAAATCGGACGAGAAGGAGGGGTGGGGGTTTAGAGGGGTGATTTTCGAAATTATTCAAAATATCTCCGTTATTATGCATCGGATCGAAAATGTGTTTAGAACCAATCGTATTGCAATTTAAATTTACTATAAATATTGTTATATACATTTATTCTCTATCTTGAATATTAACCGAGATATTTGCATTTTTATGAAATCTGTGGTCGGGTATAGTTCGGATTAGGTCGGCCCTTTCAGTAACTACTCGGCTCAGGTGGAAGCTTCTTCCAACCTTACCTGTCGTTTCTAACCTTACCTTACCTTCGTTACTTTGTGAGATTTATGCAAATACGTTCTGTTCATCCGCCCACTCCCTTTTTTGTTCTTGGACTACTAAAATTTGATTTATTAAAATATAAATTATTCTTACAATTCAGAATCCGATTCATTTGGGAATTTATTTTAATCAACTGAGAGATTTCTCATTACCGTTTGTATTTAATGAAGGTGGTGTTGTGTTACCAATATGCAGATTTCTCTTTTGTAAAAGTTCACATGTGAAATCTGCTTAGTTTACGCAGCCCCTGCGTGACGGACTTTTTTTCATTAATGTCGTCCGTTGCCTGTGATAATGTCTACACGTGTATATCATGTGGGCAAAAGTTTGTCCAGTTTCATTATCACAATCAAACGTGTTGTTGTCAGTCAAACCAATACAATAAAAATAAGGGAAATCTGCTAATAACTCTTAATCGTTCCATGTCCGGTTAATGCTTGAGTAAGCATTCCATTTATGCTTTTCATTTGTGTATATTTATAATGAAGTGAAATCAGTAGATGGTTCTTTCAAAAATCTTTCTCCAGTTTGCGGTGAGAGTAAGTTGAATCTAATGCATAGGTCATTATTTAAAGACTTTGGCTTCTTTGGCTAGTAAGTCAGCTTGTTCATCGCTTATGTTCTGTGTATGCTTTAATATAAGTTAGTACTACTTCAATTTCCTTTTGTTTACATTGAAAAATATTTTGTCTAATTTCTTACTAGTATTTATTTAACTAATTAATTAATAATTTCTTAAGTAGTCATTTATTTCAGTATTAGTAAGTCTGTCAATAGATGTTTTACTTTCATTGCTTATTCAAATTTTGTTAGGTCCTGTAATAGTCTCATTAATGTGTACATTTTGTATGTGAAGCAGTAATTTTCACATGGTAATTTTGTTTCATACATGTAAATATTTAAACACGGATGAATGGTATATTATATGACAAACATTTCATTTTTTTTTTAAATTAAAAGCAATCATAATTATTAAAGCAGACAAAATTATATATTTATTCGACTTATAATATATAAATTTGGCCTCAGAAGAAAATTGTAGATGTTAAAAGTCATGCTTTTGCAGACAACATTAAAAATATTAAAATGATACTAATCAAATGTATATTAATTTTTAGAAGAAGCACGGGAAGTCTTACAAATATTGGGACGAAGAAGACGGGAGGAGGCACATTTTCTATGAGAACTTCATGGAGGCTTGGACCCACAACAAGGAATACGACCTTGGGAAAGTATCTGGCTTGAGGGTTCTAGATGAATTCGCTGATGGGGTAGGTTCAAAAACCAAACAGTATTCTACCGAAGTTGTCTAAAGTTCTGGATAAGATAATAAATTCGTGACTTTTATTATGTCCAGTACGGATTTACACCATACAGGTAAACAACAGATGAAATAACAAATATTATCCATGTAGCTTTAAATGGAAAATCTAATGTCTTAATGGTTAGTCTGGATATCATAGCTGCGTTTGATAATGCATGGTGGCCAGCTATTCTAAAAAATCTAACTATCCTAAGATAATTTTACATAAAAATTATCATAAATGACTTTAAAGGAAGATCAATGACAATACAGAAAAAAACATTATACTTACACAAAACCAATGACTATTGATACTCCTCAAGGGTCAAGTTTATATCCGACCCTATGGAATATTGTAATCAACACTATTTTTGACATACCCGTTCATAATAGCTCACTAGAAGCTAATCATATCCATAGATGGAGTTGGTTCATGATAGCTCACTAGAAGCTAATCATATCCATAGATGGAGTTGGTTCATGATAGCTCACTAGAAGCTAATCATATCCATAGATGGAGTTGGTTCATGATAGCTCACTAGAAGCTAATCATATCCATAGATGGAGTAGGTTCTTGGCAGCTTCACTATAAGCTTATCATATCCATAGATGGAGTTGGTTCAAGAGAGCTCCACTATAAGCTAATCATATCCATAGGTGGGGTAGATTCATGGCAGCACCACTATAAACTAATCATATCCATAGATGGAGTAGCTTCAAGACAGCTCCACTATAAGCTAATCATATCCATAGATGGAGTAGGTTCTTGACAGCTTCACTATAAGTTAATCATATCCATAGATGGAGTAGGTTCTTGACAGCTTCACTATAAGCTAATCATATCCATTGATGGAGTAGATTCATGGCAGCACCACTATAAGCTAATCATATCCATAGATGGAGTAGGTTCTTGACAGCTTCACTATAAGCTAATCATATCCATTGATGGAGTAGATTCATGGCAGCACCACTATAAGCTAATCATATCCATTGATGGAGTAGATTCATGGCAGCACCACTATAAGCTAATCATATCCATAGATGGAGTAGGTTCTTGACAGCTTCACTATAAGCTAATCATATCCATTGATGGAGTAGGTTCTTGACAGCTTCACTATAAGCTAATCATATACATAGATGGAGTAGATTCATTGCAGCAACACTATAAGCTAATCATATCCATAGATGGAGTAGGTTCTTGACAGCTTCACTATAAGCTAATCATATCCATAGATGGAGTGCTTCAAGACAGCTCCACTATAAGCACTATAAGCTAATCATATCCATAGATGGAGTAGGTTCTTGACAGCTTCACTATAAGCTAATCATATCCATTGATGGAGTAGATTCATGGCAGCACCACTATAAGCTAATCATATCCATAGATGGAGTAGGTTCTTGACAGCTTCACTATAAGCTAATCATATCCGTAGATGGAGTTGGTTCAAGACAGCTCCACGATAAGCTAATCATATCCATAGATGGGGTAGATTCAAGACAGCTCCACTATAAGCTAATCATATCCATAATGGAGTAGCTTCAAGACAGCTCCACTATAAGCTCCACTATAAGCTAATCATATCCATAGATGGAGTAGGTTCAAGACAGCTCCACTATAAGCTAATCATATCCATAGATGGAGTAGGTTCAAGACAGCTCCACTATAAGCTAATCATATCCATAGATGGAGTAGCTTCAAGACAGCTCCACTATAAGCTAATCATATACATAGGAGGAGTAGGTTCTTGACAGCTTCACTATAAGCTAATCATATCCGTAGATGGAGTTGGTTCAAGACAGCTCCACTATAAGCTAATCATATCCATAGATGGGGTAGATTCATGGCAGCACCACTATAAACTAATCATATCCATAGGTGGAGTAGGTTCTTGGCAGCTTCACTATAAACTAATCATATCCATAGATGGAGTAGCTTCAAGACAGCTCCACAATAAGCTAATCATATCCATAGATGGAGTAGCTTCAAGACAGCTCCACTATAAGCTAATCATATCCATAGATGGAGTAGGTTCAAGACAGCTCCACTATAAGCTAATCATATCCATAGATGGAGTAGGTTCAAGACAGCTCCACTATAAGCTAAATCATATCCATAGATGGAGGTTCAAGACAGCTCCACTATAAGCTAATCATATCCATAGATGGAGTAGCTTCAAGACAGCTCCACTATAAAATCATAATCATCATAGCATAGTAGGTTCAAGACAGCTCCACTATAAGCTAATCATATCCATAGATGGAGTAGCTTCAAGACAGCTCCACTATAAGCTAATCATATCCATAGATGGAGTAGGTTCAAGACAGCTCCACTATAAGCTAATCATATCCATAGATGGAGTAGCTTCAAGACAGCTCCACTATAAGCTAATCATATCCATAGATGGAGTAGCTTCAAGACAGCTCCACTATAAGCTAATCATATCCATAGATGGAGTAGCTTCAAGACAGCTCCACTATAAGCTAATCATATCCATAGATGGGTAGCTTCAAGACAGCTCCACTATAAGCTAATCATATCCATAGATGGAGTAGCTTCAAGACAGCTCCACTATAAGCTAATCATATCCATAGGTGGGGTAGCTTCAAGACAGCTCCACTATAAGCTAATCATATCCATAGATGGGGTAGCTCCACTATAAGCTAATCATATCCATAGGTGGGGTAGCTTCAAGACAGCTCCACTATAAGCTAATCATATCCATAGGTGGGGTAGCTTCAAGACAGCTCCTAGGTAGACAGCTCCACTATAAGCTAATCATATCATAGGTGGAGTAGCTTCAAGACAGCTCCACTATAAGCTAATCATATCCATGGGTAGCTTCAAGACACCATAGGTGGGGTAGCTTCAAGACAGCTCCACTATAAGCTAATCATATCCATAGGTGGGGTAGATTCATGGCAGCTTCACTATAAGCTAATCATATCCATAGGTGGAGTAGGTTCTTGGCAGCTTCACTATAAACTAATCATATCCATAGATGGAGTAGCTTCAAGACAGCTCCACAATAAGCTAATCATATCCATAGATGTAGTTGGTTTACTTATGATAGCTCACTATAAGCTAATCATATCCATTGATGGAGTAGATTCATGGCAGCACCACTATAAGCTAATCATATCCATTGATGGAGTAGATTCATGGCAGCACCACTATAAGCTAATCATATCCATTGATGGAGTAGATTCATGGCAGCACCACTATAAGCTAATCATATCCATAGATGGAGTAGGTTCTTGACAGCTTCACTATAAGCTAATCATATCCATAGATGGAGTAGCTTCAAGACAGCTCCAATATAAGCTAATCATATCCATAGGTGGGGTAGCTTCAAGACAGCTCCACTATAAGCTTATCATATCCATAGATGGAGTTGGTTCATGATAGCTCACTAGAAGCTAATCATATCCATAGATGTAGTTGGTTTACTTATGATAGCTCACTATAAGCTAATCATATCCATAGATGGAGTAGGTTCTTGGCAGCTTAACTATAAGCTTATCATATCCATAGATGGAGTTGGTTCATGATAGCTCACTAGAAGCTAATCATATCCATAGGTGGGGTAGGTGTATTACTTAAAAGTATAGCTTCTTCTAAGTGTCTCAGGTAAAATGCTAGTTTCTTCAAAAAGTCCCATTTGAAATACTGGCTTCTTCGGGGTATATGATTTAAAATTCCAAAATGTCAACTCAACTTGGAGCTTCATCAGGGACTCAAATCATAAAAAGCTTCTTTAAAGGTTTTCACCTAAAAAGCTATCTTCTTCGTGGAATCTAAATCGAGGAAATTAACGTAGAGAAACGTTGGTAACAGAGGCCAAAAGACGACCAATGCGCCAGCCTCTAAAACGAATTTCAGAAAATAAGCATATACATGGTCATTGCTATTTTACATAATTTTTTAGTACATTTATTGATATTTATCATATAAAGTATTTATTTATTTTAAATAAAAGTGTTACCACTGTTTATTTCTGTTGATTACAGTCTATACCGAGACAAGGAGTTCTGGCGGCTATGGATTACTTATAGTCTTCAAAAAATGAATTAAGACAAAACTCCTGTTCCAGAACGTTTTGGCAACATTATTTATTTTCTAATACCTCAACATTTCTGTTGTCTTGCTATCACTAAGATATAACCTGTAATCAGAGACCTTTGCCCATTTCTGTTATCTTATTATCACTAAGATATAACCTGTAATCAGAGACCTTTGCCCATTTCTGTTATCTTATTATCACTAAGATATAACCTGTAATCAGAGACCTTTGCCCATTTCTGTTATCTTATTATCACTAAGATATAACCTGTAATCAGAGACCTTTGCCCATTTCTGTTATCTTATTATCACTAAGATATAACCTGTAATCAGAGACCTTTGCCCATTTCTGTTATCTTATTATCACTAAGATATAACCTGTAATCAGAGACCTTTGCCCATTTCTGTTATCTTGTTATCACTAAGATATAACCTGTAATCAGAGACCTTTGCCCATTTCTGTTATCTTGTTATCACTAAGCTATAACCTGTAATCAGAGACCTTTGCCCATTTCTGTTATCTTATTATCACTAAGATATAACCTGTAATCAGAGACCTTTGCCCATTTCTGTTATCTTATTATCACTAAGATATAACCTGTAATCAGAGACCTTTGCCCATTTCTGTTATCTTATTATCACTAAGATATAACCTGTAATCAGAGACCTTTAATCATTTCATGAATGCGCTTAGTATAAATTACTCACTACTCTCAGAAACACGGGTACAAATAGAATTATTATTAGTAACAGCACCTATAAACATATGGTCTTATTGTCAATTCATATATTATCAACTCATATAACCATTAACTTACCCATACTCTTATATAGTCAGTTCCCTACAAATGATATAACCATGAAGTCATTCATACACTTATTGTCAATTACCTGCCACTCATATAACTATTAACTTTCCCGTACTCTTACTGTTAGTTCCCTACAACTCATATAACCATTAACTTGCCCATACTCTTATTGCAAGTTCCCTACAAATCATATAACCATTAAGTCACCCATACTCTTATTGTCAATTACCTGCAACTCATATATCCATTAACTTATACATACTCTTATTCTCAGTTCCCTACAAATCATATAACCATTAAGTCACCCATACTCTTATTGTCAATTACCTGCAACTCATATAACCATTTAGTCACCCATAGTTTCATTGTCAATTACATACAACTCATATAACCATTACGTCACCTATACTCTTATTGTCAATTACCTGCAACTCATATAACCATTGTCAATTACCTGCAACTCATATAACCATTGTCAATTACCTGCTACTAATATAATTTTTACACATTTTTGCCAATTACTCTAATTGTTAATTCAAATAAAGGGTTAGAACCGCCAATATAAATGATACTATTGTCATACCTCTCGGTGGAGACCGTCGTCACTGGCTGATGGTTGAGTACCGCTGGCATTGTGCTATAGATGCGATGGCATCATCTTCAAGCCTGTTAATAGTTGTACTGAGTTCGTTGTCCGTCAGTCAGTGGGTTTAGTGGTAAGTAAACAGATTTGGACTAAACGTAAACAACTAATACGGTGAACAGAGCATAAAACCCACTGACTGACGGACAACCAACTCAGTACAACTATCGACAGGCTTGAAGATGATGCCATCGCAACTACATCACAATGCCAGCTGTACTCAACCATCAGCCAGTGACGACGGTCTCCGCCGAGAGGTATGACAATACTCTAATTGTTCTTTGTATGAATTACTTGTAGATATATAAACTGTCAAGTTACGGCATGCATTAACTAGTATAAGGCAATTTGTAACATTAATTTAAATATAAAAGCTATGATTTATAAAAATTAAATGATTATTAACTCAGTCTGTACTGTTATTGATTCTCCTTGCAGACTGTTACCAGATTTTCTAAAAATGTCTTCAAATGTCCATCTATACTACCTAGGTGATGACGAAAATGCGGTCCGCTCAAAATTGAATATATACATATATAGACACACAAACACACACACACACACACACACACACACACAAACATAATATATATATATATATATAGATATATATAAAGGTCGCAATTTTTGTTTAATCGTTACCCAACTCGATATATAAGAGTTTTATTTATAGAGAAACATCAAGTTCATTCAGGGCTGAAAGCGGATTTTCGGAGGTGAGGTTAGGAAAATTCGAAATATTGACGTTATTATACGACGGAACGAAAAATGTTATACATATAATCAATTGTATCAGAAATTTAATTACTATAAACTTTGTTACATATTTATCTTCTGTATCAAGAATGTTAACCGAGATATTTGAATTATTTAGTTTTCAGCCTTCAGTAACCACCCGCCCCCCTTCTACTCATGTCCTAATAACAATAACCTGTTATAATAACATAAACCTCTTTATTCTAAGCTTAAATACCAAATATTTTTTTCTATTGGACTTTTAATATGCGAGATACATGTAAATTCCTTGTGCGATTACGTCTTAATTTAAGGTTTAACATTCTTATCCATCCATTATTTGATCTAGACAATGCTGTTACTGTAATATTTTTTTTCTGTAATCGTTGAATAATGGTAACATTACTAAACTGAAATGAGTGAAGAAAGTGAAACATTATGCAATAGAGTGAAGAAAGTGAATTGCCTTCTTAATTAGTAATAAGTATAAATTAAAAAATAATTTGAAGTTGGAAATTAAATGCTTTTAAATGTTTCTTAACATTGTAAGAATTTATTTTAACAAAGTAAATTGAAATGTGAATGAATTATTGGTGGGAATTATTTAAATATAATAATAATTACCTTCCTTGTTTATAACCTGCACTTGTTTATAACTGCACTACTTCACAATCATCACTAGTTATTTTATAACTATGCTTATAACTTTTCACAACGATGCTTATAGCCTACCAACAACATACCATAATCTTCACAACATCCTAATTTTGTTCATATTCTGGTTAGATCTCATCATGTATTACACGATTACAGAAAAAATTTAATACTACACTCGTGACGAAAGTAGAATTTACAACTCTCGTGAAATTACCACACTCGCTTCGCTCGTGCGGGTAAACGTTTCACTCGAGTTGTAAAATGATCTACTTTCGTCACTTGTATAATAAATAACTATTCTACAAATATTATTTTATGACATTTATTCTCTATCTTGAATATTAACCGATATATTTGCATTTTTCAGTTTTCAGCCTTCAGTAACCCCCACTTCTACTCCTGTTACAAAATCAATACTCTTGTATGTAATAAACAAAATTATTAGAAGCTTAAATACCAAATATTGTTTTCCAGAGAATTTAATTATACGAGATAAATGCAATATGTTCTTGTGACCCCCCCCCCCTGTTTCTGTCTCTCAGAGGTTGGCTGGTCTGTTTGTTTACAATTCAGATGCTTTCCGTTGGAATATTATTAAAATTAAGTGAAAGATTTCTTATTACCGTTTGTATTTAGTCACTTAATATTCACGGTTGTGTTGTGTTAGCAGTGTGTAGATTTAGCTATTATTAAACTACACCAGGGAAATCTGCTTAGTTTGCGCAGCCCCTGCGTGACGGACTTTTATGTATCTTGTGGTCGTTCTTTGTGACAATTTATCTTGCCAGGATGAATGAATTTTTAATTTTTTTCCTAACAGGAGATGTTCAACGATGAAGTACCTAGCTTTCAAGATATTGGCCAGCTTTGGGAAGAATGGAAAGTAATTGGACATTGCACATCTTGTATCTTTTATTTAATCACACATTTTTTAACAGTGATACACTTTTTTTTGTAACTCAAGTACTAACTGAGTTATTCGTGCTACTTTATTTTCAGCCTTCTGTAACCCCCCTCCCCCCCATTTCGACTAGTCGGTTTTTTTTCTTAGAAATAGAGAATGCGTGGTGAGATGATATACATATATATATATATATATATATATATATATATATATATATATATATATATATGTATATGCAAACAATAAAAAAAACCCAAAACAATCAACAAAATTAGCAATAACAGCAATAATAAATACAAAAAATATCCACAACAATAACAAAAAAACATTAAAACAATAACATCTTAAAAAAAAAGTCCGTCACGCAGGTGCTGCGTAAACTAAGCAGATTTCCCACGTGAAGTTATACAATAGAGAAATTTCACGAGAGTCGAGCAGTTAAGGAAACGGCCGAACTAGCTTTTGGCAGGATAGTCACCCAGCCGTTAGCGGCCCAGATTTAATAAAAATGCAAATATCTCGGTTAATATTCAAGATAGAGAATAAATGTATATAACAATATTTATAGTAAATTTAATTTCCAATAAGATTGATTCTGTACAATTTTTCGATCCGACGTATAGTAACGGAGATATTTCGAATTTTCGAAAATCCTCCCCTCTAAACCCCCCTCTTTCTTTTTACATAAAACGACTAAATATCGAGTTTGGTAACGATCTAACTAAAATTGCGACCGCTAGAGCGGTAACTGATAAATATATATATATATATATATATATATATATATATATATATATATATATAGAGAGAGAGAGAGAGAGAGAGAGTTCTGAACTGACCTCATTTTCGTCATCTCATTGGTAGGATCAATGGACATTTAAAAATTTTTTTCGAAAATTGCGTCATGATTACGACCTCAGTAGCTGATTTCCCCTAACTGAAATCTGCTAAAACCCAAAACAATCAACAAAATTAACAATAAGAGCAATAATAAATACCAAAAATATCTACGACAATAACAAAAAAAAACATTAAAACAATAACAACATTTAAAAAAAAAATTAAACAATAGCTTTAGGGGGAAAATATAGAACTAAGAACAAAAGATTGCCGTTTTATAATTGACTAAGCAACCAACAAGTAGGAACGAAAAAATAATAGGAATGACCAACAAATAGAAAAATATAAGTCAATAAATAGGACATGAAATGTATTAATAGTTGATAAAATGTGAATATTTTTTAAAAAGTAAATAATAATTTTGTTTAAGGGAAAAGGGAAAATTAATAATTTAAAATACTTTGTACGCACTAATTAAAGTAATGAGCTCTTCAGGAAATCTGAAAGCGTTCGAAAATACATTTGACTTCATTTAAACTTGACACCTGTTGGCCTTAGATTTGGCAGACAATAGACCTAGTTTGTTATGGTTCCTCTTGTCAAATTTCCTTTCGGTCTGTTTGTATCCACCCTTAGTAACACAGGAGTGGGAGGGGGTTATTTATACCCCCAGCTGTGTCTAGCAGGACCAGTACCAATCAATACCTCAAGTAGTTCGGCTCAAACTGGAAACGATGGTATTTAAACTCAAAGACATGATGTTTATAGCAGGTAAGTGCTTACAGTAATACAACTCAATGTGATCGATGGGGAATTTTAGAAGAACTCCCTTCAGAGAAATCGACTATTAATGGTGTAAATATTTTCGAAAACTTCCTTCAAATGTCCGTCGATTCCACTCATGAGATGACGAAAGCCGTAAACAAAGTCCATTCAAAATCTATGTTTGTGTGTGTGTGTGTGTGTGTGTGTGTGTGTGTGTGGATATTTTTATTTTGGTTGGGAATTATAAACCTTTGGGATATTTATCCAGCCCTAAGCGAGGCTCCAGGGATTCATGATCACAGTTTTAGTAGATTTCCCTCAACGAAATCAGCTATTGAGGTCGTCCTCATGACGAGATTTTCGAATTTTTTCTTAAAATGTCCATCGATCCTACCCAGAAAATGACGAAAATGAGGTCCGTTCAAAACTGTATATATATTTGTCTGTTACCGCTCTAGTGGTCGCAATGTTTGTCTTATCGTTTCCAAACTTGATATATAATCTTTTTATACAAAAAGTAGGATCACGTTCGTTAACGGCTGAAATCGGACAAGGGGGAGGGGGGTTTAGAAGGGGCCAATATAGAGAATAAATTTATATAATAAATTTATTAAGATTGGTTATATACAATTTTTCTATCGGACATATAGAAACGGAGATATTTCGAATTTTCGAAATTCCTCCCCTCTGACCCCCCCCCTCCCAATGGTCCGAATTCAGCGGTTAACGAAAATTGCGACCGCTAGAGTGTTAACTGACAAATATATATATATATATATATATATATATATATATATATATATATATATATATATATATATATATATATATATATATATATATATATATATATATATATATATATATATATATCATATTTATTTTTAGCTGGTGGTGAGGGTGATGAATGGTTAATCACAAAACTTTTTTATGGCTCCTCACAATTTTATTTCTTATAAAAAAAACGATGAAAATTACCAAAAAGAATTATGCCATATTTACCACTTAGGAGAACGGAATGGCCACAGTCGGGAATTTATAAGAAAAATATATGACAGGAGGGTTTCTAAAAAATTGATGAGGGAGACTTTTAGGGGTGGAGGGGAAGAAGTTAAATCCTGGGGAATATTGCCATATTTGGGCAGGCTATCAGAAATCCTGGGAAGGAAACTAAACAGGCAGGGCATTAGAATAGCCTACAGAAAGAGGGCGTCACTTCAGAATTTTGTTTCTAAAATCAAGGATGCTACTCCTCTAGGAGACAGATCAGGGGTGTACATGATGAAGTGTGGGATGTGTGAAGCCAGCTACGTTGGGAGGACAGAGAGGAAGTTACGGATCAGGGCTAAGGAACACATGAGAGCAGGCTCAGAGTTTTATGCACACTGTAAGGAGCACAACCACCATGCTGGAGACCACCGGATAAAATTAATTCATAGTGATGTTAGGGGTTATCTCTTGGACATGGTGGAGGCTATTGAAATAAAACTTGAAAAAGCCATAAATAAAGACAATGTAAATGTGCAGACTGACACAAACGCGTCTCTCATGTCCAGACTTGTCTCTGCCCCCTCCCTAGCGGCTTGGAATGATCCCCTTGGCCTCAGTGCATCGGCAGGGTTTAGCCTGGTAGCAAGTCTATAGGATCGCCCTACGCTCTGACGGTAATTTTTGCTTATAATATTATTTTAATGTTTAAATAGTAATTATTAATGTGTTATATTTTAATTGTAAATGTGTTTGAATATAGGTGTTATTATTGTAAAAAATTTTTATAATGTTATAGACGTTTTTGTTATATGACCAATTATGAAAAACATTTTTAACAACTGATTTTTAGACTCCTAATTATGGTGTTACATTGTTTTGTAGCTCTGAGGATGGGGATTTAGTCCCCGAAAGCGCTCAGCGTTTATAAGAAATAAAATTGTGAGGAGCCATAAAAAAGTTTTGTGATTAACCATATATATATAGTTTTGAACGGACCTCATTTTCCCGAGCCTGATAATTAATGCTCCTTCCTCTGTTCTTCGTCTCCAATAACTCCTTGATCCACTTTACACTTGGTCGGTGAACCTCTCAGCCTTCATGTTAATACGTTTATTGCACATCATCACTGCGCAAATGCCGAGCTACCTCTCGTCGATCCGGCTCCATTGAGCTCAATCTTAAAAGGTAGTGTTCCGAATTCAACCAACTCAACAAGGTCTCTTTAAGAGTCCATTATCATACATCTCTTGAAGGTGGGCTCTTGAGTCCCCTTATTATCACCAGGGTGTTATCTTTTTTGCCCCAGTTGCTTACAAATTGAAGTACAGAGTTTGGATTAAGTAGATATTGAACTATTATTCTTTCATTGCAGTTATCTTGGCTATCATCGGACCGTCGGGAGTGTTTTCAATTTGTGGCCAACGGACAGTAGAGCAAGTGTACCAATGGTCAGTACTGGAATACTATACTCCTCCAGGTTATGTCCCTAATCCTTCCTTCAGACCTAATGAAACCTTTATCAATGGTATTGTTGATGCACCCAATGGTTTCATCTTATCACTACCAAGGTCACTAACCATAAGCCCAGCCACACTAGCCTATATCCCTGCACCAACACCAGGAGCGGGTACGAACGTGTCACCTGTCATGCAGGTATGTATGCACACTTTTTATTTATTACTTTTCATGTTCATTATATTATTATATTGATGCTCCGTTCCTCACTTACCGAGTTAATCGTTGATCATTGTTTTATAAGACTGCCACTGAGTTGTAGTTTGAATATACATACTTGCTTGTTGAACCATACTGCTCTTGGAAAAAAGGAGAAAGGTAGGAGACAAATTAAGTGGGAATAAAAACAAAATCTGAAACCAAAGATAACATTAAAACTAATGTATCGCTAACTATTCAATTTGTTAAAAAAAAATCTACTTCACGAATGATTCAGACCCAAAAGGATACGATTGGACCAGATCTTCAGTGGACGGGTTTCCAATGTGAAAATATGGGTAATTAAACTTTTATGAACAAGAACGGTGTCAAACATAGTTAGTAAAGGATATTTATCCTGTGGCCAGGGCAGGATTCTCAATCCGCAGTTGAGGTAGGAATATTATTCATCATTCAGGGTCTTTCAAAAAGAATGAACTGGTTTCAAAGCTTTATGGTGCTTTACACCAGGATCGCAGGAGAACACGTTGCATGCCATTACAAAGAGCGTAGTTATAAGTCTCGAATGGATGACGGTAGTGTACTTTATCGACTCTTCTCTAGTGCTCTGTCGTAATCCCTACTCACAGCAGGAACAAAAATCGTTTTGTGTTATTGAGTTCGCGAAGACCAATTCTGTTGTCACAGTGCAACGTGCTTTCCGTAGGAGATTCAACGTGCAGTACAGGCCCTCTGCCAAAAACATCCGACGTTGGTTAATGCAGTTACGGGACACTGGATGTTTGTGTCAGGGAAAAAGCCATGGTCGACCGCGAACTTCAGAAGAAAACGTATGGAGAATCCGAGAGGCGTTTCAGCGGATCCATATCTACAGCTAGCCGTGAGCTTGAGATGGGTTGCCCTGAGAATGGCGATTGAGAAAGATTCCTTGGTCCTGATAAGGGCCGTTTGAAAAGCACAGGTGGTCCTGAGAAGAGCTATTTAGAAAGCTTCATTGGTCCTGTAGCATTGCCCAGGAGGCGTGCTTCTACAGCAGTCATGAGAAAGCATTGGGGTTCGTGAGGAGGGCTGCTTCAAGGTGGAATTGTGCTCTGTTTCTCTGGCCCTTTCATTATGGTAGTCGGCTTCTTCGCTCTGTCGCAGTTCATGTTGGCCAAACCGGCAAGAACATGGCAACGACAATTGGCCAGCACACAGGCCGGCTATAAATACGGTAGGACAGAGACATCGGCCGTGCCAGCACACGGTAATTTGTGTGGAATGGTATGCGGTATGTGGAAGCCAAAAGAAATGCTTTTTGACCAAGTTACTGGCCCTGGACAAAAACATTACAAGAGGCAGTGCGGACGGCAGTAGAGATCTACGAAAGACCGGGAAACTTTAAGAAGGAAGTTTGAGTTTTTCTTGCCCGCAGTCTGGAGGCATTTATTAACCCCCAAGAAGGCAGAACAACCCGCCAATAAATGGGTCCTCCACCATCAGAGGAAAGAAAATATATAAGGACCGCAACTCGGCAGACCCGACATTAGGAGCTGCCACGAGTCAACACATAACATGACCGAAGAAGCCGATTGGAAAATTGAAGAAATATTATGGGATTCCACAGAAATTACATCGCTGCAAATACGCCACACCTGTATTGAGTTCCCAGCGAAGAAGTTTAAAACAAGGTTTACTGCTACGAATTTCGTATATATATTTATACACACATATATATATATATATATATATATATATATATATATATATATCAATTGGTTTATACCTTTATTCAACCCATTTTTATTATCGTTTTTTTTTTTGTTTTAGCCATACCCTGATCTAAGTTGGAATACAATAAATGGAAACAACACAAACTGTGATAGAACTCTAGTGTCAGTGCATAGAGCTACCAAAGATAGCTGCAACAGGTTGTGGGCATTGGATGCTGGCAGTGTCTTATTTTTACGCAACAGACAGTTTGTGTGTCCCCCTAAGATAGTTATATTTGACCTGAACACAAACCAGTTGGTAAGTTCATTTTATTTTTATGTTAAGTTATTTCGATTATGAGCAGCAGTTAGCTGGCATTCGTTTAATTTGTAGTTGAAATATATTAAAGGAAAGTAAATAAAAAGTCTGATTATGTCATAAATTTCTACTCGCTTAAAATAAATAATTTTATTATCAAATTTGGCTGGATACCAACCGGCTTGGTAGAAAAAACAACTAATTGGGAGACATCCCTTTTTTTAAAAAAAAAATCTAGTTATTTTAATTTTTTTTTTTAATTCATTCCCATCATCCAAAGTAGAATGATTCTGTCGTCACATATGTTTATTATTTGCAATAAAAATTATTTTTTCAGCCCCATAAGATAGTTCATAGCGTCATCTATTATTCTACTCATATAAAAGTATGGGAAAGGATTGGTCGAATGGTTAACAAACTGTCATAAACTAGCTATTTCAAGATATTCCCTTGGAATTGAAAATATGAATATGGTGAATTATATCATTTCTCTTTTGGGGAAATATGCTATTACTGTAAGCTAAAGACGGAGTAAGATAAAAGCCCCTAAAGATAGCTTAGGAAAAAAACAATTCAGTTAAATGTGTTTTTAAAGAGGCATGACAACATTTGAACTGAGTTCTTATAATTATGACTGTATTTGTATATAACCTTCCTTCTAAATTCGTAATTTAGTTCCTTTTATTAACAAAATAGATTAAGGTAAAAGGAGGAGCACGAAACTGTGAATTACAGTAAGATAGAGAAACAGTGAACAATTTGTTTTGTGATTTTCATGATTTACCCAATTCCATGAATTTACGGTTCACCAGTTAATGGGCCTGAATTGGACATTATTTTTTTTTGTTTTCCGTATTAATCCCACTTGCTAATTGTTTTTTAAACCAAACATGCCAGTGCGTTTCGTGGCACCGTTGTTCTTCCCAAAAGTGAACAGCAACCCATCCGTCTTTGCAGGGTTCTACTATGATGTTGATGTCATTCAGTGTTTTTGACACGCCGCTATAACACGATATCGATGGTGAAGGCAGCCATTTACAGCTACGGGGAGTATTTAGGTTGTCTCTTCTGTAGCCCTGGGGTCGATGCAGATCCTGGAACTTTTTCCTTCAAGTGCAAGTAACTCCTTCCTCTCACTCAATTCCTGAATCTTGGCCTGTGGAAAAGATGAAAGGAGGTATTATACAGAAGAGGACAGGGAAGATGGAAGCATTTCTCATTGATGGAGGAACCAGATCGTTGACCTCTAAACGTTTTAATTCTTTTTACGATGCATTGCCCAGTTCAATTTTCAAGTTATTATGTTTCTTTACAATATGCAAGACGTTTTTAAAATTTTCGGCTAAGTGAATACGAGAATCTTATTGTTTCATCTCTGTGTGCCAAAACATTTGGAACGCTCGTAAAAATCATTCCTCTTTTAAATGTGAGAGGGGCGTTTTGTAATCCAAAAGGCATACGGAAAAACTCATAGTACTCATTTTTAGTGCTAAAAGCTGTTTTTGGAGTCTATTATGGTTACATTAGTATATTATAGAACGCAGAGCCTAAGTCAATGGTACTATAATAGTTAGCTCTCCCTATTTTCCCGAGTACGCTCTCTGGTTTCTGGAGTGAAAACTTGTCGATGTTTTAGCAGATTTTTCTTAAGGGAAATCGGCTATTGAGGTCGTACACATGGCGCGATTTTCGAAACATTTCCTCAAATGTCAAGCAATCCTGCCTAGTAAGTGACGAAATGAGGCCCATTCAAAATTATATTTTATATATACATGTATATATATATATATATACATAATTGTCTGTTACCACTCTAGAGAACGCAATTTTTGTTTCACCCCATTACCAAACTCTGTTATTATGAGTCTGATTGAAAAATTGTATATCTTATTCAGAAGAAATATTGCTATGTAGATTTATTCTCTATATTCAATATTAACCGAGATATTTGGATTATTTAGTTTTCAGCCTTCGGTAAAGCCCATTCCTGCTAATGTAACATATAGTATACTTTGTTCTATCATGAACCACTTTATCCTAAGCTTATACACAATACTAATACTAGTTTCAAGAGACCTTTATTATGCGAGATCCATGCAAATTCCTTATATACTGATTTTCGTGAGATATTACGTTCTTGAATCGAAAATGTTTATTTCTTCCACGCCATGGTCGATATTTAATTGTTTCATTGAACACTAAAGATCGTATTAGTTATTGGCTAAAATCAGACCCGGAAATAGGGGCCGGGGTGTGAAAATTCTAAATATCTCCGTCATTTAACATAGAAGTATAAGAATACGTGGTGAGATGTTATAGCAAGTGTGTTGTAGCAGCACATGTGACGTCTGCTATTTTACGTTTTAAGTAGTTTATCATTTTCTATTTGAACGTACCTCTGGTGTATTTGGGGTTCTGAACATTTTTGTTTTGTTTTTTTGGATAAACCGGGAGGTAGTTATTAATGATTAGTGGCATAAGGGATACTGTTTTGTTTTCAAGATTTTTTTAATATGTTTATTATTTCATGGTTTTTCTATTACTAAAAAATAGCTTAAAGCATTAAAAGGAAATTACAGGAATTTAATGAATGAAAGAGGTAAAGTGAATGAAGATTGTCTTACCAGGGTCATCCGTTTGATGTTTTGGTATTGGTGGTAAGGCTGTAAGAAGTTTCTAACTTCTGGGACCTTGGTACATGATATATTTGCGAAAGTTATGGTTCTCCAAGGGAAATCTCAAAATATCCAACATCAGTAAGGGTTTCACGTAAATAGTTATTTTGTGGCATAGGGCCATTGTAAATTTACAGTGAGTAGCAGAAAATAGTACGAGGACAACTGTTAAACTGTACTTGTGAAAGAATACGGAAAGTCGGGTGTCAGCCTTTTATATAGCTCTGGGCGCGTCAACCCAAATCCTGTAACTTAACCGATGTTGCTGGTAAACTAACTTAAAAAAATTAAACGTGCAAATAGTCCACACAACTCAACTTGTAAACGTGAAGCTAATACCAAAACCTGTCCTCAGGTGCTTAAGTCTTGGTTCTTCTTACCAAGACGAATAACGGCATATCACGAGTTCAAGTCCTGCAATGTCACTTGAGGTAATACCATTTTCCGTGTTGAGATATGTTACCTAAAGGAATAATATAGACCGTACACGGGTATCAAAATTTGTGAACTAAGGTAGTAGTATATCCCCAACAAAAAAATGTGTTGAAAAACATATTGTGATCCAAAATCTATATCATCAGATGAAAAAAATCGGAGATAGTGTTTATTTTCAGTTTGATATTATTTCATTTTCCGCAGGTGAGAGTTGTGACTATTCCAAATAGTGTCTTGACACCAGTTTCAATTCTGCTGAACATCAAGTTGGATAATGTGTTCACTTCTTCTGGTTCGAGCAATGCAAGTACTTCATGTGACGATACCTATGCCTATATAGCAGACTCATCTGCTGAACGACCTGGTCTGATCGTCTACAAATCTCCTGCCAATTCATTCAACAGGATATTTCATCGTTCGATGGCACCAGATCCACGCAACTACAACTTAGTGGTAAGTTTCTTCCTGCAAATCAATTTAGACTGAATGGTTTAAGCAAATTTTAACAGTTTCCTTTAATTTCCTCTCTTCCACCGAACATTCCAGTCTTAAATCTCATTGGTACATTGACATTAAAGCTTGAATATTGATACTGGTTAATGAGTTTCGCAAGCAAACAAATGTAGGCTTCGGGCTAACAGAATGGTATTCCCTCCAATCCTTCTGGTGCTCTTATTGTTGGACAGTATCGTACAAGAAAGCAACGGAAGACCACAGCATGTCCTTGTTCGTTTCTGCACACCAGGCGTTGACTATAGATACACCATTCACTAATCTATCTATTAAAGCTCATATCATAGACATCCTTGGAAGGGGATATACTCAACTAATTTGGGGGATTTGTCAATTATTTCACTTATTTTGTCAATAATAAACAATTCCACAGATATAAAGTATAAAGGAACTTTTGAAAATCCCCTTTACGTTGACTCTCTGAAGTTCTCACTCAGTGTGAGTATTCGGCTGTGTGGGATAGATTTTTACGTTCTAGTGCTATCCGAACATTTCCGACTCTTCTTGAAACTCCACAAGTTCCAGAAATTTCACCAATAAGCACATTCCGGATCATCATCATGATTCTCATCGTAATCCGAAGAAGAATCACCTTCTTCATTAGCCCAACAAAAAGGTCTAACAAAATGACTCCGCCAGAAAACATCCTTTTCTCGACATTTTGAAGCACTGAACAGTTACTTTGTAAAGCAGGAAATATACTCACTAAATATCCAAAAGTAAATTGTTGGTAATGAGTAACGGTCTTGAGGTTGAAAAAGAGACAGACCAGGTATAAGGGTAATACCAGCATAGAGAAGCTAGAAATGAGAAGCTTTAGTCCATAGAGCCCGGCGCAGGTCTCCCATCGGACTATTATATCAACCCACAGCGCCCGGAGCACGTCTCCCATCGGACTATTATATCAACCCTCAGCGCCCGGATCACGTCTCCCATCTGACTCTTATATCAGCCCGTACCGCCCGGCGCAGGTCTCCCATCGGACTATTATATCAACCCACAGCGCCCGGAGCACGTCTCCCATCGGACTATTATATCAGCCCGTAACGCCCGGCGCACGTCTCCCATCGGACTATTATATCAACCCACAGCGCCCGGGGCACGACTCCCAAAGGACTATTATGTCAGCCCGTAGCGCCCGGGGCACGACTCCCAAAGGACTATTATATCAGCCCGTAGCGCCCGGGGCACGTCTCCCAAAGGACTATTATGTCAGCCCGTAGCGCCCGGAGCACGTCTCCCATCGGACTATTATATCAGCCCGTAACGCCCGGCGCACGTCTCCCATCGGACTATTATATCAACCCACAGCGCCCGGAGCACGTCTCCCATCGGACTATTATATCAGCCCGTAACGCCAGCGCACGTCTCCAATCGGACTATTATATCAACCACAGCGCAGGTCTCCCATCGGACTATTATTTCAACCCAAGCGCCCGGCGCAGGTCTCCATCGACTATTAATTCAGCCCGTAACGCCCTGCGCACGTCTCCCATCGGACTATTATATCAACCCACAGCGCCCGGCGCACGTCTCCCATCGGACTATTATATCAACCCACAGCGCCTGGCGCAGGTCTCCCATCGGACTATTATATCAGCCCGTAACGCCCAGCGCACGTCTCCCATCGGACTATTATATCAACCCACAGCGCCCGGCGCACGTCTCCCATCGGACTATTATATCAACCCACAGCGCCCGGCGCAGGTCTCCCATCGGACTATTATATCAGCCCGTAACGCCCAGCGCACGTCTCCCATCGGACTATTATATCAACCCACAGCGCCCGGCGCACGTCTCCCATCGGACTATTATATCAACCCACAGCGCCCGGCGCACGTCTCCCATCGGACTATTATATCAGCCCGTAACGCCCGGCGCACGTCTCCCATCGGACTATTATATCAACCCACAGCGCCCGGCGCACGTCTCCCATCGGACTATTATATCAACCCACAGCGCCCGCAGCACGTCTCCCAACGGACTATAATATCACCCCCTACCGCCCGGCGCACGTCTCCCATCGGACTATTATATCAACCCACAGCGCCCGGCGCAGGTCTCCCATCGGACTATTATATCAGCCCGTAACGCCCGGCGCACGTCTCCCATCGGACTATTATATCAACCCACAGCGCCCGGCGCAGGTCTCCCATCGGACTATTATATCAACCCACAGCGCCCGGCGCACGTCTCCCATCGGACTATTATATCAACCCACAGCGCCCGGCGCACGTCTCCCATCGGACTATTATATCAACCCACAGCGCCCGGCGCAGGTCTCCCATCGGACTATTATATCATCCCGTAACGCCCGGCGCACGTCTCCCATCGGACTATTATATCAACCCACAGCGCCCGGCGCACGTCTCCCATCGGGCTATTATATCAATCCATAGCGCCCGGCGCACGTCTCCCACCGGACTATTATATCAATCCGAACCGGCCTTAGGGTTATATCCCTTCTATTATTTATATTTCATATTTCTTGAAGTAACACTAGTTCCCTGTCTTTGTGAATTGTACATTTGATTTTCACTGTCTAGGCTCAAGGAGAAATTTTCCACTTCTTCCAAGGCATTCAAGGTATGGACGTTGGCGGCACAGGAAGTTACAGGCGCATCTACTATCAGCCCCCAGCTTCGAGTTATATGTACTATATTCCAACATCAACTATTCAGAGGGAACCAGTCACTGACCCATCGGAGATGCAAGTGTTCACAGCCTTCAGGAAGCCTTCTGAGAGTAACGGGCTGATGGTGGACGATACAGACGGATGTGTCGTGTATACGCCAATATCTCAGGGGTCTGTTGTTACTTGGGATCCATACAGCCAATTTCAAAGGTAACCCTACAAATCCTACTGTTAACTTTCATAATCGTTCATATGAATAATATTTCCAGCTGAGGTAACTTGAACAGATATTAACACAAGCAGTAAACAGGTAGACACTTGGGATGGGAAGGCGAAACCTAGTTTGGAGAGGTTTCATGTTTGGCGGAAGTGGGCTCAAAGCTGGTAAGCCCAATGTCTGAAGTCAAAAGGAAAATAATGCTGATTCCTGAATAATGGATAAGTGCAGAGCTGTTGGGAGTCAGAGCAGGCCATTTTAAGCAAATTACTGCTGAGGGAAATCAGCTATTGAGGTTGTACTCATGAAGAGATTTACGAAAAATGTCCTCAAATGCCCGTCGATCCTACCCTTGTTTTTTAACTCTCCAGAGGTCACATGTTTTAACCTATCGTTACCAACCTCGACATATAAGCGTTTCATGAGAAACTAAAGATCAATTTGTTTACGGTTGAGATCGGACGAGGGAAAGAGGGGTTTTAGGAGGAATTTGAAAATTCGAAATATCTCTGTTATTATACGTCAGATCGAAAAATTGTAAAGAGTCAAACTTGTTGCAAATTGAATGATCTATAAGTGTTATACACATATTTTCGTTATCATAAATATTAACCGAGATAAGAGGATTTTATAGTTTTTGGCTTCCACTCAACACCCCCACTCCTGCTCATGTTACACGAACAATTAGCTGTTTTATCATGGATCAATTCATTACATGGTTAAATATCAAATATGGTTTTCATTGAACTTCTTCTGTGTGAAATTCATACAAAAACGTAGCGTGATGGCTTCATCAATTAAGATTTTTCGTTTTTTATTTGAAAACATTTAGGTTAGCAATACCATACGCCGTATTTAACCGTTTCAGTCAACGAAAGCCAGTCACGCAGGGGCTGCGTAAACTAAGCAGATTTCCCAAGGGAAGGTTTACAACAGATAAATTTCTACACCGGAAACAAACACCACCATGTATGTTAAAGGAATAAATATAAACGGTAATAAGAAATAACTCAGTCAAATAACAAGTTAATAATATATACAACGGAAAGCGTCTGAATTGTAAACAAAAGGGCAGCTAATTTCGCAGCGCTGAATAGATAGAATTATTCTAGACCGGAAAGATGAGCAATTAAAGAAATATATCTGAATATAACATAAAAGAGGGGTTTACTGAAAGCGTAAAACTATAAAATCATTATACGGAAAATATGTGTAGAACAATATTTATAGTAAATTTAATTTGAAATAACGTTTTTTTCTATACAATTTTTCGATCCGACGTATGAGTGACTGAAATATATCGAATTTTCGAAATTCCACTCCTTTTAACCACCCCCTCCCCCCACCGGTCCGATTTCAGCCGTTAACGAACTTGATCTTTCTTTTTACATAAATCGACTAAATATCAAGTGTGGTAACGATTAAAGAATAATTTCTACCGCTAGAGTGGTAACAGACAAATATATATATATATTATATATATATATATATATATATATATATATATATATATATACAGTTTTGAACGGACCTCATTTTCGTCATCTACTAGGTAGGATCAATGGACATTTGAAGAAAAACTTCGAAAATTCCGTCATGAGTACAACCTCAATAGCTCAATAGGTTGTACTCATGACGGAATTTTCGAAATTTTTCTTCAAATGTCCACCGATCCTACTTAGAAGATGACGAAAATGAGGTCCGTTCAAAACTGTATATATATATTATAATGTAAGGTTAATTAAATTATTATTATTTAAATTTAATCTATTTACCGGCTACTTCTCAGGGTCATATATTGCACGGCAAGCATTCCCGTTTCCACCATCTCTGCTATAAGAGCTAATTTATCTATTTAATCAGAGATATAGCACAATTAGGCTAGATAATTAAAGAAACACTTACTCTCTTTGCATCTTTGGAGTCGACTGCCGATTCCTGTCCTGCTAAATTGACCTTTGTATTCACAGGGCTCCGCTGTCAGTCCCTTGACAGGTGCTGCTACCTCTTTTAAAGCCCAGTACTAATCACTCTGATCTCATAGATATAGAGAGACAGCGGATTACCTCTAAGGCTCGACCGTTACAATACCTATATATATATATATATATATATATATATATATATATATATATATATATATAGAATACTTCTTATAAACGAAAACATGTGTTTGTTCATTATTAATTTATGTCAATTTCTTTTTTAATTTCAGCATACCTTATACCAACCCAAATATAGTGGTTGTAGTCCCCAACTATACTCAAATGAGCAGGACTACAGTATATGCTGTGAGTATGCGAGCGCAGAGATACTCTAACGGAAGAATTAATACTTCAGAAATAAATCTTAGAATTATAAAAATCACTTTGTTAGTCTAAGGATGAAGAAGAAACGATAAATAACTATTAATAAAAATTGAATACAATGTTATATGAACCCAAAACTGTATAAAATAAAAAGCATACAATTGTATTTCGAATTATTTTTACCTAATGATCATTCTCATCAAGTGTCAGTAGCAGTATCAGGAAATGAAACGTCTTGAATTATTAGAATCCTTAATAAAAACTCTCATCCCCACATTTTTCGTGGAAGGAAACCTCTTCTGCGGCCTGAATTTATATATATAAAAAAAAAAGCTGTCACGCAGGGGCTGTGTAAACTAAGCAGACTTCCAACGTGAAAGTTTGCAACAGATGAATCTACATACTGGTAACACCAAAGTGAATTTTAAGGGATAAATTCATTTTTGACTGCAAGCCATTCAGTCAATTTACAAGTTAATAATATCTACAACGGAAAGCGTCTGAATTGTAAACAAACAGACTCCAGCCTCCAGATAAATACTATTGACGGGACTTGTTCAAAAAGTCCCTGTTGATATTCTAATTCCATCGTTGTGTATAAGGTCCAATGCTTTGAGCATGCTCCAACTGGCAGATGAATATGCTATGCAGCCATAATCAGCTACCCAATTTAGCAATACTTAGATTCCTTGATAAATTCAACGATTTCTTGCATTTATAGCATAGATCTTTGATACGGAGTGCTTATGTCAAGTTCTCATCAAAAAGTTTAAAGTTGTGCTATAAGATATTTTAGTGGAATCCAGTAATAAATGTGGCGGAAAAATTTTACGTTTTCTGGAGAACATTACACATTTTGGTTTTACTTTTGAAAATTGAAATCCAGCTCTATCTCACCAAATCTGCAAGGAATTTGTCATATCCTGAAGATTCTCCTTCACAATATTGATGTCTTTAGGCGAAAAATGAAGTAATACATCGTCAGCAGAAAGTTAGTAGGATATATTTCGTGGAATAAAGTCAGCAACAGTGTTAATGCCGACATTGAAGAGTGTGGTACTCAATACACCACCCTGAGGCACTCCGTTTTCTAGCAGAAATTCATGAGAAAGCGCATCTCCAACCCTTACTCGGAAACACCGCACACTTGAACGATCCTTCAGTAATGTTGGACATTGGGGGAAAAAATAAAAGTCTTAATTTGGGATTTTGATTGTATTGTTAGTACCACATAAACCCTTTTCAATTGAGCAGATTGATTTTTAGCCATATAATTGCAATGGTTTTTACATAACGCCTGGTTATAATTGCTATGTTAAAAAAAGCCTTGGTTTATTTAATTCGTCGTGAACTCATATTTCATTTTATAAATTATTGTTGCTTCCAGTACACATTAAGGGTATTATAACAAATCAAAAACTGGCACAAAAGGTTTTTGAAATTCCACTAAATTTTTTTTTTTTTTTACATCGAGCTGAAAATAATTTTATTTAATTGAATTCGCAAATCACTTGTATTTGCTTGAAAAAATACCACTTGGCATGCTTTTAGGAGCATATTGTCTTATTTACAACGTCGTCAGATCTTGCCTAAACTTGCCTATTCATTAAATATTTTACTTTTAGTGTTAACGCTTTCGGTGCGGAAGACGTATTATACCTCCCGCGGACCTTTCCCAACTACATACAGTGTAAAACGCCTCCTCCTCCACGCAATTGACGCCGCCATTCACGTTCGAAGAAATAGTTAAATACGTGTTTTTCTTGTCTAAATATTTTATATGATGATATTATGTATCTACAAATCACAATTCTCTACTTAGTAAGCGATACATAATCTGTATGTACACATTTAAAATTCATCCTACCGTTATATCGCATCTGGCAAAATTGCTTAAAAAATTGCTGATGAGATAGTTCAATAGAGTATTGGATGTGCTTTAAAATGACACCAGATTCAATATTCTAGGAGCAGTAGAAACGGAGATATTAATGTCCGGCTTACCCTATCACTCGCTCCAGTGTGCGGCGGTTTGTTAGATCTTGGGAAGCGTACCTAAGAATGTTGCCACGAATATTCCAGACATACAATTGAGACAGAATAAGTCTCCTGCAGATTCTATCAAACGTTTTTTTTAGGTCAAAAGACACAACGATCATGGACTCCTTTTAAACAAAGGTATTCAGAATATCACTTTCTAGTCTTGCAATATGGTGTAAAGTATTGTGTTTTGGCCTAAAGCCACATTGGAAAGGTGAAAGTAGTTTATTAGTTTCTAAATACCATTTTAGTCGTTTATTTACTATCATTTCCAGGAGTTCAGATGGGCAGCATGTCAGTGAGATTGGCCTGAACTGGAGTGGTATGTCTTGTCTATAGAATAGGGATTATAATTGATTCGTTCCATTTTGAGGATATGGTCATAACTTGAAAATTGTGTTGGACAGTTAGATTAACCCTCGGTCGGGCGCGTCAAAAATATTCCGCCTTCGGGAGCGTGTATCTCAGAGATACAACCTCAACCGTTTTTACGGAAATACAGTTTTTTAATATATATTTTGCATTTAAAATGTTCAGTGTGAAATTAGAAATCATATCTGAGGAAGTATTTGTTTGAAAGAAGTAAATAATTTTCAAAATTGACACGTACTATAATAAAAAAAATCATGGTAGATAATATAATCAAGTTGGTTATAGATTCATTGTTATTAAAACCCTGGACGATAATTTTTAAAATATAATTAAAACATACAAATACCAAAAGAAATAGTTTAAATGCAGATGTCTTAATTATTCATTATTCATTTCAGTTTGTGAACAATATAAACAAAATATAACTTCATTAAAAAATAAGTAGCACGAAATCACTTTTAGATAAGACTTATTAAAAATCATCTAAATTTTAATGTACCAATCCTTTTAAAAATACCAGTTTAGTTATTATCTCTTTTGCAGAGCTGCATTACAATTAGGACAAGGCGTGGAACTATGTTGTAAGCAAATTTTGCTTTTGCAAAGCTCACAAGAATAATGAGTAAACCTACATTTCTTTTCAGTTTTGCTTGGTTCACATCATTTGCTTTAGTTCGTTGTAGTGGAGGGACTTTTTTTATGCTGTTCTGTACTTGAGTTCAATGTATGGTCCAATGAGCCTCTGTACTCGTCAAGTTTCGTCCCTAGTTCGGTTGGTAAACGTCTACTGTTGTCACTGCGTCATACAACATTTTCTTGAATAAGTTCTTCTGAAAGCTCATGTATGAGCAAAATAATAGAAAAATTGGTTTATAAAATTCCATTCAATAAAGAGAAAGTTAATTGATGTATATATTCATGAAATACTGATTTCATAAAAACTTAAGAGATCGGGCGCGTGGTATCTAGGAGATTAAACTGAATGACAGGTGAAACACACGACTCCATCTAACACAGTGACACTACTGACCTTGAGGGGGAGACCTATAAAGCACATAACTCGAAGCACTACACCACCACTCTCTGCTAGGAGGAGTGGCAAATATTTTTCTAGAAACCGTGTATCTGAGAGATCACGCGCCCGTCGGAGGGTTAAAATGGTTAGACATGCAGTGGGTTATAGTTTAATCATAATAAAAGAAATGTTGTCAGGTCCTGGAGAAATGTTTTTAACACCTTAAAGTGCAGTATGGAGTTCTTGTAGAGTAATTGGTACTTTTACGGGGGAAAGATATTTGATTTTGTGCATACACAAAATCATTTCAATAGTTCTATGTGCTTGAAACTTAACTGAAATGATTTCCTAATATGTTGCTAATAGACAGAAAGTCAGTTCTTATTTTTTTGATTTTGCATTGTTTCTGTGACTAGAGGTTTTAACTTTTTGTGCTGAATTTAGTCTATTTTTTGCCATATACTGTTTGGATGAGTGTTATGGTTTATACTTGCCAAGTACTCTATCCAACACTCTTTTCTACTTTGTTTAATTACCCACTGAGCCTTTGTTTTTATAATCCTCTAAGAATACTTGTGACGGATTTCTGCGGGAAAAAAAAACGGAGTGCTTTCTAGCGATCTCTGAGTGAAATGTTGCCAGCAGACAAGTAAACAGCAGACAGGCGTGTATTAGGGGAAGTGTTAATGAAATAAATTAGTTCTGTATCCAGCTGATGTGTTATAAATATGACCTATTTATTATGTTAATCTCTATTCGTTCTTTCCTCCAAAACACAAAACACCTTTTTTCCTGGGACGATGTTTAATATTCCTAATGCGATATGTGAGAAATCATATTCAATTGCCATTGGTACATGTCTGGGATTTGTAATCTACAGGAAAGTACGGGAGAAAAGCCAGCGTGCAGTGTGGCTGTGTAAAAATTAGACACTAAGTAACATCCTTGTACTCATATTCAATTAAATATACAAAATATTTGGTGGAATTTCATTTATTAATAATTAAGGTGGGTAGCTTCATCGGGGAATCATGTGTGGCCGAATGATGAAGGTATTTTTTTAGCAAGGCTTTACTTTCCCGAACATTTTTACATTTCCCTGCCTCAGTGTTTAGGGTTTCTACCTCAGTAGGTACCTGGTGTTGCTGAGGATATGTTAATAATAAAAGTCCGTCACGCAGGGGCTGCGTAAACCAAGCGGATTTCCCAAGCGAAGGCTTAAAATAAATAAATATACATACAGGTAACACTGCCGTCAATGTTAAGTGAATAAATACAAACGGAAATGAGAAATCATTCAGTCCATTTACAATGCAAATTAATAATCTCTACAACGGAAAGCGGCTGAATTGCTAACAACAGGCCAGCCAACCTCGTAGCGCTGAATAGATAGATAGACCGAAAAGACAAACAATTAATGAAATATATCTGAATATAACATTAATTTTATTGAAAACAATTTACTAAAGCTAGTGCTGAAATTCGTAATGAATCTGAATCAGTTTTATCTCAATCACTCAAATTTTAGTAATCCAAGAACAAATGAAGGGGGGGGGGGGTAACAGAACGTAGTTGCATATATCTCCCAAAGTAAAAGTTCAATGAAAACAATATTTGGTATTTAACCTTGTAATGAAGTGGTTCATGATATAAAAGCTTATTGTAAATATGACATTATAAGGTGTGGGAGTTTGCTGAAAGCTCAAAATTGTAAAATGCAAATATCTCGGTTAATATTCAAGATAGAGCATAATAGTATATTTCGTAGCAAGGGCCGAAAGTGGGCGTTTGCCGGCCCGAGATATTTTTTGACCGAGACGTAGTCGAGGTCATGAAAAGTTCGAGGGCCGGCAAAAGCACTTTGGCCGAGGCACGAACGCTATTTTTCACCATACTACAATAAATATTAATACGATATAACATTAATCATAAACAAGATTTTCTTTTGGTTAAGTGTACCTCTTTGTTAGAAGGTTATCTTGTGGTTATGGGGACATGATGAATGTTTAATGTATGGATTGTTTTACGTTATGTTATTATGTAAGTTAATAAAGAGAGATGAACATATGTGTGTTTCATTTAATACAACTGATATATTTCAAAATTCTAAAAAAAGTTAGTTCGTTTATTTTTGATTTATAGAAATGTTAAAAGTACAATTTTGGTTGTTTGAAAACATAATACCCTTTGAAGATTCTATTACTTGTTTTTTGTTTGACACATTCACACTTTTACTCGTAGTTGGATTGTTTCTGATTAAAATATCCTCTTGACAATCTTCAAATAAATCATCAATTGTAAAGAGAGACTGATTTTCATATTCAATAGTTCCAAAATCGATATTTGATGTCGAAGTCGATGACTCATTCACTTTACTAAACAGTCTGTTAGAAACTTCCAATTTCTTTGTCACAGAGTCTTCAATGTAACCTTCGGTAGCTCTTGAAGACTTCCATCCACCATGGCGTTTCAATGTCAACAAGTCACCACCTCCCTCAACTAACATGGTCGCTGATGACCTTCTAACTTTTAGGGTTCTCTATACCCAAAAACGACCCCTTGTACCCCTTGTGGGGGCGTACTTTCATTGGTGCTGCAGCAATTAAGTTTTTACCTACGTGTTGAGCAACACATTTCCCTTTTTTGTAGGCAACAAAAAACCTCTCAGATGTGAGATTTTGAGGACGCATGTTCAAGTACTTACGTACTAAACAGCATGGTTTAAATGTGCATCCTTCATCAGTGATTGTAAAACTTCGTCTTGAGTGTGTTTTACCATCGTTAAGGAAAACAGTAAAAAAGTGTCCATTATCTTTAACATCACTTACTTTCAAATTTGTTAGATCGTCTCTTCGGCATGCACCAAACACTCCGAAAACTAAAATTACTTTGTTTAGCAACCATTCATTATCAGGAGCATTTAACATAAATTGGGTTACTTCAGTGGCACTTAACACATTTGATTTTTTTGGCTGATAACCAACCGATTGCCGTTTCAAAAAAGCAATACTTTTTAGAAATTGGGTGAGTTGAATATTTTCTTTTACTTTTAAACAACTATTGTATTTATCATGGAGTACTTACTCCATAAAGTACTGGGTTTGTTTTGCTTTGATAGGACCGATAGATATACGAGTAAAACTTCATCATTCACAACTCCAGGTTTTACATTTTCCATTTTTAACCAGTTCAAAAACTTTGTATACTCTTCGTCATACCTATCTTTTGATTTTGCTGGTAACAAATCTTCCATGATTTCTTTTGCTCTTCTATTTATAGATTCTGATATATTATTAGCCATAATTACTAAATAACTAAACAATAATACGAGCAAAACAAACTAATATAATGTATATAATGAAATGAATGAATTAAAATAATAAACAGCTGATTTTGCGGCCCTAGGGCGAAATATTCATTTTCAGCCCTAGGGCGGCGAAGTGTAGCTTTCGGACCGCAAATTAGGTGTGTAAAACAGGTGATTACATCGTAGTATGGTGAAAATGTATTTAACAATATTTATAGTACATTTCTATTGCAATAACATTACTTTTATTCAAATTTTCGATCCAAGGTATAATAACGGAGATACTTCGAATTTTCGAAAATCCTCCCCTCTAAACCTCCCTTCAATTTGCGACAAAATATATATATATATATATATATATATATATATATATATATATATATATTCGTTTGTTAACGCTCTAGCGGTCGCAATTTTTGTTTGTTCGTTATGAAATTCGATATTTAATCATTTTATGTAAAAAGGAAGACTAAATGGCTGAAATCGGGCCAGTGGGAGGGGAGGTTTAGAGGGGAAGATTTTCGAAAATTCGAAATACCTCCGTTATATATCAGCCGTCGCCACAGCTGAGATTAGGGTCGAAATTTATTTGTAAATTATATGTATAGTTTTATGTGAGTTTAGGTTAGTATTTAGGCTTTAGGTGTGTAGGCTAGTTAGTTAGGCTCTTGCTGCTACTTCTCTGAACAGAGGCAAAGGAGTTGCAGCTGCGGGTCCCCCTAGGCCTTTTCGGAATTAAACTAAATCTCCAAAATGTTGCACTTTAATGCTTAGCCGTGCTCGGCGAGTTAGGCTTCAAAATTTTATATTCTATATATATAAAGCCTTCTATAATTTAAAGCCACAAGCCCGTTTTCGACCTGAATTATTCGGCCAGAACTGCTCGGTGGATTTTCGAGATCCGGGTACCGTTTTGTTCGTCATGGTCGTTTTTTGCTTTCAAAAATTGTCGGATTCGAGGTAGCTCCCTCTCCCGGCGAGATAAGCCCCTCCGAAATTTTTTATTCCCAGCCTCCCCCGCGACGCCTTAAATTCGCTATTTCTCTGCCCGTTCCGAGTATCGCTTTACCGACCGGGGGAAAAACTCTCGGATAGATACCCTTTCGTTCGACGCCTCAAACGCGAATAACCGCCCACTCCCGTCCCGACAAATGACGATCGAACTCGAAAGTATACTTTTTCTTGCGACCCGCCAAACTCCCGTTCTATCGCCTCATTTTTTATTTTCGAAGCGTCATTTTTCAGCTCGAGCGTACGGTCTAGGTAGCCACCGAGCCGATTTCCCCTACCGCACTCCGCCGCCCTGTACGGACCCTCCGAAATCGACCCTCCTAAAACTCCTCTCTTTCCGCCGCTCTCCCTCCTCTCCCGTTAGGCCTAAGCTCACGCCGATTTCGACCCCTTCTCCGAGTATCGCTCCGCTACCGACGCCCAAAGACCACCTCGGTCTCCGGTCGAAGGGCGAAGGGCGAGGTTAATGGAAATGTAATGAAATGTTAATATGTTTATCTAATGTATGTCGTTAGAGTTTAAGTATGTCGTCTAAATAAAGCTGCTTGCAGTAGCGAGAGGTTTTTCACTTTCAGACACTTTTTTAATATCAAAATTTATTTTAAGCTAATTGACTTTCAAAATTGTTTTATTTTCTTCATTTATAGTTATGTATTTGCATTATTATTGTTGATTTGTTTTGGCTTTTTTCTATTATTAGTCTAGAACTATTAGTTTTGTAAAGACGTGTAATGCGCAGCCTACCAGATAATCAAAGAACTAAAACGACTTCTTTTCATTCTCTTATTTTTCCTTTTCATTTCATAACTTTCAATGTTTATTATTTGCAAAAACTTTTAATTCCTTATTTCACTTATGTTATATTTATTTATTTATTTGGAGCTTCGCAGCTATGGCGATGTTGGTCGGGGGAAAAAAAACTGTATAAAATTAAAAAATAATAAAAAAAAACGAAACGAAACAAAATTAATTTAAACGAACATAAAACAACATAACAGAAATGTAACATGAAAAATAGAAAAGTAACACGAAACAGAAATGGAACACAAAAAACAGGAATGGAACAGAAAACAGAACTGAAACGAAAAACAGGACTGGAATGGATCACAATACCAAATGGAAAAACAAAACACAGAAATGGAAATCAAAAACAAAGTGGAAAACAAAAACCAGAAATGGAACTTTACTTATGTTTACTTAAGGCAATTGTTGACATTTAAATAGTCTTTTCCTACTTCCCCTTTTTACAAAAGTAAATTAAACGGTTTATTGTAATGGATATTTTTAAACGTAATGTACTTGGTAACGATTTCATAATATGTAAATTTAATTATACAATTTAAATCAATTTTTTTCTCTTATTATTAAGGTTTTCGTGAATATAGTCATTTATTTTTCGTCAGGTAAATAGTGCAACTTTTTTCATCTTCTTTCTTCTTGAATGACACGAAATAAATTATTTCCCAACCGAATGGGGATCATTTCTTGCAGATGAACTTTACAGATGTAACGATAAGAATTACGAATCTGGAAAATACATGTATAATTAAAATTTAGAAATCACGAGGTAGAAGCCCGAGTCGATTTACGGCGATCCCGAAGGGATCGCTTTACCTGTTGTGGCGCTGCCGAAGGCAGCGCTTTTTTAAGGGGGTCAAGGGGGCGTAGCCCCCTTGCTGGCGTGAGCTAGTCTCTTATTAAATGGAGACCGCTGGTATGGGGAAACCCAAAGGTACAGCGGAGGCAGAGGTGGGAAATATATATATATATATATACATATATATATACATATATATATATATATATATATATATATATATATATATATATATATATATATATATATATATATAAAATTTTCACTATTTCCTAGGTTGGCTGGATGGACATTTGACAAATTGTTTCGAAAATCGCGTCAACTCCCTTAATGGAAATCTGCTAAAAGTATTTATTTATTAAAACTTTTCTTTTCACAATATTCATTATATTACCCCTCTTCTATGAATGTAGCTTTTAGCAGAGTTCCCTTAAGGGAATTGACGCGATTTTCGAAAAAAATTGTTAAATGTCCATCCAGCCAACCTAGGTAATAGCAAAAATGATATATATATATATATATATATATATATATATATATTGTTACGTTTTTTTATTGTCAAAACCAGTGATAAACGTTTTTTTAAAAAGAGTTCTTTTGGATTGCAAAATTAAATACTCGCAAGTTTCACAGTTTTTATCACTGCACAATTTATTCCACAATGCACAATACACTTGGTAATTATTCTTAATTACTACTTACAGTATACACTGATAGCGTCACTGTTCTTCAGATTACACAGTCCAATAATTCACTCACTGTCACTGAAATTCACAACAAGACGGCACTGCACTCTCCATTACTTCGCGGCACTGCACCGTCCTTTACTTCGCGGCACTGCTCCGTCCTTTACTTCGCAGCACTGCACTGTCAAACACGGCACTAAACTCTTACAGTCACGGCACAACACTGTTCTTCTTCTAAAACACTTTACCGCACTGCACTAAGTCGCACTGTAGCACTGATGTGACCATCAAGATCGCTGAGCATTTAACTGACTCGCTCGCGGCAGGCCCTTCTTTATATAGCTTGTTGGCATACATCAAAGGGGAATTGTCTGGAGCCCTCGACGTCTGGCTGGAAGGTACTGGTAGGACCTAGGACATTCTGTCGGCTTCTTTGATCTACGTCACACTTTCCAAATCCGCGACTCTCTCTGTGAAGGATTATTCATGTATTTAATTTTCGCAACACTGCCGCCCACTTAAGCCTTTTCGTCCCGATAGGCTCAATATCGCCGTTGCCATACTTGGCTAGGCGATATTCCCCTCTTGCGTTGTGGGTTGAGTAGTAGACCCATTTGTCCTTCCGTAAATTCCTCCGTATTCACTGCTCGACCACACACGCCACCCATCTGGTTACTGGTCACTTTAATGCTGTCCAATATTTCATGACGGGTCGACCTTCCATTGCCCTCCTTAGCCAGAATAGTGTCACCCTTCTGCGCCGTTGACCTGGCTCCTCCTGAGTTAACACGGCTAAGTCGTACACCAATGACGCACTCCTCTTCCTCGGGTTTTGTACAATCCTTGTACACTATGTTGCATGGCCACCTTGAGAGGACTGGGGCGTCATCTTGTTTTCTCCCTTTCCTATGAACAATAGAAGAGGCTTCTGCTCGACGTGCCAATTTCTGGCGTCCGTCAGTACGTAGCTCCTTTGTGGTCTTGCTCTTATGTCCGACATCCAAAGGTATTTCTGTGTTTCGCAAGATCATAATTTGCTTACCCATGCGCAGGTCAATACCGTGAGCTATCATGAAGTCTTCACCGATGATCACTTCATCCATTATGTCAGTGACAACAAAGACATGTTCAGTGCTGATGTTGGCGATAGTCACTCTCATCTTGGCTCTTCCGTAGACTGTGGCTGACTCCCCTGTAGCAGTTCGAAGTCGTATGTTCTCCAACGGTTCCACTGCCCTTTTACCAAATCGGGCCGAATGATGGAGTGTGTCGCTCCCGTGTCCATGGTGAGGACCTGCTTCCTCCCGTTGATCAGTCCACGAGCAGTAAGGTTGCCGTTCTTCTGTCGTATAATGGAAATGGAGATGGTGGACCCATTGGTTTTAGGAGCTAGTTCTTGCCCCTCAGTGCGAGCTTGTTCTAGTTTAACATTGGCTCTTGAGATTTCGACATCAGTCGCCCATTTGTTGTCCCTCCATGGCGAAATAGATCTCGGCCTTTTCCTTGGCGCTTTACAATTACGCTGAAAGTGGCTACCTCGCCGCATTTGAAGCATTCGGCGCGTGATCTATTCCTTTGCTCCTCCAGTATCCGCTTGACCACTGCTTCCATGTCACACCTTTCGTCACGCCCACTTCGTGTTTCAGCAACAAGACGTCGCACATTGTAGACTTGCGGCTTTGAAATGACTTTAGCAGTCTCCTGGGCCAGCGCATAAGAGACGGTTTCAGCAAAGGATGATTTTTGCATAGCACACATCGCGAATTTAACGTCTGGATCTCGTATACCATTCACAAATGCTTCAATCTTGAACTGATCCAAGAATGGATGATTTTTACCTGGGTAAGTCAGCTGCACTAAACGTTCGATTTCTATGGCAAAATCTTGTAGCGTCTCGTTCGGTTTCTGCATTCTGCCCCTTAATTCCATCCTGTAAAGTTCTTGCTTATGCTCACCGCCAAACTTGCGCTGTAAAGCCAACATAATGTCCTCATAATTATTCCTACAAGCTGATGGTAAACTCTCCAGGATTTCTGCAGCGGTTCCCTTCAGTGCCAAAATCAATTCTACCGCTTTCTCTTCATTATTCCATCCGTTTCTACTGGCCACCGTCTCAAATTGGAATTTAAAAACATTAAATGGCACACTACCGTCAAAAGTTGGGGTCTTTATCTTCCTGGAATGTTCTGAAATGAGTCTTACTGGGCCCTCTCGAACTAGTAGATTATCCATTTGGAATTGTAGCTCACGTATTTCTTCGTTCATCTTTCTTCCTAGATAGGACACGTCCTCTTCAACCTTCTTCTGTGCTGCAGAAATGCCGCAGAGTTTTTCATCAAACTCGCCGACTCTCTGCTCTATTACTCCCACTCGTTTGTCCAACACCTCTGACATTTCATGGAGTTTTTGGTTTGTTGTTCTAGAAGCTTCCTGGAATTTTGTCTTCTAGCCTCACGAAATTAGCTCTAGAAACTTCTTCTAGTCTTTGGTAATTAGCTCTAGAAGCTTCTTCTAATCTTTCGTAATTAGCTCTAGAAGCTTTTTCTAATCTTTCGTAATTAGCTCTAGAAGATTCCTGGAATTTTTCTTCTAGCCTGTCACAATTAGCTATGGTAGCTTCCAAGAGTTTCTGGTTATTTTCCAACATAGCGGCTAAAATTGCATTTAAGTCCAAATTGCTACTTGGGATAGGATTACTTACAGCAATGTCTTCTTTATCGTCAAAGTCGTGGGTACTTATGTCGATTCCTCGTCTTTGGAATTCATCTGTCAACCGCCTTTGTAGTTCAGCCTTATTTCCTGTTGTTGGCATATCCAGTTTAGCCAGCTCTTCAGTAGTTCAACTTTTAGTTCTTCAAACTTCATTTTTGTTGATTTTAATTTTGCAATCCCACTTCTGACACCAGTTGTTACGTTTTTATTACCAAAACCAGTAATAAACGTTTTTAACAAGAGTTCATTTTGGATTACAAAATTAAATACTCGCCAGTTTCACAGTTTTTATCACTGCACAATTTATTTCACAATGCACAATGCACTTGGTAATTATTCTTAATTACTACTCACAGTATACACTGATAGCGTCACAGTTCTTCAGATTACACAGTCCAATAATTCACTCACGGTCACTGAAATTCACAACAAGACGGCACTGCACTGTCCATTACTTCGTGGCACTGCACTGTCCTTTTACTTCGCGGCACTGCACTGTATTAAACACGGCACTAAACTGTTACTTACAGTCACGGCACCACACTATTCTTCTTCTAAAAACACTTTACCGCACTGCACTAAGTCGCACTGTAGCACTGATGTGACCATCAAGATCGCTGAGCATAAAACTGACTCGTTCGCGGCTAGTCCTTCTTTAAATAGGTTGTCGGCATACATCAAAGGGAAATTGTCTGGACACCTCGACGTCTGGCTGGAAGGTACTGGTAGGACATTCTATCGGCTTCTTTGATCTACGTCACACTTTCCAAATACGCGACTCTCTCTCTCTCTCTGAAGGATTATTCATGTATTTGATTTTCGCAACAATATATATATATATATATATATATATATATATATATATATATATATATCAGTTATTGAGGTCGTACTCATGACGCGATTTCGAAAAATATCCTCAAATCGATCCTACCCAGGAGATGACGAAAATGAGGTCCGTTCAAAATGATATGAAAGAAGTAAAACTTTACGTGGGAAATCTGCTTAGTTTACGCAGCCCCTCCGTGACGGACTTTTTCACTATCTTGATTATTAACTGAGATGTTTGCATTTTAGCAGATTTCCCTTAAGAGAAATCAGCTATTGAGGTTGTACTCATGACGGAATATTCAAAATTTTTCTTCAAATGTCCATCGATCCTACCTAGTAGATGACCAAAATGAGGTCCGTTCAAAACTGTATATATATATATATATATATATATATATATATATATATATATATATATATATATCTATATCTATCTTTCTATCGATATATTTGTTTGTTAACGCTCTGGAGGTCGCAATCTTTGTTTGATCGTTACCAAACTCGATATTTCGTCGTTTTATATGAAAAGAAAGATCAAGTTCGCTAACGGCTGGAATCGGACCAGTGGGAGGGGGGTTTAGAGGGGAGGATTTTTGAAAATTCGAAATATCTCCGTTACTATACGTTGGATCGAAAAATTGTACAGAATTAATCTTATTTCAAATAAAATTTACTGTAAATAGTGTTATATACATTTATTCTCTATCTTGAATATTAACCGAGATATTTGCATTTTTATTAAATCTGGCCGTCTAACGGACGAGAGTGACTTTCCCGCCAAAAGCTTCCCGCCAAAAGCTAGTTCGGCCGTTTCCTGACTGCTCGGCTCTCGTGAAATTTCTCTATTGTAAAACTTCACGTGGGAAATCTGCTTAGTTTACGCAGCCCCTGCGTGAGGGACTTTTATGTTTTGAGGTAAATGCAAATGTGACGTACTTGAGAAATCTGCTTAGTTTACGCAGGTTGCCATGCGTGACGGACTTTATTATTATTGAAGCTAGTATATGTAAGAGATTAGGTAACTAGCTGAAATATATTTAATATTGGTTGGAGTAACTCAAACATGGTTTGACGTATCGTACAATGTATTTAATATTCAACGGAACTAAATAGGCATAATTCCATTACTAGTTGTTATCAGTTGGCCTTAGATTTGTCTGATAACAATAGAGTTAGTTTGTTACGGCTTGAAGCCTGTCAGTTTTGATTCTCCACCCCTTCACCTCCATAATCTACCCCCACCACTGGCATTGCCGGGGAGGGGGAATCATTTATGCTATGTCTCTACCAACTGCAGTACAGATACACCAGGCAGTTCAGCTGAAACTAGATACCTTAAAATAAAACCAGAAAGATGTTAATCTTTCTAATAGGTGAGTAAATAACACAACTTACAAAAAAGGTTAGGGAACCCGAAAATTCAAAACATTCTGAAACTTTGTGTGCAAGTAGTTCAACCGTAACACAAAACTGTTTTTTGTTCCAACGGAACTACGAGTGAAAGTGGTAAAATCAACTCTAGAAAAACATATTCCTCAGCGAATATTGTTAAAACAGTAATATATATTAAAAAAACAACATCAAACTATAATTTTATAGCTATTAATATACTTTAAAACTGTGCAATCACATTTTTTTTTAAATGTAATATTTTTCAAAATAATAATTTGTATTAATAATTAATTATTGCACTTGATAATAACTAATTTTTTGTCTATTTATTTGTTTACCGAGTATTGTTTATGTAACAAGAGTAGAAGTGGGGGTTTGCTGAAGGCTGAAAACTGAACAATGCAAATATCTCGGTTAATATTCAAGATAGGGAATAAATGTATGTAACAATATTTATAAGATATAGCTATAAAATTGATCCTTGATTTTTTTCGATCCGTCGTATAGTAACGGAGATATGGCGAATTTTCAAAATTCTCCCCCTCTAAACCCCCCTCTCCCTGGTCCGAATTCAGCCGATAACGAACTTTCTTTCTTTTTACATAAAACGATTAACCCTAGAATGGTAGTGATATTATTTCCCACTTATTGGTACTGATACGTAAATTTTACGTGTGCAACTGGTAATTGGTGAAATTATTCAAAATTTGTTAATGTTTGTGACTATTTTTTTTATTTTATTAAAACATACACATTTCTTTAACTTATATCTACGTTAATATCTAATAATATGCACGGCAATCCTTTCAGGCGCTATGTTCGAAACACGTTCCGGAGGTTGTGTGCTCCATTCATATCCATTCTTACCAAGCACTACCCCACCTTCTACATTTATTGTGACTGATCTGTCAATATTGTGTGGTTGAGAGGTTTTAGGTTTTTTTTGCCTCTGTTCTTCTCTTTCTTCGATTGCCTTGATGTTTTCTAAAATTGTCTCACTCTCATCGCTATCTAGCCAACTTTGTGTTGCAATCATTTCCGAAGGCTCAACCTCCTTCATCTCTTGGAGAATATTCCGGATCATCATCACTGTCGTATCCATATCCATCTATTTCATAATTGTCATTTTCCCCATCTGACACATCGGAGATTTCTTTCAATAAATGTCTGATTTCTTCATCCATTGAATATTTTTTCTCCATTTTTCCGAAACTATAAACAGATTACTATTTATATTCATTCTATACATCTTTGTCTTTTTATATCAAAAATAAAAGTTAAAAACATTAAGAGAAAATAAATCAGAATATAAAAATAAATTGGAAGAAAATAAATTGAGAATAATATTAACCAAGTTATGGCATAAAACCCGGTTATTAGTAGCGATACGTAAATTTTACGTGCCAAAAAGTTGCGGTTAATTGTATTGTTACGTAAATATTACGTGTCGTTTTTATTTCAAAAAATAGTATTGGATGAGTGGGAAGGTTCACTTAGCTGCACTTGGCGGAGGTGAAGGCCGAACTGTCTGGAGGGCTCATAGCTGAAGGATGAGGGTGGTGGGGTCGTTAACAACCGTTTGATAACAGTTCAAACCAGATAATACGTAATTTTTACGTTCACTACCATTCTAGGGTTAAATATCGAGTTGAGTAACGATCAAACAATAATTGCAACCGCTGGAGCGATATATATATATATATATATATATATATATATATATATATATATATATATATATATATATATATATATATAGTTTTGAACGGACCTCAATTCCTCAGCTCCTGGGTAGGATCGATGGACATATGGAGAAAAATTTCGAAAATCACCTCATGAGTACGACCTCAAATAGCTGATATCCCTTAATGGAAATCTGCTAAAACGTGACTCACGGAGGAAATATGCTTAGTTAACGCAGCCCCTTCATGACTGACTTTTGGAAAAAGGGTCTCAAGCACAAAACATTTTGGGAATCCCTGCTCTAGACCAATACCAATTCTGTCAATATTCAGAATTTTAATTATTGATGAATCCTCACCAGTATCCCTGAGCCAGAGTTAATGAAATGTTTTTGAAAGGTTTGATGAGCCAAGTTACCTACTAAAATTTTATGCTCATTTGAATTAAAAAAGAAAGAAAAGAAAACCTTCAGGAATCTTTTACAGCTCGAAAAAGCGAAATATATTCTAAATGTGTTTCAATAATTGTTGTATTGATTGCAGTATTGGTGATGGTGGTGAGAACATCTAGTGGACAGCTATCTTGTGGCCAACGGACAGTAGAGCAAGTGTACCAGTGGTCAGTACTGGAATACTATACTCCTCCAGGTTATGTTGCTAATCCTTCCTACAGACCTAATGAAACCTTTATCAATGGTATTGTTGATACACCTAATGGTTTCATCTTATCACTACCAAGGTCACTAACCATAAACCCAGCCACACTAGCCTATATCCCTGCACCAACACCAGGAGCTGGTCCGAACGTGTCGCCTATCTTACAGGTAATTATACTATTTGTATGTTGCATGTCTTTAAAACTAAGATTGGTTCTAAAAAACTTGAGGAAATGCAGGAGCAATGTCAGACACGAGAGAGCCGTTAGTTGTTCATAGTTTTAAATGCCTCCGTTAGAAATTCTATTAGCGGGCTTGCCACTGAAGTTGATAAAATTAATTGAAGGAGAGTGCGATACATCGAGGAAATATAAAATGTAGAGACGAGTTAGATAATCCACTGGAGATAGATATATTCGTCCAGTCGTAGAGGCATATCTCTGGAATGCGGGGCACCATGGCCGCTAAAAACTGCTCTGGCTCCTCTTGATCTGTTCCTATAAGTGTATTCGGCGTCTTTCCTTCCCTCGCTTACAGCGTCCGCCTAGGGCCAGTGATGGCTTGCGCGGTGACTCTATTCTTAGGTTAGTTTTATTCTTTTATCTATAAGTCTTTCTTCTATTCTTTACTACCTCCCCTCCTACTATCCCTATCCTTTCTTCTTTCGCTTTCTCGTATCCTCACAACCCACCCGACGCCGCCAGACCCCCCACTCTAGATCACAACACCCCCTTAAAATGGAACATCTGAGTGTTCAGTAGAAGGGGAACTGTCAAGTGGGCAGGTCACTCTATCTGCCAACCAACATCTAGTTCCCTCTGGATCTCGGCTAAAAAAAAAAAAAAAAAAAAAAAATGATCTGTTCCTGAAAAAGTGGATACCTCCCTCAACAGAATATCAGGGATATTTGGTATTGTAGACCAATAGACCTCTTCAACTTCAGACAGGCTCTCAAGCTGGCGAGGGTCGCAGGTGGAAGGGTACACGCTCTATAGGCCGATAGATTTTCACATGATTTTTTGCTGCAGTATGCACGCACCTAGTTGTCTTTGACCGTGTCACGGTCTGCGCAGCTGTAGTGCCCTCCACAAGTGCCCGGGGTTCTTTGGGCAGAGCGTAAGCCGAACTGCTGCAGGCCCTTTTTATTGAGGAGCAGTGGTGCTTCTTCCTCACCGTTGGTTGGAAGTAACCCACTGCGGTGTTTACCTGTCATCGTAGTGTTGGCTGGGGCTTCAAGTGCAGCGTAGAGGCACAAGAACTAAGATCAACTTGATGATGGGTCGACGAGCGACCGAAAGGTTGCCTATCATCGGCCTCGCTGGATGGTATGAGTTTCTCCTCTAGGACTTCTTCCCTCGCTCTGGGCGGCTGCCGTTTCAACCGCACTTCGGCAGCTCTATCGAAGAAGAGATAACCCTCACTTCGGCCCTGGTCCTGCAGTACAGATCGGTTTCCATTTCCTTGCTCAATCGCATGCCGCGAGCCCCACGTGGGCCACCAATATGTCAACAGTACTAGAGACAGTAATAAAGGGAAGGATCGCCCGAGGAGCAGGGAGTCATGGAAAGAAAGCATGCACTAGCGCTGGAGAGATACTCACTCGTGCTCCGAAAAACTTTCCAGCCGATGCTAGAGGTGTTGAGCGGGGAAGGATCAGAGGAGAGGGGAAGGTTTGTGTCGATTGGCTCATCATGAGGTTCACGTCATCAGCTAGGCATTTCAGAAAGTAGAAATCAGCTTTCTTCACGCAACACTTGAATAGAAAAACATTAATGTTCAACGGATATGCATGTTATCTTCAGATATAATGAGAGCAATAGCTGGTCCTTGAGATGTATGGCGTCGGTGAATGAACTCACTACATCTAATCAGGGTTGAAGATGTCATCTAAATAGACTCAAAATACATTTTCCAACGAAGAAAATAACACTGGACTAAACGATGTTTAGTTCCCAGTACGTCTTGGACTTATGTCTATTTGTCAAACGAACTGTTTGTCCCAAAGTCATGAGAAATTTTCGTTTACTCAACTTTGTCCTAGTTTAGCACTTGTGCCACACACGCCTACCTGAAGAGATCCGAAAAGTTGAAACACAGTTGCCCAGACTGAAATATCACTGAAAGTAGGATCGAAACTTAACTTTACGTGGTTATACACCACTATTGTCTTGTTTCAGTTGGTGGGACATTAGTAACTCGTTTCCGTACTTGTGGTAACTCATCAGCAAAGCGAAGAAGAATCGGAACGGTTGGAATTAAGGCTAAACTTCATTGTTATAAGATACATGCTCAAGCGAAGTTTGTTTAAAGACGATTGTCAAAAGAACATCTGTTGAATGAAACTTGCGTTCAAACATTTTCGAAGAGTGCCTGGAATGCGAAGTCTTGGACTTCCTCCTTTTTGTCAAACGAACAGTTTGTTTAGTTACCGTTAGTACGGAAACGAGTTACCAAATCAATTCAATTCAATTCATCAAGTCAATTGGTGTATAATCGTATAAGACTAAGCTTCGATCCCAGTGATGTTACGTTTGGGAAACTATGCTTCGACCTTTCGGGTCTCTTCAGCTAGGGGTGTGCTACGCGTGAGCTTTCGACTTTCAATATTTTCCAAAATGAGGAAGGTTTGCGTCAAATAACATTATCCTCACTTTTAAATATTTTATTTCTTTTATTTTCTGTTTCAGCCTTACCCTGATATAGATTGGAATACCCTAAATGGAAACAACACTGACTGTGATAGAACTCTAGTGTCAGTGCACAGAGCTACCAAAGATAGCTGCAACAGGTTGTGGGCATTGGATTCTGGTGTGGTTACTAGTTACCGATCAAGGCAGATCTCATGCCCCCCGAAAATTGTAATATTTGACTTGAGCACAAATCAATTGGTAAGTTTAACTAAGTTACATAATGGTTATTTGATTTATTTAAATTAGTTACGCAAAGCATGCTATACACTCATTATTCTGGTGTACTCCAAAATGCCAACAGCAAAACAGACATATCGACAAAAAAGAAAAAAGAAATGAGCATAGAATGGGGTTCCTGAAACAGTTCATTAACATATCAAAGTCTATATGTAGGAAAAGATATTGTGTATGAAAACATGTAGCAAATCAAAACATCAGAGTAATGAAAGTAAAATTAATGAAAATATAAGCAGAGAAGGGACAAAAAAAAGGATGAAAAAAAAGCTTTTGAGGCGATCCGAGAATCGGACCCATTTTTGGTTTCTTCATAAGACACTTCTCGGCGAGACCATGACTCATTGGTGGCCGGAAGAAGGGCTATCTGGTGAATATGGTGGCTGTGGTAGGACATCCCATTGAAGCACCTCCAAAGTGTTCTTGGCGACTTGCAATATGCGGCCGAGCGTTGTCATGCTGAAAGATCACATCTTCATGTCTGTCGGCATATTGTGGATGTTTGAGCATCAATGCTCGGCTCAACTTTGGTAGCGTTGCCCAGTGATGGTTGCGTTGGGCTGGAGTAACTCATGGCAGATAACTTTGAGCTGATCCCACCTGTTGCACAGAGATGGTTTTGTTGGGCAGGAGTAACTCTTGGTAGATAACTCTGAGCTGATCCCACCTGTTGCCCAGAGATGGTTTTGTTGGGCTGGAGTAACTAATGGCAGATAACTCTGAGCTAATCCCACCTGTCGCCCAGAGATGGTTTTGTTGGGCAGGAGTAACTCTTGGTAGATAACTCTGAGCTGATCCCACCTGTTGCCCAGAGATGGTTTTGTTGGGCAGGAGTAACTAATGGCAGATAACTCTGAGCTAATCCCACCTGTCGCCCAGAGATGGTTTTGTTGGGCAGGAGTAACTCTTGGTAGATAACTCTGAGCTGATCCCACCTGTTGCCCAGAGATGGTTTTGTTGGGCTGGAGTAACTAATGACAGATAACTCTGAGCTGATCCCACCTGATGCCCAGTGATGGTTGCGTTGGGCTGGAGTAACTCATGGCAGATAACTTTGAGCTGATCCCACCTGTTGCCCAGAGATGGTTTTGTTGGGCTGGAGTAACTCTTGGTAAATAACTCTGAGCTAATCCCACCTGTTGCCCAGAGATGGTTTCGTTGGGCAAGAGTAACTCTTGGTAAATAACTCTGAGCTAATTCCACCTGTTGCCCAGAGATGGTTTTGTTGGGTTGAAGCAACTAATGGCAGATAACTCTGAGCTAATCCCACCTGTTGCCCAGAGATGGTTTCGTTGGGCAGGAGTAACTCTCGGTAGATAACTCTGAGCTGATCCCACCTGTCGCCCAGAGATGGTTTCGTTGGGCAGGAGTAACTAAAGGCAGATAACTCTTAGCTAATCCCTTAAGGGAAATCTACTAAAAAAACTAACTAAACTGTATATAACATTTTACTGTTCCTTCAAAACTCTTAAATGCCGATGTTCTTTCACATAAGCTTCAAATAGAAGGCATTATTGAATCCATTTCTGAATACTGAGCTATTGAGAGTTTTAATAGCAAAAAATGGAAATCAGTAGTAAGTAGGGAGTTTTCTGTCGCTAGGCAATTTGGGACTTGGGAACATTCATTCCTTACATGGGCACGTTTAGACGTATTAGGTGTTGCAAAATGACCTAAGGTATTACAGAGTAACCTAAGGTAACACCGTATGCCTTAATATACTAATCCCGTGGATAGCTTATTCCATGTGACCTAAGATAATATCCTCAAAAAAAATGATTTCCTCACCCAATAGCCACTACATAAGAAGAAAAGAATCACTGAAAAATTTGTAATTCCAATTTGATATAATTTCATTTTCCTCAGGTTAGAGTTGTGACTATTCCAAGTTATGTCCTGACTCCAGTTTCACTTCTGCTGAACATCAAGTTGGATAATGTGTTCACTTCTTCTGGTTCGAGCAATGCAAGTGCTTCATGTGACGATACCTATGCCTATATAGCAGACTCATCCGCTGAACGACCAGGTCTGATCGTCTACAAATCTCCTGCCAATTCATTCAAACGAATATTTCATCCTTCGATGGCACCGGATCCACGCAACTACAACTTAGTGGTAAGTTTCATTACAGGTGAAACATCTTGAAGTTTTTAATGGTCAAAGCAAGGAATTTAGAATGAAAGTGTCGTGCACTTGATGGGACACCAGAGGGCACCAATTGTTGTGTCCTCATGTTGGTGCTTAACTGCAGGTAACGCATTGCGTGTTATTGACACAGAGTAGAAGGAAGGTGTGCTTCGAGAGTAGCTATGACTTCAGAAGTAGTTTATATCTCTATCTTAGATGTGAACTATTACTATCATGTCTGTGACTGGCAACCACAAACCGAGGAACGGAAGCCACCAGTTCCTGACCTAACTGATTGTTGGCGAGGGTTTCCTCTGCCAACCCCGCGCTACCAGCATGGTCTGATCCTCCAAGAAGCCTAGACTGGTTACCTACTCTAGAATTCTAGTCCCTATGGTACTCGCTCCAGTCATGAAGACGGACGACGCATACACTGAGGGGTCGTTCCTTTCCCACGACCAACTCCTCTATGTCCCGGTTTATAGCACTTCTGACAACATAAAAACACTCACAGAAGTCTAGCGACTCGTAACCGTCTGAAGGCGGGTAACCTTACAGGTCAGTTGACCTGTTCTGGTACTTGTCGTCTGTTTGCTGGAGCTAGATCAATGGGTTTGTCCCTTCCCGGTGACTGGCCTTTCGTGCCACTTTCCAACTGTGAGCTCTATGAAGGAATGGAGAAGGCAAGTTGGTTAAGGCCTTATCGGCTAGTTCCGCTAATTCCATCCTTCCGTGCACAGAGTACATAATGTATGCGGATAACCATGCCGTATGTAGAACCTTCTCAGGTGTGCAAGAGTGGTAGAACGCAGACACGATCTTATTATAGGCCGACACTCTACTAATGCAAAGTAAGATTATATCAGAACTCATAAATACTAAACGACAAACAATCAGAAAGTTTATTTCAATAGTATTAGTTACCGCATTTCAAACACGTAGAACATTCATAACAAGTATACTAACTGTACATTTCAAATATATATACAATGTTTACGACGATCAGATATATTCAGACACAGCACATGCATGCAACATAAGGTGATCTACAAGTCCCCTAATGGTATGAACAACAGTTAAGCACCAAGGTCTATAGCTAAGTCTCATGCACATTTGCCTTTCTAGGTATCTAACAACAAACCAAAAAATTGTCAAACTTATTTTACAATTGTAAGTTCTCTGTATGACTTTCAGTTCTATATAATCAGTTCGTTTGAGCTTTGGTATTTAACACCATTTCCGCTCTGTAGGTTCAAGGGGAAAAGTTCCACTTCTTCCAAGGCATTCAAGGTATGGACGTTGGTGGAACAGGACAATACAGGCGTGTCTACTATCAGCCTGCAGCTTCAGATTATACGTACTATATGCCGACATCAGAAGCACAGAAAGAGCAAGTCCCTGAACCATCGCAGCTGAAAGTGTTCACAGCCTTCAGGAAGTCTTCTGACAGCAGCGGGCTTATGGTGGACGAAACAGACGGATGTGTCGTGTATACTCCTATATCTTACGGCACCGTTGATACTTGGAATCCATACACGCAGTTCCAAAGGTAAAGCTATAAATATATGTATCTTACTAACTGCCTCGTCTAGGTTAATAAGGTTTATCAGGAAAAGGAAGACCACCTGCAGAGGAAATCACAACTATTGTCCCAAGAGCTGAATAGTGTCTACTTGTGATGGACAGAACCCGATAATGAAATCACAGGAAGCACCCTCGCTCTGCCAAATGCCAGTCACAGGAAAGACATGATCTTACAGACATCGCCGTCACTTGGACGGTTGCGTGAGGTTCAATATCGTGACTTCTTTTTAGATTTTTTTTTACCTTCTGCCATCTATTGATTAAGCTTTTCATTGCTGTGGTCGTGTTTAAATGGTTTTGGAGAGAGAGTCCTCAAATGCTCCAGTCCTGGCGAGTGTGGGATATAGTAGAAACATCTATGACCATATTCACGTACTATAAGTCCGTCCGCAGCGGCTGCGTAAACTTAGCAGATTTCCCATGTTACGTTTTACTACAGAGAAATCTGCCTCCTAATAACAGTAGTAGTAACGAGTCTCAAAACCAATTTCACGAGAATTGAACAGTTACCTAAACGGCCGAACTAGCTTTCGGCTGAAAATCCCGAATAGAACCGACATCAGCTAATATCATCAAACTTAATAAAAATGCAAATATCTCGGTTACTATTCAAGATTAGGAAAAATGTATAAAACAACATTTATAGAACATTACATTTGCATTAAGATTGGTTCTATTCAAGTTTTCGATCCGACGTATAGTAACGGAGATATTACGAATTTTGGTAATTCCCCCCTCTCCCACTCGTCCGATTTCAGCCATTAACGAACTTGATCTTCCTTTTTATATAAAACGATTGAATACCTAGTTTGGTAACGATCAAACAAAAAATTGTGACCGCTAGAGCGTTAGCAGACAAATACATATACCCGTATAATTTTGAACGGACCTCATTTTCTTCATCGCCTTAGTAGGATCGATGGGCATTTGAAGAAATTTTTCCAAAATCGGGTCATGAGTACGACCTCGTTTTCCATTTAGGGAAATCTGCTGAAAAAATAATAATTGATCATTATATTTTTATCTTCTGATCATCAAAAACATGTTATTTGTATTACTTTGATGCTATTTATGATTTTTTTATTTTATTTCAGGACCGTTTATACCAACCCAGTAGTTATAGTTATAATACCTAACTATACTCAAATGAACAGGACTACAGTATATGCTGTGAGTAATCGAGGACAGAGGTACGCTACTGGAAGAATTAATACTTCAGAAACCAATATCAGAATTATAAAAATAACTTTGAAAACTTAATGAAGATAAATGTTATATGTGAGAAGTAATAAATAAAAACAGGGACTGAAAAAAAGTGTTATAAACAACCAAAAAAGTTATATGAATAAAATAAACCTGATTTAATAAAAAAAAATATTTATTTTCCTCTTCCTCTATACATTCGAGTGTGCGTACTAATTTTTCCTTGTTGAAATAACCTTGGTAAAAGGTTAAGTGCTTAACTTTATCACTGCAACGTATGTGAAAGGCGGTCATATAACCTTTGCCTGCTGAATATAAGAAAGACCGTCACGCAGGGGCTGCGTAAACTAAGCTGATTTCCCACGTGAAGTTTTACAATAGAGAATTTTCACGAGAGCCGAGCAGTCAAGGAAACGGTCGAACTAGCTTTTGGCGGGAAAATCACTCTCGTCCGTTAGCCACCCAGATTTTATAAAAATGCAAATATCTCGGTTGATATTCAAGATAGAGAATACATGTATATAACAATATTTATAGCAAATGTAATTTGCAATAAGATTTACTCTGTACAATTTTTCGATCCGACGTATAGCAACGGAGATGTTTCGAATTTTAGAAAATCCTCCCGTCTAACCCCCCCCCCTCCCACTGGTCCGATTTCAGCCGTTAACGAACTTGGTCTTTCTTTTTACATAAAACGACTAAATATCGAGTTAAGGAAAATCTGCTAATAAGGAATAGGATATTTGAAAACAGAAATATAAGTCCATCACGCAGGGGCTGCATAAACTTAGCAGACTTCCCACCTGCTAGCGTCGATCTCTTCTCCTCATATCTTTTTTATTTTTAATTTTAAAAACCGATGATTAGCAGCGAAGGTTTGCTGAAGGTTGAAAAAAAGTCCGTCACGCAGGGGCTGCGTAAACTAAGCAGATTTCCCTCGTGAAGATTAATAATAGATAAACCTACATACTGCTAACACAACACCACCGTGAATATTAAGTGAATAAATACAAACGGTAATAAGAAATCTTTCCCCTCCCCGAAGGAACCGTCTCAAATGTAAACAACTGCTCACCGGAAAGAAAAACAATAACTGAAACATATCAGAATATAACATATTCATTTTATTGAAAACTATGTACTATACCTAGTACTGTAATTTATAATGAATCAGAATAATTTTTATCTCAATCAATCAAATTTTAGTAGTCCAAGAATTTAAGACGGGGGGGGGGGGGTCACAAGAACATATTTGCATCTATCTCGTATAATAAAGATCTCTGGAAAACAATATTTGGTATTTAAGCTTCGAATAATATGGTTTATTATAAAACAGATTAATGTTTAGGTAACGTGAGTAAAAGTGGGGCTTTGCTGAAGGGTAAAAACTGAAAAATGCAAATATATTAACAATATTTATAGTAAATGTAATTTGCAATAAGATTTACTCTATACATTTTTTTCCAACCGACTCATAGAAACGGAGATATTTTGAATTTCAAATTTCTCTCCCGTCTAACCCCCCCCCCTTACACCGGTCGGATTTCAGCCGTTAACGAACTGGGTCTTTCCTTTTACATAAAACGATTAAATACCGAGTTTGGTGTGTTACCAGACAAATATATATATATATATATATATATATATATATATATATATATATATATATATATATATATATACTAGCAGACCCGGCCACGCGTTGCTGTGGCTAAAGTTATTGTTATATTACATTGTAGTATACAATTTAAGAGGAACGGTAGGAGAACATCAGTCACGGGGTCCACCATGCTTTTTACATAGATGGTATTTGTAAAAAAATATGGTGACCTCCATGACAGATTTTCTACGACTACAACCCTTTAGTACAATGAAATTATTTACGAACCAAGACGGAAATGTTGAAGTTGGTACACAAATTCAAGGGATTAGGAATTGAAGGGGAAGGACGTTGAACACGATTGATTAAAATTTTCTTTTTCTTATATTAAGCAGAAATCAATACAAAAGAATTAATTTTTAAATTTATTATTTCCATTTAATTTTGTTACGAATGAGCATATTACAAAGTGAATAACATATGACATTTAAACTTATGAATGAGGTAGGTAAGGCAGATAGTCTTAAATCTTTTACAGTAATATTTATTAATTTAAATTATAAATACTTTCAATTTCAATTTAATTTAGCACTAATCGGTGCAAAATATTTTTGGTTAACCTGTCTTTAGCTAACACAAATAGATTCGACGGTTTCCCAACACGTGAACATGCAACATGTAGTTGCCCATGATAAAAACACGGACTTTCCAAATCTAAACCACATATGGACATTGTTTGGCTTTGAGACTTATTTATTGACATGGCAAAAGCTAATCGAATTGGAAACTGTAGCCGTTTGAAAGGTATGGTAGAATCTGAAGGTATCATTGGAATACGTGGCAACAGGACCACTTTTCCTTTAAACTTCCCAGTTAAAATGGTTGCTTCAAGAATGTTTCCGGTTATCTTTTTGATGATCAAACGTCAAATGACGTCTTTTGGAAGCAAGAATTAAATTCGCGTATCTTACGCAAAAATAATTTTGAATCATCTGAATTCCCAGCAAGAAGGGATAATAAAGGTTCTAGCGGAGCGGGTAGAGGTGGCAGCACGACTTTTCCTGCTGCGCAGCACATACCCGCAGCTTCATTTCGAAATTTCAACGCCTGACAATATTGACATACTTTATCCATTCCACCGATAGCAATTTTTGAATGCACAGAGTAGTTAATATCTGGTGCATATTCAAAAGCAAGACGAACGAATGATGTACGTATTAATGAGCGGCTGATCCGTTGCCTTTGTCGTTCTTGTGCTCGTACTGTAGCTATGTTTTGTTCTCGTGCCGCTCTTGTTCTCGTAATATTCTGTTGCAGACGTTCGCTACGCTGTTCTTGAGATTCTTGTGCACGACCTTCTGCTGTCCTAATTCTTTGAGCTGTATTTCTTGTATCGACTTGTTCTGGCAACTGATGAGCTCTTTCAACACGTTTGCGTCGTGCCTCTCTGGTGTTTGCGTTGTTGAGGTTAGATTTTTTCGGTGGCATTTGACTGAAAATATTAATTTAATCGTTTAAAAATATATTAATTAATTATTATAATTATGTGATAATACTTACATGTATATATTTTATAATTATAGAATTTTGAATAATGAAGCACAAATAAGTAAAAAGAAGGAATAATTTCACTGTATTATCTTCACTATAATTTGAATTTGATTTACACTTCGGTCTAAGTAACACGTGGTTGGCTATGCTAACACCAAAAATTAAAAAAGTAGAAATAATTGAATTTCACGGTATTTCGTTTACTACAAAATAAATTTAATTTATACTTTAGCCTCAATAACACGTGGTAATCATGCTATTGAATTGTAGCTTATATGACACGTTTGTCGGTTTACCATAGCAGTGCCATCTATTGATTACTTACTCAATCCAGTCGAAAAGTATCGACATCTGTTAGAATCTTTTGGAGTTAACAGATAATTGTGACTGTCAATTAATTATAGACAAATAATTTGCAATAAAATAAAATTGCGACTATAATTAAAGATCTAAGCTATCCTATCTCTCAAGTTGGACCAGACTGCTCACGGTGTGCCAATTTAATTTAAAATCGGTTATGTAGTTTAGGAGTCCATCGCGGACAAACATCGTGACAGGAGATTTATATATATTATAATATATATATATATATATATATATATATATATATATATATATATATATATATATATATATATATATAAAATTGTAACCTCTGTCTGTACATTGATTTTTTTCGCGAAATTTCACGATAACTTTTCGTTTCACATGTCATAGATACCATAACTGCATTTTGTTTCTTTGGTGTCTGTTTGTTTGTTTGTTTGTTTATTTGTTTGTTTGTTTGTTTGTTACCTTTTCACGCATAAACGGCTGACCCGAATTTTATGAAACTTGGTATGTATATTACTACTAGCCCAACTTAGACTTTAGGCTATATTAATATTCTCTAAGACGAACAGGAGTGGGGGTTATAAGGGAGGCCTGAAATTAAAAATAGCGATATTTCGTTTCCTATTGCTTTTTCAGCAAATATGCCCATAACAAAAGTTGTTTATTTTGTAATTTAGAGTAACTGTTGTTATATGCACTTTTGCCGTATACGGAAGTATAAATGAGTTATACGCTAAAAATTATAGCGGGAGTCAACAATATTATTGGGCAATAACGGCTGAACCGAACTTAACAAAGCTCGGTATGTGTATTAGCAGTGAGGCCTTCATTATAATAAGCCATACCAACATTTCTATGGACGGGCAGGAGTGGGGGTTATAAGGGAAGCCTGAAATTAAAAATAGCGATATTTCGTTTCCTATTGGTTTTTCCGCAAATATAAACATTACAAAAGTTGTTTATTTTGTTATTTGGAGTAACTTTTGTTATATACACTTTTGTCGTATACCTAAGTATAAATGAGTTATACGTTAAAACTTTAGCGGGAGCCAACAATGTTATTGGGCACTAACGGCTGAACCGAACTTAACAAAGCTCGGTATGTCAATTAGCATTAATTCTTCCATAATTATAAGTTATATTAAAATTTTTAGGTTCGAACGGGAGGGGGGTTATAAGGGAGGCCTGAAATAAAAATTCACCATATTTACATGTATAAGAGACGGGAAATATAAAAATATCGAAGACAGTGAAGCCTTATCGAACAAATATTCTATTATTAGCAAATCCACGGCAACGACGGGTATCAATCCTAAACACTGGGACGGGTAAATGTCAAAATATTGTGCAATGTAAAGCCTGTTAAAAAATACTATCACCATTCAGCCTCAAATGAATTCCCGGGCGAAGCCGGGTATCTGAGCTAGTATATATATATATATATATATATATATATATATATATATATATATGCAGTTTTGAACGGACCTCATTTCCTCCTCTCCTGGATAGGATCGATGGACATTTGAAAACATTTTTCGAAAATAGCGTCATGAGTTCGACCTCAATATCTGATTTCCCTTGAGGGAAATCTGCTAAAAACATGATGAGATGACACCACTAGTGTGTAATTCTAGCACATGCGAAATCTGCTTAGGTTACACAGTGACGGGCGTTTTGTAACTGTAATTTGGATGGTCTGTGATTTGCTTACTTGTTGCATTCAGTTGCTTACTTGATCCTGACGTATTTTGACAGGGAAGGTTCACTGGAGGTTATAGTTATACCCAAGGTTATACCGCACTTCAGCTGTGTGTTTTCTTTACTTTGACTGGCTCTAGTGCTGCGATATTGTTGTGTCATGTTGTTGTGAAAGCTTGAAAACATTTCATAAACCCCAATTTATTTATTTAAATAGAGACAGGATGGCTAGGGAAGGCCGGGGAATTTTTGTCACTCTATTTAGGAATCTATTAGACTCTCTCAAACCGAAACAAGTCCGTGGCAGCAAGATAGGGACGGACTACATGGGCAATGAATACTATGAAATGATCAAAAGTGAGACTAGCAGAAGGCCTACTAGATGGTATACACCACCAGGAGGTGATGAAAGCAAGTTTGACCAGCCTCTACCTGCTGAATGGGAAGCATGGCTCAGGTATATTACATGAATGCACTATAAGATTAAGATAATTAAACAAAAGTAGAATCAAACCTAGAGTGGCGAGGTCGATTCTGGCCTTGGCAATAGGAATTTATTTAGTGGCGCACTCATTAAATAAAATCCTTAGTCAGGGGCTCAGGTTAGCCCGTGAGTTAAAGCCTTGACCTTAATCTCACATTGTAAATCTGGAATGGCGAGTTCCATTCCCACCTGGGCAGAGGAATTTATTTAGTGACGGAATTCATTAAATAAACTCTTAGTCCCACCCTGGCTAGATAATGGTGGTAACCTGTAGATAACCGGTCCCAATTAGCCTTAGGTGCAAAAGGTGGACATTAATTTTATTAAAAATAAAATAAAAAAATAGGGGGAGGGAGAGACCTTTATTCCATGTGTGATGATGTCATGAATTATGATTTTACGTTTATGTATCGAAAATGTTTATTTGATCTATACAATATTTGATATTTAGCCATTTCAGACAACACTAAAGATCATAACTGTTATTGGTTGAAATTGGGCCAAGAATAGGAGGGGCTTAAAGAAATGGGAAAATTCAAGACATCTGTTATTATAAGTCCAATTGTAAAATGTTATAAAACCAATCATGTTAAACTATTGATGTACCACAATTGTTGTTCTCTGCATTTTTTCATAACTGAAATATTAATCGTGTAATTCATACTTTCTTGTTTTCAGTCTTCATTAAAACCACTTTTCTACTCATTGGTTTTAAAACATGGAAACAGAGAATATAACACATAATATATGAGGGGTTTAGAGAAATGGGGTCCAAAAATTCAAGATATCTGTTATTATGAGTCTTTAGCCTGGCTAGAAAAGAGCAATAACCTGTAGATAAGTTGTCCAAATTAGCCTTAGTTGCACAAACTGGCCATTAATAACAATTTTAAAAGCAGAATTTTTTTAATTAACAGCTTGCAATGACAAGTAAATATTTCTTTAACATTTTTTTTATTTTATTTGGTTTGTGGCCCACATCGATGGCGATTGTGATCTGATTAGGGGTAGTTAGAATAATATATTTATTCCTTCATGTACACCTTGGTTGTACTTTATTTATATATTATGGAAAATATTCCTTAAATATCTGAGTGTTTCTCATATCCGTGCTTTGTCTAAATGAATATAATAAAAGTTATCCCTTTTAAATCTTTTTAAGTATGCTGTAGACCTATTCTATTTTATACTATATGTATTTGTAAATGTTTATATGTTTTAGAAATGTTAGTATTTGTAGAATTTATTGGCTGCTGTCAGTTAGTAGTTCTGTCTTATCGTAGGGTATGTGAAGTTTTTTTCGTTGAATGCAGTCTCAGTATGTGTTTTATCATTAGGTGTTTGTCTTTAACATTTAACATTGAGCATATCCAACTTTAAAGTTCTTCAAGAAAGTGATTAGTCAGGTTTAAGCCCATTTCAATTATGAACTGCACACTTATTTTTTTGTGAGCTGTCAATGGCTCTGAATGTTCTCTTTTACTCCTGCTACATGTCTTTAGAAGATTTGGGCATTATTCGAATTCAACTTACAAGTAACTTTTGATTCATTATTTATTATTCATCCAATTTACTTGTGTATGTTTATTTGTTCAGTTATTCATTGCTTCTCAACACATTCTAAGAGAAGGACTTCCATGGATTGTACAAAACAAAGATAAATTCAAATTTATCCAACAAAATTTTAACATTATATAAATGTAAATTGTTGTTTATTTAAAAAATGAGTATGAGCGATTAAGTTCATGATCAGAGCTTTTGAGATGTGAACAACTATCCATACTATTCTTGCGATATATGTCGTAAGCAATGTTTGTGGTATTCAGAAAAAATGGCATAAAAAACTGAATATGAATATCTTTATTTCTAAACATGGATATAAAATGAAAACCATGTTGTTGTTTTTTAAAATCAATAATTTTTATTTGATTATAAAATAAAAAGGATTTTCCTTGCGCAAATTGTATAATCTAGCCATGAATTATTGTTTTCTCTACTTGAAAATTTTCTAAACATTTCAAACATTTTACAGACTCCTATGTACAACAATACTTTACTATCACTTCCTCCTTGGAGAGTAAATAACTTATATATTGATTTAACCTTAACAAAGTTTAATAAAAACGACCCCCTTTCTTCAAAATTTTACATGACTGCATTTAACTCCATTACTGCAAATAACCCAAACGCACTATACACATTCACGGACGGATCCAAGACTGACTTTGGAACAGCAGCTGCTGCACTCATTGACGACCACACATATGCCAAAAGATTTAACTGCACATCAAGTATTTACTCAGCTGAACTACACGCTATACTCCTATCTCTAGAAAACCTCCAAAATGTTCAAAATCGCCAAATAATTTTATTTTCGGACTCTCTAAGTTCTTTACTCTCTTTAAAAAACATATATTCCACTCATCCTATTATAACAAACATTTTTTAACACATTCAAAGTTAAGAAAATCAAATAACATTGGTGTGGCTACCAGGACATCAGAATATTGGACGAAGCACTGAAGTTGACATGCTCGCAAAACTAACGACAAAAAACACCAATACTGACATTAAAAAAATAACATCGGACGACCTACAAAACTACATTAAAACTAACATACTCCAAGAATGGCAACATGACTGGTTACTAACAGACAACAAACTGAGACAAATTAAAACTACAGTTAAGACATGGAGTGACAAATTTGAGGTATTTACACGGAGAGACGAAGTAGTCCTTACGAGACTACGTATAGGTCATTCTTTCCTTACCCATGGTTACCTATTTCAAAAGAAAAGAATGCCTAACTGCAATGTGTGTAATGCTCCGCTTACAATAAAACACATACTAACAGACTGCAAAAGACGTGACCATCTAAAGATCCCTCATGACTTACACGACTTACTTACAGAAGGTAGCCCACACATACCCATAATACTCCAACATTTACATGATATTAACATATACTCACAAATTTAGATTACATTTTAAAATCCTTCTTAAATTAAATATTTTAAATTCCAGCTAAACCGTTTTACTGTATGTTTATGTGTGTGTATGTGCGTGTGTGTGTGTGTGTGTGTGTGTATTTTCGCGTGTGTTTGTGTGTGCGTGCGTGTGAGTGTATGTGCCTGCACGCGTGTGTGTACGTGTGCATGCGAGAGTGAGTGTGTATGCATGTTTGAATGTGTGATAAAGAAAGTGAGAGCATATGATTGTAAATATTTTAGGTGTTAGAAATCTTCATTTTATTTACATACTAATTTATATTTATTTGATTTTAGTTTAGTTTTTATCCATTGAAATTATATAATTGTTCACGTAATTTTATTAGTCTTTACAGTTTTTGTTTTTGAACTTAATGTTTTGTTTTTATTTATTTATTTATTTTATTTGTTATTTTGTGTTTATTGTTGTTTTTCGTTGTTTGGTTATTTGATTTCGTTCTATTATTTAGTTGTGTTTCGTTATATTGTTGCGTTCTGTTATTTAGTCGAGTTTTGTTATTTGTTTGCGTTCTTATTTTGTATTATTTAATTTTTTCTTGTTTCTATTTTCATTTTGTATTTTGTTTATATAAATTGTTTTTGTTGTTTTTTATGAGCAATATCGCCTCGCTGCGAACGCTCCAAAATAAAATAAAATAAATAAACAATATAACAAAAATAATTGTTAGCTTACTCTATTTTAATTAAAAGTTTACTTCAATAAGATCTAAGAATTTTTATTTATTTAAGTTATATTTAAATGAGCTGAGAGGAGCTCAGGTTATCCATTTGATTTGAAGCATTGGCCTTAATATTACTTGGTAAGCCTAGAGTGGCGACTTCGATTCCTGCCCTGACAATTAGTTACAAATTCTCAAATAAATCCTTAGTCCCACCCTGGCTAGAAAAAGGTGGTAACCTGTAGATAACCCGTCCCAATTAGCTGTAGCATCATGAAGTGGGCATTAATAAATAACATTTTTAAAAGTAGAATCTTTTATATTAACAGCTTGCAATGAACAATCAACATTGAACATATCCAACTTTTAACTAGTCAGGTTTTATGCCCATTTCTCTTATGAACTGTGCACTTAATTTCCTGTGTGCACCTTACAGCACGGGGGCCTTATTGTTCTCTTTTACTCCTGCTAAGTGACTAGAAGACTTGGACATTATTCGAATGCAACTAACAAGTTATGTTTTATTGAGAATTCCTTTTAGTCCACTTTACTTGTGTATTTATTTGTTCAGTTATTCATTGTTTGTCAAAACATTCTAAGAAAGGGACTTCCATGCATTGTACAAAACAAAGATAAATTCAAATTTATCCAATGAAATTGTAACATTTATCCAATATAAATTGTTTTTGTTTATTTAAAAATTGAATATGAGCATTTAAATTCATTTCTTAAGATGTGAACAAATATTCTTACTATGTTTGTGGAATGGGTCTCACGTTAGCCATGTGTGTTAAAGCGTTTGCCTTAATCTCACATAGCAAACCTAGAATGGAGAGTTCCATTTTTGCCTGGGCAATAGGAATTTATTTAGTGATGAGCTTATTAAGTAAAATTCTTAAAAGCCCCCCCAGCCTGGTCATAAAAGGGTGGTGTCCGACGTAGCAAGAAGTCGACGTCGTAAAACTATAACTATAGCTCTCTAAGCACAGGAAAACTTCAAATATTGTTTCAAAATTGTAAAATAACGAACACCAAGTGCTATCTCAACAAGCAACCTTTATTAACTGAACTCTTAAGTATCAAACATATGTTACAACATAACCTTCACCATATCCCCCCTTCTCACTCCAAGAAGAAGATTTCTTGAATCTCTTTGGTAGACTTATTTTTCTCCCGTATCTTGTTGTGTAGCCTTTATCAGCATTCTGACTTGCTCCATCTTCAACATTCTGTCGTCTTTCTTGTACTTCTTCCTGCCCATCATTCCCATCCACCAGCCCCATGTGTAGACAGCACTGAGGACAAAATGTCCTTCAACATCTCTGGTGGAATCGACATCACCTTTATCAGTTTATACTTAACACCATGTAAAATAACGAACACCATGTGCTATAGATATATATATATATATATATATATATATATATATATATATATATATATATATATGCTATAGGTATATCAAGTATGCTATAGATCAAATAAACATTTTTGATACATAAACGTAAAATCAGAATTCATGGCATCATCACACATTGAATAAAAGTCTCTCCCTCTGTTAAATTTATGCATTTCTATATTGTTTTTATATTCCGTATTTATTCATTAATTAATTTCTTTTTATTCAAGATACAGGAGGAAGTATCCTCCGACAGAGGAGGAGATTGAGGAGAACCTTAGGATAATGAAGATTAAGAAGATAAAAGCTGCTGAGCTTCATGAGAAGTTTGGTACATTGGAGAAGCAGGCCGAATCGCCCGTCTCCATCAGCTTCCCCCAATACAAGGACTTGGAGCAGGAACCTGGCAAGAAGCCTAACTGATTAGACTCTATCTCTCCTCCATTCACTCTGTAAATACTCTATAGCCAAGAATGATGTATATAAACGAAAATGTTGTCACGACTAAATCACTAACAAGAATCTAGGAAGGGCCCACCAACAATCGACTAAAGTCAAAATTCAAATATATATTAATTTATTTATAATCAAAATATTCACCAATAATAATTATTAACCCTCCGTTAGGCGCGTGGCTACGGGTGTAGCCATGACAAAGTTTAAATGTTCGTAGCAAGCGCATACATGGGCTGGGACCTTTTGGCGAACTAATACCTTCCTAGGCAGGATATGTCTATTAGTCAGTATGCAAGTGAGCTTGACCCTCCTTACAGCAGATCTTTAATTCCTAATGTGTTACCGGTGTAGCCAACGCGCCCAACGGTGTGTCCAGCTACGAGAATTGCCATTTTCAGTGTAACGTTTTGTTTTGTTGTTTTTTTCAAAGTTATCATAACAAATAAAGTTAAGATGGCTTTTTCCTCGAGCCAACACAGTTCTGTGAAACACACCAGTGATCCAGATATTCTTTCTCAATGGTTGCGAGAAGTTTCATCGGGTGAGGAGTCTGAGGTGGAAGATCTACCAACAAATTTGAAGCAACGAGCGAAGGAACTCTTGAATTTACCAGAAGAACATACCCAACCCATTGTAATCCCTGAAGACACTATAAGAAGATGCAATTTCTATGAAGGACCGGCAAAGAAAAAGAAAATATTCAGAAACATGTGTGTAAAATGTAAAAAAATTATATGTAAATATCATATGTGGCAAATTTGTCCTGGCTGTATATGTATTTACTATATTTTGTACATAGTATTTTATTTTCTATTAATAAGTTTTAATAAAATAAAGTTCCAATACGTTTTTTTTGCTTATTGAAAGTATATTAATGTCTTTTCATTAAAAAAAAATGTTATTCACTTCAATAAAAACTGATTTCGATTTGTTCACCGAGATAATTGCTTAACAATTGAATACATTAAATTGTTTTACAATAAAAATTCATTACATTTGATTTTTTTCTTATGTAAATCATTTTTTAGTAATGGCTACACCTGTAGCCAGCGCGCCCAAGTGTGTCATTAACTAGGACGCGCCTATCGGAGGGTTAGAATGAAAATGAAGAGGCACCTTTTAATACTATAATGGGGGACACTTATTTCTACTTATTCTATATTACAATTAAAGACTTAGCTTTTTAATAGAAGTGTCGACATAGCCGTGAGAGAACTGGCGAGAAGTAGGTTGGCTCAGGCAGGCCGGATCAGAGCTGAAGGATTAGTGAGGTCTCACCAGCAAGACTCTCTCCTCCAGAATATGCCAAATATGACTGATTTTGATCCATCCTGTCGGGGTCCTTATATAGGGCTAACCCGGCACTGAACTTTAAACTACAAATTGAAATACGCTCAAAAAGTGTATTTAACGGGAATTTATTATTGAAATTCATCCGTATTATTAATTAGTGTACCGACGTTAAGAGCTGTGAATTTTATTATAAAAATCCATCGGTGTTATCTATGAAAATGCTAGAGCACATGGTGACAACTCCAAATTGGATATAACTCTTATTTAAAGGTAAAAACTAGACATTAAAGCAATCATAAATAATAATCTTAATGTGCTCTGTGCTGGGAATACTCAGAATATAAAATATATGGTCATTTATAATGGTTTCATGCAATGCGATGTCAATTTTATTACATGACCCCCTCCCCCGGAACCAAAAGTCTATTGATCAAACATCAAGTCGAACTCAATAATAAATAATTATAATAAATCATAAATATAACACAGGAAGCAATGGAATATATACCCAATGGTGAACATATAGAATATCAAGTTATTATTGATATGCATATGTCCTACTCTAATAAGGTTTAAGTCCTTGTCTGGTGTGAAATAAATAAATAATGTAATCCAATATATTCTAGTTGGAGGTAGAGCATCCCAAACAGCTTACAGTTATGCTCAACCCAATCACAATATTGGTCCAAAACCAAATAAAAAATATGGGATCCCAAAAATAATGCCTCCAATGACTGAGGACCCAACAGGAACTGCCCACTACATAAGGGCACATATGTCCATAAATTATTATTATTTTTATTTATTAACGTCCACTTTTTGCAACAAAGGCTAACTGGGGCGGGTTATCTCCAGGTTGCCACCCTTTTCTAGCCAGGGTGGGGTTTACGATTTTATTTAATGAATTTCATCACTAAATAAATTCTCTTTCCCAGGTGGGAATCAAACTCGCCACTCTAGGATTACCATGTGAGATTATAGGCAACGCTTTAACTCGCATGGCTAACCTAAGCCCCTAAATTGGCTCCATGTCCATAAATAATAAATCAGAAAAAAAATGACTAATCATAGTCAGGGTCCCCAGTTACACCAAGACAAGATGAATTATCCAGAACATATATGTGGAGACTCAGCTCATGATCAATAAAATTTTGCCCATATTGGCATTTGTAGGAAATATCAGTGTACAGTGTGGTGTGCGAATATAGAATAGTGTTGACAAGGCACACCCTAATCTAATTTATAAAGTTTATGACTACATATTTTCATATGTGTCAGTTCACCAATATGCATATATATATATATATATATATATATATATATATATATATATATATATATGTATGTATTAAATAAAAAAAAAATATGCTTCCATGTGTATCCATTCCAAAGAAGGGATAGGAAAAGTTTAAATATGATGATGATCAATTTCAGATAAAATATATCTGTAAGACTTTTCTAACTCAAGACCAGTAAACTATAAAAAAAAAATCCAATCAAAGATCCAAAACGATTCCCAAAAAATTCAAAATTTGGCCATGGGGGGATTGATTACATCAGAGACCTAACCTAAAAGACCTATTCTGAGTTGGTTTTCTGGCGGGTGGAAGTGACTTCTAATGTAGGTAGGATGAAAAAAAATTGTTGGCTACGCTTCCACTATAATAATTTATTGAAACGGCAAAGCGCTTTCGATGCTGTGCATGATCGTCAGTGCCCTGTTGATTTTCAAAATAATAGTTACAATTTCTATTAAAATATGTTAGATACCATATATATCTTAGAACTAAATAACATATAAAACATAACGTAGAGCTAAAAACATATAAAACATTTCATATATCAACAATTATTTTTTATTAAATTAAGTGGGTACAGGTAGGAAATTAAAGCTAACTGAAAGAAAGACTATTTAAACAAAGAAGAGAGCGGGGTCTTACCGAATGTTTTCAATGTTGACCTGACGGCTCTTGGGCCTGGACTGGCTTTTCATCCCAGCTAGTTGAGATAAGGAGGCAATTGGTACAAATTTTAGAGGGCAGACATCCTCTTTAATATTAATGTTTTTCTTTGACGTTAGAAGGTCCAATCTAATCTCTGGTCCCTCAACCCTGTCCATTTTCCTTCCTTTAGATAGGTGGTGTAAAACTTCCAACTGTAAAGAGTCCTAGTCATGATTTTCAGTCACTAGGTGTTTTTTCATTTCACTTGTTTTTGTAGTGAAATGCTCTTTGACCCTTGTTTTTATCTTCCTGCCACTCTGTTATATGGTATCTAACATATTTTAATAGCAATTGTAACTATTATTTTGTGAGTCAACAGGGCACTGACGATGATGCACAGCATTGAAAGCACTTTGCCGTTTCAATAAATTATTATAGTGGAAGCGTAGCCAACAATTTTTTTCATCCTACATACACTAAAAGACCTACTTACAAAATTGTATGGGATCCATTATATAAATATCAATATTTACATAGTACAAAAATAGATACAATTTGCTTTACAATAAAAAAAACTGGACAGGTACCATGTGACAAAGAAGAACTATTACAGGGGGGGGGGAAATAAAGCTTTCACAACTGGTCTTAAATTAAAAAACTACAATTGGGAACTAAGCCCTACTAAAAAAATTAATGAAAATCTCTTGTGAATGCAAAAACCAAAAAAAATAGCCCCTATACTTCTTGTCACTAAAATGGATCCTCATACTTTAAAAAGACAGGACAATTTTTCCCTAATGAAATACAATATAAGGGGGAAAATTAAAAATAAAATAGTATACTACATAAATACTGTTTCGATGTCTTCTCCCTCTTGTTGGACGTTGATGATGAAGTTGAGAGGATGGTGTCTTCATCTCCTTGAGAAGTTGCATCCCTGGACGGGGACTTCAGGACATCTATTCCAGCCGTATACTATCCTGTCAGCTAATATGCAGAATGCTCTCTGCATTCAAAGTCTCTGAAATCTTTTTCAAATGGATCAGTGTCCCTTCCATAAATTCAAGTCAGCTCTCCATAGATTTGGAACAACTATCCTCTCACGGTCTGGTCAAGCCTCAAAAATGTATCTTACAATATTTGAAACTTCAATAAAATTAAAATAATGCTAAATTTTGGCTTACAGACAGCAGAGATTATGCCAATTCTAAAATTGACACAACAAAATGATAGAAAACAATAAATTCATACAATAATAAAATTCTATAAATGAGGACAAATTTGTAAGCGTTACAATAATTCAATACAAAATTCATTTTAATCAATTTACTAAAATTGCTTACAATATTTAATTGAAAATAATCCTCAATTAAAATTAAAAATTTTATTCCCCTTTTTTAGAGAGAAAAAATTCATAATAATAACACAATTAGATGATTCTGAGTAATTAAACATTCCATATTGTCTAATCATTTGAGGACTTCTAAAAATTAAGGTGCCTTCTCAGAAAATTTGGATTCATATATGAGTCTCTGAGAAATAATCAACAAGTGATTGTTCATTGGCCCTGTGTTAAGGAAGGTACATGCTAAATAAATACCCCATCATGCATGCAACATCAAAAACATAACACTTGAGAGAAAATAAATAAAAAAATATCTTTATATCAATAACTCCTGGAAAAAAAAAATTCTTTTATTAACTTCTGAAAAACAAAAAATAAATAATTTTCTCATAGACACCTATTTATTTAGACTTAGACACCTACTCTTCCTGCTGAGAGAGAATTTCTGCAGTTTACCCTCTTGCTTAGAAGCAATCCCCGGCAGTTTACCCTCTTGTTTAGGAGCATTATCCTGGCAGTTTACCCTCTTCCTTAGGAGCATTGCCCTGGCAGTTTACCCTCTTGCTTAGGAGCAGGCAGTTTACCCTCTTGCTTAGGAGCAGACCCTGGCAGTTTACCCTCTTGCTTAGGAGCAGACCCTGGCAGTTTACCCTCTCCTTAGGAGCATTGCCCTGGCAGTTTACCCTCTTGCTTAGGAGCATTACCCTCTTGCTTAGGAGCAATGCCCTGGCAGTTTACCCTCTTGTTTAGGAGCATTACCGTGGCAGTTTACCCTCTTGCTTAGAAACAATGCCCTGGCAGTTTACCCTCTTGCTTAGGAGCAGACCCTGGCAGTTTACCCTCTTGCTTAGGAGCAGACCCTGGCAGTTTACCCTCTTGCTTAGAAACAATGCCCTGGCAGTTTACCCTCTTGCTTAGGAGCAATGCCCTGGCAGTTTACCCTCTTGCTTAGGTGTAATGCCCTGGCAGTTTACCCTCTTGCTTAGGAGCAGACCCTGGCAGTTTACCCTCTTGCTTAGGAGCAGACCCTGGCAGTTTACCCTCTTGCTTAGGAGCAGACCCTGGCAGTTTACCCTCTCCTTAGGAGCATTGCCCTGGCAGTTTACCCTCTTGCTTAGGAGCATTACCCTGGCAGTTTACCCTCTTGCTTAGAAACAATGCCCTGGCAGTTTACCCTCTTGCTTAGGAGCATTGCCCTGGCAGTTTACCCTCTTGTTTAGGAGCATTATCCTGGCAGTTTACCCTCTTGCTTAGGAGCATTGCCCTGGCAGTTTACCCTCTTGCTTAGGAGCATTGCCCAGGCAGTTTACCCTCTTGTTTAGGAGCATTGCCCTGGCAGTTTACCCTCTTGCTTAGAAACAATGCCCTGGCAGTTTACCCTCTTGCTTAGGAGCAGACCCTGGCAGTTTACCCTCTTGTTTAGGAGCATTACCCTGGCAGTTTACCCTCTTGCTTAGGAGCAGACCCTGGCAGTTTACCCTCTTGCTTAGGAGCAGACCCTGGCAGTTTACCCTCTTGCTTAGGAGCATTGCCCTGGCAGTTTACCCTCTTGCTTAGGAGCAGACCCTGGCAGTTTACCCTCTTGCTTAGGAGCATTGCCCTGGCAGTTTACCCTCTTGCTTAGGAGCAGACCCTGGCAGTTTACCCTCTTGCTTAGGAGCAGACCCTGGCAGTTTACCCTCTCCTTAGGAGCAGACCCTGGCAGTTTACCCTCTCCTTAGGAGCATTGCCCTGGCAGTTTACCCTCTCCTTAGGAGCATTGCCCTGGCAGTTTACCCTCTTGCTTAGGAGCATTGCCCTGGCAGTTTACCCTCTTGCTTAGGAGCATTGCCCTGGCAGTTTACCCTCTTGCTTAGGAGCATTGCCCTGGCAGTTTACCCTCTTGCTTAGGAGCATTGCCCTGGCAGTTTACCCTCTTGCTTAGGAGCAGACCCTGGCAGTTTACCCTCTTGCTTAGGAGCAGACCCTGGCAGTTTACCCTCTTGCTTAGGAGCATTGCCCTGGCAGTTTACCCTCTTGCTTAGGAGCAGACCCTGGCAGTTTACCCTCTTGCTTAGGAGCATTGCCCTGGCAGTTTACCCTCTTGCTTAGGAGCATTACCCTGGCAGTTTACCCTCTTGCTTAGGAGCAGACCCTGGCAGTTTACCCTCTTGCTTAGGAGCAGACCCTGGCAGTTTACCCTCTCCTTAGGAGCATTGCCCTGGCAGTTTACCCTCTTGCTTAGGAGCAATACCCTGGCAGTTTACCCTCTTGCTTAGGAGCATTGCCCTGGCAGTTTACCCTCTTGCTTAGGAGCAATACCCTTGCAGCTTGCCCTCTTGCTTAGGAGCAATACCCTTGCAGCTTGCCCTCTTGCTTAGGAGCAATACCCTTGCAGCTTACACTCTTGCTTAGGAGCATTGCCCTGGCAGTTTACCCTCTTGCTTAGGAGCATTGCCCTGGCAGTTTACCCTCTTGCTTAGGAGAATTGCCCGGGCAGTTTACCCTCTTGCTTAGGAGCATTGCCCGGGCAGTTTACCCCTCTTAACCCCCTCTCCCACCTTCCGATTTCAGCCGTTAATGAACTTTATCTAGAACAAATCTTGTTAAGCTATTGATTCTTTACAATTGTTCTTCTATACATTTTCTCGTAACTAAAATATTAAGCGAGTTATTAGTACTTTCTTTCTTTTTTTACTTGTAGCCTTCAGTAACCCCCCCCCCACTACTACTCATCGAATTTTGACTCAGAGATATAATGAGATGACATTATTAGTGCGTCATAGCAACAGTTGGGAAATCTGCTTAGTATGAATATTAAAAGATCTGAAGTAATAATAGGAGACCTCAATGCTTTCTTGTATAAAATTTATATAAAGAAAAAAGAAATATAATGGATTGTAAATAAACTATAAACTAAAATGACTTAGACCGAATAATTATATATATTATAGCATTTAAGTGTATGTAAATTATTTTTTAAAAATATTATAAAATAAAAATGAAATTTGTTTTGGAGCTGACCTGCCTCAACTGTTGTAACCTCCGTTCGTATAATAACCTGCTTTGAACTTGATGTTTATGGTGCTTATTACTCTTGAATTTACGTTTAGGATTGGCATTGGAAAGCTTAATTTTGGTTTGTCAAGCGATTTTATCACTTTTCTTTGCAGTAGATAGGTAGGGGTGTAGTGGTGAGTTTTGTTTGCCTTGTTGTTAAAACTGAAGATGGAGTGCAATGTTTGTCATCAACAATTTCGGAGTGTTGCTGCTGTAAGTACCCACAAGCGATATATGCACGGAACCATACATAAGTACATATGCCCCATATGCAATCAGATTTTCAATACAAGAGCTAATTTTGCCAATCATAGGAAGGAACATGCAGAATTTAGATCGGCAACTTGCCCCCTCTGCAAAGAACAGATGTTGCCTAAAGAGCTGCTGCCACATATTTCTGACAGCCATGGAATTAATGTTGAAACGGAGAAAATGAGTTTCGACTGCCCGGAGGATTTCCAGAAGTGGAAATCGAAAATGGAAGAGGAGACTCGCAGCTTGTTTATTGTCGCTCGGGGTGAGAAACCGACTACTGGTGGCTCTCTCAAGACTTACGTTTGCCACCGCAAAGGACATTATGTGCCTCGAGGCGAAGACAAAAGACATTTGAAAGTGATCGGCTCGAACAAGATCAACGGGAATTGCCCTGCCAAGCTGATAGTGAGGAGCTCAGCGGAAGGTGTCAAGGTTTCCTTCACAAAGACTCACGTCGGCCACAGCTGTGATCTAGACAGGCTGTATCTGACCAAGGATGAAAAAGATGCTATCGCACAGAAAATTGCTGCTAAGATACCCCTCGAAGAAGTTCTTGATGATATAAGGGAGTCCCTTTACGACGGGAGGCTATCGCGTCAGCATTTAGTCACTAAGAAGGACTTGTATAATATTTGCCAAAGCTACAATTTGAATAAGGTAACACTTCATCAGAGCGATAAAAATGATTGTATTAATCTTGACGACTGGGTGAGGAAGATGAGCGAATCAAAGAATCTAGTGAGGGGATATAAACCTCAAGGGAAAAATGACTCAGAGTATCCCGAATTAAAAGAGAGTGACTTTTTCTTGATAATTGCAAATGACACCCAAATCGAAATGCTGAGATCATTTGGGAACGATTGTGTGTGTATTGATAGTACTCACGGGCTGAATGCCTACAATGTAGAGTTGTACACTATCATGGTCTTAGACGACATGCATCGTGCCTTCCCTTGCGCCTTCTTATTCTCGAACAGAAGTGACAAAATAGTTTTAGAGACATTTTTTAAATCTATTTTAAACGCTCTCGGCTCTCCTATCGAGCCTAAGATTTTTATGTCTGACATTTCCGAAATCTTTTATTCCGCATGGTGTTCCGTCATGCCGCATGAGAATAGCAAACGTCTACACTGTACTTGGCATATTCTGAGGGCCTGGAAAAACAATCTCAACCGAATCAAGGGAAAGGACAAGCAGATAGAAGTGTTTCACCAGCTGGTCGTCTTACTGGAGGAATTGGATGCCAACACTTTCGACGAAATGAAAATGCTCTTGCTGTCCGAGTGGCGCAACAACGAAGATACTCGTGACTTTGCTAAATATATCGAACATTTCTTTAACAATCCGTCTTTTTGGGCGCACTGTTTCAGATTGAATTCTAGTCTTAATGCTAATATGGCTCTTGAGAGTTTGCAGAAAGTCGTGACATATTTGTATCTCAAGGGGAAAAAGGGAAAGAGGCTGGACCTGGGTATCAATGCTCTGACTAGATTCTTGAAAGATAAGATCTACGACAGGAGTATTGCAACGCTCAGAGGAGAAATCAGCCACAAATTAGCAGATTTCCAGTCGAGGCACAAGGCAGCGATGAACCTCTCAACACACTACGTTTTAGAATACAATGGAGCCTGGAAGGTGCCCTCTTCACGAGATTCGTTCGAATTTTACGATGTGACTGTGAACAAGGAAGACTGCTCGTGCAATATAAGGTGTAATGAGTGCAATGCCTGTGTGCACTACTTGTCATGCAGCTGTCTAGATAATTCCTTAAAGTGGAATATGTGCAAGCATTCACATCTTGTCGCTCTCATTTTGAAACAGAGGCGTGAAGGAGATGAAGGCGATGGTTTCAACACTAGTCCTCTTCCAGCAGATTCGAGCGGAGCACAAGCCCAATCCGAATTTGTTGCTCAAGATGTGCCCGAGACCACCGAGAAGAGTTTCGAACAAGCAAAAAGAGAACTTCAATCGAAAATGATGCGCTGCTTCGATTTAGTAACGAATAGGGAGGAGTTGGAAACTCTGGAGAAATTGTTAGTCCCGGCTGAGCAAACCCTGCTTAGTTTAAAGGAACAGAGGAACCGAGTTTCCCCTCCTGATACACTCCCTCCGCTTACTGAATTGATTTCACCTCATAGTAATTTGTGTCCCACCGAGAAAAAAAGAAGGTTGGATCCTACTCGATCGAATAGCCTAGGAAGAAACACTCCAGAATAATCGTAATGAAGAATTAAAGCACAGGCAGAGGTTGTAATTTATCCTGAAGGCAGCACTTGCGGATGCTAGGGATCCACAATGAATGGTCGAAGAGGCCCAAGGAATGCAATATCTTCAATAGCCTCCATGTCTGAGAGAGGTTTTCATGAACTTGTTCCTTTTTTGCTTCAGATTTTATGAAATATTTTTCAGTTTCCAAATATATGACAGTATTTCTTTCTATCTTTGTTCAGTATATATTCGTCAAGATTACAACTTTTATTTATCTTCTTATAGTTAGATTTGTTCTGATTCGTTTTAATAGCGTTTATCTTTATTATCAGTTTAAAAACAGGACTATCAGGTCTACCTGGGGAAATGAACTTATGAATTTAAATATGATATAATTTGTAGACAATCTTGAGGACTCACTGACTTCAGAGATAGTGGAGTGTTCAGAGATCATTTCCCTTCTCAGAATGCAACAGAAGGAAAACTGAGAGGCGTATTTAAAGAGCAGAGCAGATGGAAGGTAATAAATAAAACTATAGCGAGAGTTAACACTTTTATTACTACTCATTAAAGTGTTCGTAATATAGATATATTATGACACATCATGTTATGTTTTAGCAGATTTCCCTTAAGGGAAATCAGCTATTGAGGTCGTACTCATGATGCGAGTTTCGAAAAATTTCTTCAAATGTCCATCGATCCTACCCAGGAGATGACGAAAATGAGGTCCGTTCAAAATTATATATATATATATATATATATATATATATATATATATATATATATATTTGTCTGTTAACGCTCTAGCGGTCGCAATTTTTGTTTGATCTTTACCAAACTCGGAATTTAATCGTTTTATGTAAAAAGGAAGATCAAGTTCGTTAATAGCTGAAATCGGACCAGTGGGAGGGGGGATTTTTGAAAATTCAAAATATCTCCGTTATTATGCATCGGATCGAAAAATTGTATAGAATAAATCTTATTGCAAATTAAAGTTACTATAAATATTGTTCTATACATTTATTCTTTATCTTGAATATTAACCAAGATATTTGCATTTGTATTCTGCGTGTGGTCACCAGTAGGCTATGTTCGGACTTTCGCCGAGAGCTCTGGCGGCCGTTTCTATAACTATTCGTCCCTCGTGAATAGGTTTAGAGGTTAGGTTAACTGTTTTTTGAGGCTAGAAACTACTGGGTTATTACGCCCTAAATAATGTTTTAGGTTTAGAGGTTTCTTACTACTACAGTTGTTATTAGGCAGATTTCTCTATTATAAAACTTCTCGTGGGAAATCTGCTTAGTTTACGCAGCCCCTGCGTGACGGACTTTTTATTTAGATTTATATGATAGTTCTAACTATGATTTGAATTAGGGAGGTAACAAATCTCCTTCTGGGGACTCAGGTTAGCTATGTGAGTTAAAGCGTTTCCTATAATCTCAAATGGTAAACCTAGAGTGGCGAGTTCGATTCCCACCTGGGCAAAGGAATTTATTTAGTTACGGAATTCATTAAATAAAATCCTTAGTCCCACCCTGGCTAGGAAAGGGTAGTAACCTGTAGATAACACGTCACAATTAGCATTAGTTGCATAAAGTGGACATTAGTAAATAATTTAATTTAAATTCAAATCTCCTTCTCAATTGTTATTTATTTACAATATAAATTTAAACTATAAGAGCATTTGGATTATTTAATTTGTGTAATGTATTATTTAAACAAAGTCATGTCCATATTGTGTGATAGCAGAAGTTGTGCGGAATCAAACTCTTTAATTCTGGTATATATAATCTTATTTCCTCCTATATATTGACATTATTGAAATGACTATGTACTATCTATAACTATTATTATTATTATTTATTAACGTCCACTTTTTGCAACTCAGGCTAATTGGGACGGGTTATCAACAGGTTACCACCCTTTTCTAGACAGGTGGGACTTTGGATGTTGTTTAATGAATTTCGTCACTAAATAATTTCCTTTGCCCAGGCAAGAATTGAATTCGCCACTCTAGGTTTACCATATAACTATTAAATGGTACTTGGTAATGTCTTTATAACAAAAGACTATATGCTTTTAAACTCAATATGATTTGAGTTTGCAAGGAGGGCTACAATCTCTTTCCCTCACCTCACTTTTAGAGTATAGTTTAAGTTATTTTTAGGGTATCACTGTTATTTATTTACGCCAAGTGTATAAATTACTAAAAAATAGGTTTTTTTTAATGTTTTAAGTAAATAATTTAAGTAAAGCTGTGATGTTGTCCGGAGGCTAACATAATTAATGGTGTTAACTTATTTCCTGTGAAAGGATGGAATTGCATTCTACCCAAATTTATTCTATTATTGATATAACCAAGCTCAGAATCTCGGATTGGTTTCTGACTGGAAATGTATTCATTATATTATACATCATTTATTATAATATTTAATTATAATAAATAATATCCATGACTGTAATTTGAATTATTCACGGTTTGACACACAGTGGAGAGGAATTGTCTAGGGACTTATTTTCATTTATTCATCAAAACTAAAATTTCTATTATGTCTCCTCCCTGACCCTTAATGGAAAACAATGCACCCAGACAGGGCCAGCCTTGCCAAAAAAAAAAAGTCCGTCACGCAGGGGCTTAAACTAAGGAGATTTCCCATGTGAAGTTTTACATTAGAGAAATCTGCCTAATAACAACAGTAGTAGTAAGGAATCTCTAAACCTATTCACGAGGGATGAATAGTTACCGAAACGGCCCGCACTAGCTCTCGGCGGAGAGTCCCGAACATAGCCGACTCCTGCGAACCACACACATGCATACAAATGCAAATATCTCGGTTAATATTCAAGACAGAATAAATGTATAGAACAAAATTTACATTAAATTTAATTTGCAATAAGATTAATTCATACAATTTTTCGATCCAACGCATAATAACGGGGATATTTCGAATTTTCGAAAATCCCCCCCTCCCACTGGTCCGATTTCAGCCATTAACGAACTTGATCTCTCTTTTTACGTAAAACGCTTAAATATGAAGGTGGGTAACGTTCAAACAAAAATTGTGACCGCTAGACCATTAACAGACAAATATATATATATATATATATATATATATATATATATATATAATTTTGAACGGACCCCATTTTCATCATCTCCTGGGTAGGATCGATGGACATTTGAGGAAATTTTTCAAAACTCGCATCATGAGTACGACCGCAATAGCTGATTTCCCTTGAGGCAAATCTGCTAAAAAATACCATCATCATTCAGCCTCTAATGATTTCCCAAGCCCAATATATATATTTGTCTATTACCGCTTTGGCGTTCAGAACTTTAGTCTTACCATTAGGAACAAAGTCTGCTCTTATAACCCAAAATTCTATTGCTATGCCTGTCAAAAATGTAAATTTAATTCATAACAAAGTTATGTAACCAGTGAAATGTTTTTAGGTGTGCCAGATATCGACAGTCTAATGAAACTGCTGCTAGAAGATGCAAGAAGAAGTAAGAAACATTTTACTAAATAATAGAAAGAATGTCAAAGAATCTAATTCATTACAGAGTACTAGTAATATTCATTTTAATGAACCTGCAAATATGTAAACTATGATGAAAATTTAGGTATTGCTAGAGGTAAAATGGATCCTGCAGTATCAGTATGGATGAATATATAAATTATCTCGGGGTGGTTTAAATAAACCAATTGAAGAATGGCGAACAAGGACTTGCATGCCAATGAGAACCATTAAAAAGGTAAGATTTAAAATCTAAGAAACAGAATTATTATTTTTTTTATGTTTAGGAGTCCTGCCATGTATTGAAATTTATTTCCCATGCCACATTATTAATGACATGGAATACAAAAAAAGTCTCACACAGAGGATGTGTAAACTAAGCAGATTTCCCCTGTGAAGATTAATAATAGGTAAACCTACAAAATGCTGCTGAAGTCTGAAAACTGAAAAATGCAAATGTCTCGGTTAATATACAAGATAGAAACTAAATGTATATAATAATATTTATAGTAAATTTAATTTGCAATGATATTTATTCTATACACTTTTTTGATCCAACTTATAGTAACGGAGATATTTTGTATTTTCAAATTTCTCCCCCTCTAAACCCCCCCCCTCCCATTGGTCCGATTTCAGCCCTTAATGAGCTTAAGCTTTCTTTTTGCATAAAACGATGAAATATCGAGTTTGGCAACAAATCAAACAAAAATTGTGACTGCTAGAGCGGTAACAGACATATATCTATCTATATATATATATATATATATAAATAGCTAAGGTACCCGGCTTCGCTCAAGAATTCATTTGAGGTTTAATGATGGTGTTATTTTTTTTGGCAAGCCTTTACTTTCCACAATATTTTAACATTTCCCGATGTATACCCGTCGTTGCTGTGGATTTGTTAATAATAAAATTATTTGTTATTTAAGAGTTCACTGTCCTCAATATTTTTATATTTCCCGTCTCCTGTGCATGTAGTTGTTTTTTTTTTTTATATATATATAATTCATAATCATAGAAAGTATTCTGTCCGCCAAACTATGTTTGAATTAAACTTCCTTTCCCTTGATATGTATGGTACAAAGACCATCATGACTGAAAACAGAACAGAAAATGTAATATACTGCAAATTTTTATTTTAGGCTTCTCTTATAACCCCCCTCCCCCTCCCGTTTGAACCTAAAAAATTTAATATAGCTTATAATTGTTTAAGAATTAATGCTAATTCACATGCCTAGTTTTGTTAAGTTCCGTTCAATCGGTGCCAAATACAATTATCGGCTATCGTTTTAGTGTTCAGTGTATATCTCGTTTATACTAGGTATACGGAAAAAGTGAATATAACAAAAGTTACTCTAAATAACAAAATAAACAATTTTTGTCATGTACATACTTGCCGAAAAACCAATAGAAAATGAAATATCACTATTTTTAATTTCAGGTCTCCCTTACAACCCCAACTCCTGCTCCTCCCTAGAAATAATGGTGCAGCTTATTATCATGAAGGGGTTAGTGCTAGTTCACATACGGAGTTTTGTTTAGCTCGGTTGAGTCTTCGGTACCAAATTAAATCGTTAATTCCCATTATAGTTTTTAGCGTATAGCTCATTTATACTTCCTTATACGGCAAAAGTGTATATAACAAAAGTTACTCTAAATAACAAAATAACCAACTTTTGTCATGTACATATTTGCAATAAAACCAATGGAAAACTAAATACTGCTATTTTTAATTTCATGCCTCCCTTACAACCCCCACTCCTGCCCGTCGCTAGAAAAGTTGTTAAGGCTTATTCTAAAGAAGACATTAGAAAAAATTTCTTCAAATGTCCATTGGTCCTATCCAGGAGATGAATATATATATATATATATATATATATATATATATATATATGTATATATATATATATATAAATATATATATATATATATATCTAAATATATATATATTTGAATGTTAACGCCCTAGCAGTCTCAATTTTTGTTTGATCGTTACCAAACTCAATATTTAAACGTTTTATGGAAAAAAGACAGATAAAGTTTGTTAATGACTGAAATCAGACCAGGGGAGGAGGATTTTCGCAAATTCGAAATACTTCCGTTACTATACGTCGGATCGAATAATTGCATGGAACAAATCTTATTGCAAATTTAATGTACTACAAATATTGTTGTATACATTTATTCTCTATCTTGAGTATTAACTGAAATATTTACATTTTTCAGCCTTCAGTATACTCCCACTTCTACTCATGTTACATAAACATTACTCTTCTTATATAATAAACCACATTATTTGCTGCCTAAATAGCATAAATTGTTTTCAAGAGACCTTTATTATACGAGATAAAATCAAATATGTTATGGTGACCCCTACCCCTTTCTTAAGTTCTTGGACTACTAAAATGTGATTGATTGGGATAACAATTAATCTGACCCATTAATATAAATAACAGTACTAGTAGACCCATACGTATAAATTATAGTAATAGATATAGTAAATGGTTTTCAATAAAATTTATATATTATATTCTGATATATTTCCGTGATTGGTATTCTTTCCTGTGAGAAGTTGGCACACCTGTTTGTTACGTTTCAGGTGCTTCCAGTCTAGAGTTTTCTTATTATCGTTTGTATTTATTCATTTGACGGTGCTATTGTGTTACCAGTATGTATATTTATCTATTTTTAAACATCACGAGAGAAATCTGCTTAGTTTCACGCTGGCCCTGCGTGACGGACTTTTATTGTACTATGGCATGAAAAGTTTAAAATCTTGTCTGTTTGCCCTTTCGTTTGACACTAAATCACTCAAATATGGCTCTGACATCATCCCTTCCCCATTACTCATGTAACGATAAATTATCATTAAAACAAATAATTGAAGTATTTCTCATTTAATTGAATTTAATATTTACACTTTTATTTTTTGGGGGGGATTTCCACCTTCAACAGGATTGCCAACTGCCAACTTAAGGGGACTATTTTCACTCCATTTATAGCTTTGGCCAACCCCTTGACGGGTTTTTGGAGAAAATTATGATTTTCTAATTGAATTTCATAGTAGCAAGAAAAAGGTAGGTACAAATATTGAAATATTTTGACCCGTAATTGTGGTTTTTATCAATAGCTAAATTCCTTTTTTTAATTTGTTTGTTTACAGTTGATGAGCCAGTTAATTTTTCATCAGCTCTTGACAGAAATAGTTACGAAATCTCAACCCAGGAGATGAGGAAAATGAGGCCCACCCAAAACTATATATATATATATATATTGTGTTGTTTTTTGGAGTTTTGGTCAGTGTTAATGAAAAAATCGTATCCATTCATTTCATGTAGTAATTAAACTATTATGTTATTATTATTCAACTGTGCTATAATTTTTATTGCTATGTTTTACCACAATTGTTGTTATATTTTTATTAAACTTATTCTCATGTTGTACCAAAGATACTATGTTATTTTTATTTTTATTATATTACAACTATTATTGTTGTGTGTTACTACAATTATTGTTATATTTTATCCCATATTCATGTTATAATAAAGTACTCAGTGTACTTGGTGGTGGGTTTGCAGAGTGGTCTCTTCATAACCACTGCCAACTTCACAAGAAAACTTGCTCAGAAAAAGAATGACATCTTCCTTCTCAGATGCAGACACAACATCTACCCTAGACACATAAACGGTAATATCAAATGTACTTATCCATTACTAGTAAAAAACCATCCCTACAAAAACGATATTAACAATGCCATCAATAATTTTAAAATAAAAATTCTTGATATAGAAATAAAAATAATAAATTGGGAAATAAAAACTCTATATAAAGAAGTAAACACAGTCAAAGAAACACTAAAAATAAAGTTACCATCCGAAATTGACACATCTTTTACAGAAAGCAAAAACAAAGCCTTCCACAAACTATTCAACTCAACCAAAATCAGACACCAAAACAAAATTGAAAAAAAAAAAAAACTAAACCACAACACACAATAATAATAAATGGGTAATCAACCTCACACCCACAATTATACCCCCCAATATACAAGAAACATTATGGCTAGACCCCAAGGTGGCCCTACCATACACACACAAAGACTTACCACTAATGGATATACTATCCGACATTGACTATATAACACATAACATCGATGATAACCACATAAAAAACACAATCATAGCAAAATGCACTAACATCATAACAAACCACAACAACAAACTTAAAAACAAGACCCCCTAAACACACAAATCAATAAAACAAAACAATTCCTACACAACAACAAACACTTGCTTATACTCAAATCAGACAAAAGCAATCACACTGTAATCATGGACAAACATGAATACAACATAAAAGTATGCGTTACTTACAGAAAAAACACATACGAACAAGTCAAAAGAGACCCCACCTCCACATTACAGGTAAAAACAACATTAATACTTGCGTGAATAAAGATAAAAAAAATAGACACAATGACAAAAAACAAACTTAACTAAACACAACAGCACACCCCCCAGAATATATGGCACAGTCAAAACGCACAAAGCAAACAACCCTCTCAGACCAGTTGTCAGCTTCAACAACAGCCCTACATACCACACATCTAAATACCTAACAGACTTAATCAAACCCCTAATAGATGACGCTTACACCATCAAAGACTCCTTTTAATTCTACAATGACCAAACCAAAATTGTACTAAACCACTACATATTGATATCCCTCGATGTTAAATCATTATTCACCAATATGCCCAATAAACACTGTTAAACAACTATTGGTCATTAAATGGTACAACCAAAAAGGGGATACAAATATAACAACTGCAGATTTCAAAGACATTCTAAATTTATGCCTAGAGTATGGATACCTCCAATATCAAGACAATTATTACAAAATTATAGATGGACTTCCGATGGGTTCACCCGTAGCCACCATCATAGCAGATATCATCATGACGAACCTGATAAACAATACACTCACACAACTACCGTATAACATACCATTCATTTACAGATTCATAGATGACCTATATCTAACCAAACCATCCACTGAAACTACAAACATCCTTACACACTTCAACGCATACCACCAAAAACTCCAATTTACCATAGAAATAGAAAATAACAACACACTACCATTTTTAGATACCATCACTCTAAGGAAACCCAATGGTACCATAGGAGTAAACTGGTGGACAAAACCACACAAATCAGGCAGGCACATAGACTACAATTCGCACCACCCAATAAAACAAAAAATCAACATAGCACAAGCACTCATACACAGAGCACTCAAATTAAGCGTCCCAACATACCACAAAGAAAACATAAAATCAGTAAAAGACACACTCAGAAACAACAACTCCCCAAATAAACTCATCAACCGTACCATGCATAATACATACAAAACTGACAACCAAACACACAGCATCATACAAAACACTCATAACAACAACCAACTTCTATGGGCAATCAAATCTCACAACGCGCTTAGAACTTAAAAAAAAAAATACTTTATTCCTAAATATAAAGACTACATAGATGTGTATCGTACTGGGGTTGGATAACAATTGCTTGGGAGGAGGAAAGGAGGGGGTTTATATAACGTGATTCTTGTGAGATGCTGACTCTGCTGCTAGTCCTCGAGAGAGAATTTGAATGCCAGTTACAGTACTAGAAGAGAACTATCATTACTGACCAACACAACAGCACCATCCTAGCAGACCATTTCACTACTGTGTGTAGTAACTACAAAAAAACTACACAATGGAACTTTCAAAGTGTAAAATTCACACTGAGACTATGAAATGGCCCATAATACTTACTGTACAAAACCCCACAAAAAACTTCACTAGGGCCAGACCTAATTCCTTACGATTTGAGGGCTGATAAAAAATAAGTTTTGCAACTAATGTATAAACAAACCTTGAATAGAATAGAATAAAGATTTATTTGTCTTGCAGAGTGCAATATTTTTAAACAAAATATAATACAAAGTAAAATACTTATATATTTATAATACAATGTATTTGTATATACATGAATTTTATATTTATAAGTATTTATTGTAGAGCTGATACAGGAAATTGCACCCTTCTTATTGTGATTGTTTGTGCACTCTCCCAGTAATCTCTGATACCTTTAGTGTTATTGCTTCGTGAATGTAGTTGCAGATATTATTTAGTTTGTCGGGGGATGTGATCTGGAGGAAGTCAGCCACGCTTTCTTGTGATGAGATGTTGAACTCTTTCCTCACAGCTTGCTATTGTCGACATAAGCACATCAAGTGTTCTAGGCTCTCATAGTCCTCATGGCATACTTTGCATCCAGCTGTCGTATCGATGATGTGTAATTTTTTATTATATTGTCCCTTCCTAGTCTTAGTTTTCTAATCATTCTTATTTTCTTAATTTTAGTTCTGTATTGTAAGTAGTTATTGTAACCATAAATATGTTGATATATGTGACTAAAAGTGGAATCAATCAGATTCCCTTCTTTCTAAGTCGTCTTTGATATTACACAAGAGAAGTTCCAGTGTGCCACATTTCAGTTGCATATAGAAGGACAGAATGTATTATGGTCAGGAGTAGTGTATAAATAAACCTTAAACTATTAACCCTTAATTGGCCAGAAACTCAAAAAATGACTTGAAATGAAAACTTTTCTTAAAAATTCATTTTTTGCATTCCTAATAAATAGAATATATAAGGTTTTACTTAATTTTTTTTTTTCTGAACAAAAATATTACATGGTGTCTTTAAGTGCACTTTGGCCTGTTACCCTAAAACCTTAGCGGTGTCTTTAAGTACACTCTGGCCAATCACCGTAAATCAATGGGGGTGTCTGTAAGTAATGTTAATAAACTGACATAGTTTCTAAAAATGTAATTAAATAATTTATTAGGTAAATAAAAAATAAGTACATTGTATACAAAATATAAATCCGTCAAAAATATCATTAAACCTTCCATTCATTCAAGAAAACAGGGCCTTTCACATGTGTTACAAAGTCCCACATTACATTTTTGGCATAAAACAACCCTTTGATATGGGTGACACAGTCTACACTTTCCTTTTGTAGTGAATACTTGCCAATGATGCATCCCATCAAGTCTTGCTGCATCGGCTATTAGAGCTGCAGCAGTTCTTGGCTGCAATTGGCGGTCCTGGTTCCACTAGCCCTTAAGCTCGCCGGTCCAGCAGGATATCCTCTGTAATGTGTATTCGAAATTGTTTTAAAGCCAATCATTTTAGGGTGTTCTTATTGTACAATAGCAATGCGTTATTAACCATCAAATCCAATTATTAGCTGAAAATGTTCATATAATACTTGTGGGAGCGGTAACCTGTTCTATAAAGTGCAACGAACATGTCACTAAGGTCAACACTTTGTTGTCATACCATACAATCATGCTGATTCACTTTTTGTTATCAACGTATTCTTCATAACATCCTCTTCCCTCTTTCACCCTCAATATTGAAATGTTCCAATACTTCATTCATTTCAATTTGAAAATTTCCTTCATCCATTTTGGGGCATTTGTGTGCGTTTTCTCCTTCATTGTCACTTTCTTCTTTATCAGAAGTGATACTAAATTTTGGTAGCAAAGAGAAAAATCTTTTCACCTCGACTTTTATAGGTATCTGTTAATTAAAATGGTAAAAGTAAGAAATAATATAAAATCATGCCCCTTGGGCAAATTTGTTGGTATTTGGCCAGGCTGAACTTAAGTACACCATCATTAAAAGCCATCCTACAACTCTATTTCTCTCCAGAATGGAAAATGAAACACATAGGAACTTAAATACAATTCTTTGCAACTAGTTCACCCATTTTGGTTCATATTTAAATCGAATAGCGTATATTTTAATGAATTAGAAACTTTGCTGGCAACTAGTGTGGTAAACAATGGTGATTTTCTTCAGTATATTGTTAGTAATTAGCTCCAATAAATGGACTTTTGTCGCATATGCTCATGCTTGGGAGGTTACAGGGGTGTGGACTGTGGCCCAAAAGGGGTAAGAATAGAAGCAGTTACTCTCTGGGAGAGTTAAATATGAATGGTGTCTTTAAAGACACCTTGACCAGTTAAGGGTTAATACTTCTTTTGTTCCTGGTAGCATATCTATCAAGAGTAAACATGCCCAAAATATCGAGTCCTAGGTTGAGTCAGTATTTAGCAGTGCCTTTACAAACATGCCAATATCCAATGAGTTCAAGTTTGACTACTGAAGCGTCATTAAATTTTTGTGTAAAGAAGGACATCCTGCAAAAGAAATTTATGAGAGAATGGTGAATGTATATGGTCGTAATTGACCCTCTTTTTTTACAGCCAATAGGTGATTCAATGAGTTGAAACGTAGTCGTGTGAGTGTGCAAGATGAAGGAAGATCCGGGAAACGAACAACCTGATGTTGATCATGCGACTCAAGGAGAGGCCTTCATCTTGGATAATCGTCGAATAAAAGTGTCTGAAGTTGATGTGGGATTAGGCATTTCCTGTGGTAGCATTAGCACAATTAACCACGGCATTTCAGGAATATCTAAGGTGTCTGGAAGATGGGTTTTCCGAAATCTTTCGGGTCAAGATCATCAACACCATTGCCTCTGGTGAGCTGTTTGAACTCCTTTACCAGGACACAGTGGACATCCTGTGCACGATTAGTGGTAGGGGATGAGACCTGGCTGTAGCACTGGGATCCAGAGACAAAGCAACAGTCCATGCAGTGGAGACATCCAGACTCACCCCTCCAAAAAAAATTAACCCTCCTCCCCTACCCTTGTATTCTATGACACATATACTACTCCTGGGTCGTGTACGTCCCATGGACCTGAAATTCATCTTGTCATATAAAAATAAATCATTTAGGATTTAAAATGAAAAGTACAAAACTTATGAAGTATAGAAACATCATTTTTAATCTTGAAAAGACAAACAAAGGTAATAAATAAATAACAAATTGTAAAAACTAAATTAATGAACAGGTAAATAATACATTACAAGAAATATTACATTACACTATGTTACAAGGCAATTTAATCCTTCATATTTTAAATATTGTATTGGTGATTTTGAAATATTCAATCCAGCTTCGGTCAAACAAGATGGACAAATACTCATTTATTTATTTATTCATTTAATAGATTTTTGGCAAAGCTGACAGCTGGAATTGCTTATTCGATCCTTGTTCCAGGGACAGAAACTGCACCTAGCTCGTTTTGAAGTTTCTGAAGGTTTTGTAGGCACTGGTTCTACCATTTCCTTTTTTAAAAAATTGGTTATTGCCAATTTTAGACCTCCTAGAATGGGATTGGACATCCGTTGTTCTAGGTGCGGAGTGACGAGAGCGATGGCTAGCGTTTTCAGAAATTGCGAGCGATATTTGTTAGTATTTGGTAACTGGTTCAATAAGGCTCAGAACATATTGAGATGGTAGTAATAAATCTCTTTAGCTTCCCTTTTTGGGCCTGGCAAATGAGTAATTTTGTTTTTTTGGGAGTTCTGTAGTACTTATAGGTTTGTTAGCCCAAATAGTTTCCAGATCCTTCCCAAGTACAAAATTTACTTCATCATTTTCTTCTCCAGGGGAAAATGGTAAAACATCATCTCCCTGGTCGGAAGTATATTCTTCATCGTCAGCTACATCGTCATCATTGGCGATAATTTCGTCGCCAGGTTCACTAGACTCGCCGCTTGGGTCTAAACCGTCTTCTTCCTCCATCTGCCGTGACAATTCCTCTCGAATTTCATCATCAGTAATTAAAAGGCGTCGTTCGGCCATCTTTACTGCAGAAGAAAACAAAATAATTAGACCAGACAGAAGAAAACAGTTTAGAATATTCATGACACATAAGCTACCCCTGGGTCGTATGCGACCCACACTTGCAGATTTTTCGAGAAAAATACTAGAATAAAGGTTAGAAAAGCAACCACACTTACCTTATCGCTAGTACAGCTTCCAGAGGACTTACTGGGAGGGTAATTGACCCCCTCCCCCCTACCCACCTTGCACAGGTGCGTACATGCGCCGACAAAGCAGCTCTGGGTCGCCCACGACCCAGTGGGTAGGGGAGGAGGGTTAAATCCCAGCGTTCAGCGAGGAAAGTGATGGCAACTATTTTGTGAGATGCAATGGATATTCTGTCAATTGATTACCTCGATATCGGTTCTACAATAACAGCTCAACGTTATGCTGAGGTTATTAGAAAACTGCGTCAAGCCATCTTGGAGAAACGTCAGGGAACGATGACTCAAGGTGTCCTCTTGGTGCAAGACCATGCGCCAATCCACAAGTCTAGCATTGCACAGGCTGGCATTCGTGATTGCGGCGTTCAACACTTTGACCGCCCTCCCTATGGCCCAGATCTAGCCCCCATTGATTTCTTATTGCTCCCAAATTTAAAGAGGTTCTTAAAAGGGACAGCATTTGATGGCCTGAAACCAGAGCGAGGAGGATGGTTTCAAGACCGAGAAGAAAGTTTTTTTCCCGTGAAATTACTATGTTGAAGGACAGGTTGAATAAGTACGTTGATGTTAGTTGGGATTTTGTTGAAGAATAAAATATTTTTAGAATTGTGTCTATTTTCTTGATAGCTTAATTCCAAACCTTTTTGATCGTCCCTCGAATCATACAAAGTCTACCTGACTGTGGCTAGCTAGTTCTTCTTCATCTACTGATTGAAGTTTTCATTAGCGGTACCCTCACAACTGGAATGAAGCAATAATTATACTATTTCTCCAACGTGGAAAAGACAAAAAATCCTTGGAAACAAATTAATTTTAGAAATATCCCTCGTTCTGGAGAAAGCACATGCCTGTGACTGGAAGAGTCATTCTCTCCCAGTTGATCGAATGGGGTGTCCAAGGAAATATTATCAGATTTCTGGATAACTATTTGTCTGATCGAACTTTCAGAGTGACAATAGGTATTGCTATATCAGATCTTTTTTGTCAGGAGAATGGAGTGCCTCAGGGAGGTGTGCTGAGCACAACATTATTCAATATAGCTGTGAACTCTGTTGCAAAATATATCCCTAAAGAAGTATATTACTGCCTGTATGCTGATGACCTCATAATATACACTACATACTCATCACTTTCATACACACAGCCATTATGCAAAATACCCTTAATGAACTCCAAAAATGGTGTTCTGTCACTGGTTTTAAAATATCTAGTGAAAAAACTAAATATATTATTTTCACTCTCAAACGGAAATATTACCAGAGCATACACTAAACACGAATCAAATAAACTAGAAGGACAAACTCAAATTTCTAGGACTGACTTTCGATAAAAAATTGACTTGGGTATCCCATTTAAAAAGGACTCCTTGGTAAGTGCAAAAAGAGTTTGAACTTATTGAGTTTCATGCTGATATATTACCGTTGCCATACCAGGTCATTACTGGACTATGGATGTATAGCATTTTCATCTGCCAGCTCAAATGCCCTTAAAATGTTCTACACTGTTCACTACACAGGACTGAGAATAGCAACAGGGGCCTTCAGATCTAACTCTACTGAAAGCCTATATGTAGATGCTGGAGAGCCTCCATTGAAATTCACAATTTAAAATTTACTTATAATGTAAAGCTCTAGCTAAACCTTGCGTCAACACATTTTTAAACAATACACCACAGCCCGCAAATTCATAAAGAAAAAATTGTAAACACAAGCCCTTCTTATACGCACATTAGAAAATGCCTCAGACTCAAACGTTTTACATACTCCTATGTTCAACAATACTTTACTATCTCTTCCTCCTTGGAGAGTAAATAACTAATATATTGATTTAACCTTAACACAATTTAATAAAAGTGACCACTTTTTTAAAACTTTTGCACGACTGCATTTAACTCCATTACTGCAAATAACCCAAACGGGGGCTCAGGTTACCCATGCGAGTTAAATCGTTAACCTTTATCTCACATGGTAAACCTAGAATGGCGAGTTCGATTCTTGCCTGGGCAAAGGAAATTATTTAGTGACGAAATTCATTAAATAACATCCTAAAGTCCCACCCTGGCTAGAAAAGGGTGGTAACCTGTAGATAACCCGTCCCAATTAGCCTGAGTTGCAAAAAGTGGACGTTAATAAATAATAATAACCCAAACGCACTATACACATTCACGGACGGATCCAAGACTGACTTTGGAACAGCAGCTGCTCCACTCATTGAGATTAAAATTAAGGTGCACACCAAGTATTTATTCAGCTTTATTCATTATAATCCTATTTATATATATATTCGCAGTTTTGTTTAATCGTTACCAAACCAGATACTTAAAAGTTCTATGTAAAACTAACGGTCAAGTTCGTTATTTGCTGAAATCCAACCATTGGGAGGGGGCGTTAAGAGGGGTGGATTTCGTTTTCTGGTAAATTGAAAAATTATAGAATTACTATTCTAGCATGTGTTCTCTATTTTGAATATTGAGCGAAATACATACATATTTTAGTTTTCGTGAGTCAGTAAATCCCCACTCCTACACAAATCATATTAGCAATGAGCTGTTATGTGACGAAACACTTCATTTCTATGTTAAATGACAAATATTCAATGAACTTTTACTTTTTGGGATAAAACAAATACAAAGTACAACTTTTGACAGCAATGAAGATGGTGCCATCGCACGACGGTCTTCACCCAGAGCTATGACAACATGCAAATTTATATTTGATGACATCAAATAAGATTTTACACTATTTACTCGAAAATGTTTATTTCATCTATGTTATAATTGATATTTACATGCTTAAGTGACAAACTAAAACTAAACTTCGACCAGGTTGGGAGGGGAGGGGGGAGGGGGTCAACAATTCAAAATATCTCTGTTATTATTGGCTGTGTATTGGTATAGTGTCGATCCCAGTTGTAAGAAGAACATTGAAGGCAGCAAAATAATAACCTCTTAATCTTTATAGATTTCGGATATTATAAAATCTGATATTTTATAACAGCCCGGTAGGAAAACGTCCCTCACGCAGGGGCTTTTTAGCAGATTTCCCTTATCATCAGCTATTGAGTCAGTCAGCTATTGAGGTCGTACTCATGACGCGAGTTTTGAAAAATTTCCTCAATTGTCCATCAATCCTACCCAGGAGATGACAAAAATGAGGTCCGTTCAAAATTATATATATATATATATATATATATATATATATATATATATATATATATATATTTGTCTGTTAACGCTCTAGCGGTCGCAATTTTTGTTTGATCGTTACCAAACTTCATATTTAAGCGTTTTACGTAAAAAGAGAGATCAAGTTCGTTAATGGCTGAAATCGGACCAGTGGGAGGGGGGGTTTAGAGGGGGGATTTTTGAAAATTCAAAATATCTCCGTTATTATGAGTCGGATCGAAAAATTGTATAGAATCAATCTTATTGTAAATTAAATTTACTATAAATATTGTTCTATACATTTATTCTGTATCTTGAATATTAACCGAGATATTTGCATTTGTATTGTGTGTGTGGTCGACGGAACCCCGCCATGTTCCGGATTCTCCGCCGAGAGCTCTGGTGGCCGTTTCCAGAACTATTCGTCCCTCGTGAATAGGTTTAAAGATCCCTTCCTACTACAGCTGTTATTAGGCAGATTTCTCTATTGTATAACTTCACGTGAGAAATCTGCTTAGTTTACGCAGCTCCTGCGTGACGGACTTTTTAACTAAGCAGATTTACCACGTATGGTTGGTTACATTGATAAACAAGCCATAGATATCTGGCATGGTTTTTAGTTTTTCTAATACAGTTTTTCATGATGATTACAGATCGGAAAACTGTTTTGCTCGATCACCTCAGGTTTTTTTTTTTTTTTTTTTTTTTAATGCAACGCCGAATTTTCCCAATAACGCAGTACAGGCTTTCTTTAAATCGCTCTAGACCCTGTTCTAATTGTGCTAGGCAGGTGGGTGCGGTGTCGTTTAACTCTGTTAAACATGGACTTTCATATGACAAACTTCAGAGATATTAGTAAAAGCGTCCTTCGTGTGTCGTTGGCTGAGCGTGAAAAAGTTATTAACCTCCACTTCATATAAGGCTGGGACTGATGAAGAACTTTGTGAAGGCACTGGACAACAACTCAGATTCTTTTCGGTAGCTATCCAACAAGTTTCCAGAGTTGAGTCATGAGAAAGTGAAAGGTGTGTTCATAGGTCCACAAAAAAGGAAGTTGTTTATTTTGTTATTTAAAGTAACTTTTGCGATATTCACTTTTGCCGTATAACAAAGTATAATCGAGGTATTCATTAAAAACTAAAGCGGAAGCCAACAATTTTGTTGGGCACTAACGATTGAACCGAGCTTAACAAAACTAGGTATGTGAATTAGCATTAATTCTTCCAAGATTATAAGCTATATTAAAATGTTTAGGTCCAAACGGGACTGGGGGTTATGAGGGAGGCCTGAAATGAAATATTGTGGTATTAAGTTTCCTATTAGATTCTCGGCAAACATGCACATATCAAAAATGGTTTTGTTATTTAAAGTAACTTTCTTTGCATTCATTTTTGTCATAAAATGAAATAAACAAGGGATATACGCTAAAACTATAGCGAGAGTCATTAATTTTATTAGTGCTTATTTAAGTGTTTTTAATGAATGCATTTTATGACAAATGATTTAATGGTCGATTATAGTTCTATGATTTGGATTACGGAAGTAACAAATCTCCGCCCCCTCCCCTTCCCAATTGTTTTTTATTTTAATTAGAAAATATATCATTATTTATTTCCAATATAACTTCAAACTATAAGAGCATGTCGATTATTTAATTTTGATAGTGCATTATTTAACAAAGTCATGTTGAATTCGTACATCGTGTGAAAGCAGATGTTGTGCGGAATCAAATTCTTTAATTGTATAATTAAAATATATAATTCTTATATATTATCTCATTTCCTCCGATATGTTGGCGAAATTGAAATGTCTATGTACTATCTATAACTATTCAACGCTACTTGGTGATGTCATTATAACAAAAGACAATTTACGTTTAAACTTTAGATGATTTGAGTTTGCAGACGATTTGAATTTGCAATCTCTTTTCCTCAACTCGCTTTTAGAATATAAATTTAATTATTTTTAGGGTATCACTGTTATTTATTGACATCAGGTATATAAAATACTAGAAAATATTTTGTTCAATGTTTTAAATAAATAATTTAAGTAAAGGAATGTTGATGCTGAAGCGGGAGCGGAAGTTGTCGGGAGGCTAACACAGTTAATTGTGTTAACTTATTTCCTGTGAAATGATAGAATTGCAAATTTACAACTTCGTATACAACTAAGCTCACAATCTTGTATTGGTTTCTGACAGGAAATATGTATATTATAGGTAATATTTAATTCTAGTAAATGCTAACCATGATTGTGATTTGAATTATTCACAGTGTGTCAAACAATGGACAGAGAATAGCCTAGGGAATTATTTTCATTTATTCTTCAAAACTAAAATGTCTATTCTATAAGTCCCCAGCCTAACCCTCACGGGAAAACTATACGCCAAGACGGGAAGTGTATTTGTACACATTGAAGCACTGCAAAAAATAAAAACCAACATTCCCTCTTATGATTTCTCTCCCGAGCGAAGCCGGTACTTTAGCTAGTATATATATGTACATATATAGTGCCATGAGTGGAACCTAAATAGCAGAGATTTTTCTTAAGGGAAATCTGCTAAAATAGTCAAGTCAATTGCTTTTCTGTGTTAGCCTCTGCTTCCATTACTTGGAACAGCCTTTCCTAGCTACAGCTTGAGTAGCCGAGCTGAGGAAATTTTCATTTTCATTTCCTTATCTTATATTCCGCGTCGTCTCCTCGCCTTATTAGACCTTGGCCAAAACTTTATCCTATTTCGTTTCAGCTTTCTCATGGAATAATTTTAATTTGATATTTTCACCACGTATATCATTCATTTTTTCACTCTTCCTATCATTTCAGAATTTATTGGGATATTATACCTATATTATGCAATAGATTCGGTATAAAATTGCTTCAAATCCAGTGCATATCTTTATATATGTACCTGTATATAATTCTAGTGTACGTGTGTATGTCACTGAACTCCTCCTAAACGGCTGGACCGATTTGAATGAATTTTTTTGTACGCGTTTGGGTGACGCCCTGGATGGTTTAGTGTCCCAAATCGGCAGATGGAGCAGGAGTGGGGTTCGTATGGGAGGCCTAAAATTAAAAATAGCAATATTTCGTTTCCTATTGGTTTTTCGGCAAATATGCACAGGATAAAAGTTGTTTATTTTGTAATTTAGAGTAACTTTTGTTATATTCACTTTTGTAATATAACAAAGTATAAACGAGATATACACTAAAAAATTAAAGTGGTAGCCAACAATTTTATTGAGCACTAACGATTGAACCGAACTTAACAAAACTCGGTATGTAAATTAACATTAATTCTTCCATGATTATAAGCTTTATTAAATTTTTTAGGTTCAAACGGGAGTGGGGGCTATAAGGGAGTCCTGAATAAAAAATTCGCGGTGTTTCATTTTCTATTTGTTTTTAGACAAACGTGCACATAACAAAAGTTGTTTTTTGTGTTACTAAAAGTAACTTTCTTTTTATACTTAATATTATTAAATTTAATATCCTAATCGCTTGAAATATCATGCAGGACAACGTCTTTCGGGTCCACTAGTAGTTTATAAAATCTATCATTCTTTTTAATTATACATAATAAAATAATTCTTTAAACAGTTTCAATAACACTCTAAACATGTAACATGCATTCTTTCAGTTGTCCCAGCTATAGATGTCTAGAAGGTCTGACTTCGTTCTTTGAGATTTACCCCCTCATACCCCCTCCCCCCCACACCCACACACACACACACACACACACACATTCATATATATATATATATATATATATATATTTGTTGTAAGATGTGCAAATTTTTACGATAGATTATTTAATATAAAAAAGTCTGTCACGCAGGGGCTGCGTAAACTAAGCAGATTTCCCACGCGAAGGTTTACAATAGATAAATATACATACAGGTAACACTACAGTGAATGATAAGTGAATAAATACAAACGGTAATGAGAAATCTTTCAGTCAATTTACAATACAAGCTAATAACTCCACAACGGAAAACGGCTGTATTGTTAACAAACAGAAAAGAATTGACTAAAACTAGTGCTGTAATTTGTAATGAATCAGAATCACTTTTATCTCAATGATTCAAAAGTAAATAATCCAAGGCTTTATTACTTTAGGCTATATTAATATTCTCTGAGACGAACAGGAGTGGGGGTTATAAGGGAGCAGTGAAATTAAAAATAGTGATATTTCGTTTCGTATTGCTTATTCGGCAAATATGCAAATAACAAAAGTCGTTTATTTTGTTATTTAGAGTAACCTTTATTGTATACGCTTTTGTTATATATCAAAGTATATATGAGTTATACCCTAAAGACTAAAGCGAGAGTCAACAATTTACCTTGTCCCAAAAGACTCAACCGAACTAAATAAAACCCGCTATGTGTATTATCACTAACTCCTCCACGATAATATGCTGTACCAACACTTCTAGGGACGAGAAGGAGGAAAAGTGGGAGGTGGGTTAAGAGGAGAGGATTTTCGAAAAATCAAAACATCTCCGTTACTAAACGTCAGATCGAAAACTTATAGAACCCATCTTAATCACCAAAAGTTATTTTTTAATGGCCAATATTTGAATATAAGGTAATTTTGGACTGGTTATCTATTGATTACCAACCATTTCTACCCAGGGTGTGTCTAAGGTCGTCATCTTATTATGAGATCTTCCCTAAATAAATTCCTAATTAGTGAGAATGGAACTCACCATTCACTTAAGAGAAGTCAGATACTGATCTTGTACCAATCATGCGATTTTCAGAAAATTTCCACAAGGAAATTCCTGAGAAAGTTATATCATGAACCGTTTTATTCCATGCTTATATACGAAATATTATCTTTTTCTGTAATCGTTGAATAATGGTAACATTACTAAACTGAAATGAGTGAAGAAAGTGAAACATTTTGCAATAGAGTGAAGAAAGTAATCACATTCTTCACAATTGAAGAAAGTGAATTGCCTTCGTAATTAGTAAGAAGTATAAATTAAAAAATAATTTGAAGTTGGAAATTAAATGCTTTTAAATGTTTCTTAACATTTTAAGAATTTATTTTAACAAAATAAATTGAAATGTGAATGAATTATTGGTGGAAATAATCAATATATTTTAAAATTTAAATATAATAATAATTACCTTCCTTGTTTATAACCTGCACTTGTTTATAACTGCACTATTTCACAATAATCACTAGTTGTTTTATAACTATGCTTATAACCTTTCACAACCATGCTTATAACCTACCCATAATCTTCACAACATCCTAATTTTGTTCATATTCTGGTTAGATCTGATCGTGTATTACACGATTACAGAAAAAATTTAATATTACACTCGTGACAAAGTAGAAATTACAACTCTCGTGAAATTACCAGACTCGCTTCGCTCGTGTGGGTAAACGTTTCACTCGAGTTGTAAAATGATCTACTTTCGTCACTTGTATAATAAATAACTATTTATTATGTGAGATATATACAAATAGGAAGATTTATGACGTTACCAATAAAGAATTTCCATTTTGGCTCAAAAATGTTTATTTGACGCATACCATAATCGATATTTAATCATTTAATTCTACTGTAAAGTTCATATTCGTTAATGGCCGAAATCGGACCAGGGAAAGGGTATTTCGAAAATTCCAAATACTAATAAGTCGTATCAAAACTTGCTATAAAATCAATATTTTAAATTACTGATGCTTTGCAATTGCCCTTCTATTAGCAGATTTCCCTTAAGGGAATCAGCTATTGAGGTTGTACGCATGACGGAATTTTCGAAATTTTTCTTCAAATGTCCATCGATCCTACGTAGTAGATGATGAAAATAAGGTCCGTTCAAAACTGTATATATATATATATATATATATATATATATATATATATATATATATATATATATATATATACTAGCTCAGATGCCCGGCTTCGCCCGGGAATTCATTTGAGGCTAAATGGTGATGGTATTTTTTTGGCAAGGCTTACTTTGCACAATATTTTGACATTTACCTTTCCCAGTGTTTAGGGTTAATGCCCGTCGTTTCTGTGGATTTGTTAATAATAAAATTAATTTTTTATGTAAGACTTCACTGTCCTCAATATTGTCATATTTCCCGTTTCCTGTGCATTATGCATAGATTTAAATTATTAAGGAAAACATATTACAATAATATATTATTATTTGAATTTATGTTTCCAGGAGAGGTACCTGGTAGTTCATATTGAAACGAATTGTTGAGCAAATATCTCTAAATAACAAAATAAACAACTTTTGTTATGTCCATATTTGCCGAAACCCCAATAGGAATTGGGTTGTGTTAATTCGGTTGAGTCTTTTGTCCCAAAAAAAATTGTTCACTATAGGTTTTAGCGTACATCTCATTTATACTTCGGTATACGACAAAAGTGTATACAACAAAAGTTACCTAAAATAACAAAATAAACAACTTTTTTAATGTGCATCTTTGCCGAAAAATCAATAGAAAACGAAATATCTCTATTTTCAATTTCTGGCTTCCCTTATAACCCCCCATCCCTGCCCGTCCCTAGAAATGTTGGTATTGCTTGTTATAATGAAAGCGTTTCTGCTAGTACATATACCGAGTTTTATTTACTTCGGTTGGGTCTTTTGTCCCAAAAAATATTGTTCACTATATAATTCAGTATACGGAAAAAGTGTACATAACAAAAGTTACTCTAAATAACAAAATAAACACCTTTTGTTATGTTCAAATTTGACGCAAAGCCAATAGGAAACGAAATATCGCTATTTTTAATTTCTAGCTTCCCTTATAACCCCCCCCCCACTCCTGACCGCCCCTAGAAATTTTGGTATGGCTTGTTATAATGAAAGCGTTTGTGCTAGTACATATACCGAGTTTTATTTACTTCGGTTGGGTCTTTTGTCCCAAAAAAAATTGTTCTTCCGCTATAGGTTTTACCGTATATCTCGTTTATAATTCGGTATACGAAAAAAGTGCACATAACAAAAGTTACTCTAAATAACAAAATAAACAACTTTTAATATGTTCACATTTGGCTCAAAACCAATAGGAAACGAAATATCACTATTTTTAATCTCTGGCTTTCCTTATAACCCCCACTCCTGTTCGTCTCAGAGGATATTAGTATAGCCTAAAGTTTAAGTTGGGTTAGTAGTAATATACATACCAAGTTTCATAAAATTCGGTCCAGCCGTTTATGCGTGCAAAGCTAACAAAAAAACATACAAATAAACAAACAAACTAACACACACGAAAGAAAGAAAATGCAGTTATGGTGTCTATGTAAAACGAAATGTTAGCGTTAAAATTCGAGAAAAAAATCAATATACAGACAGAGGTTACAATTTTAGCAGATTTCTCTTGAGGGAAATCAGCTATCGAGGTTGTACCGATGACGCCATATTCGAAATATTTCCTCAAATGTCCATCAATCCTACCATGTAGATGACGAAAATGAGGTCCGTTCAAAACTGTGTGTGTGTATATATATATATATATATATATATATATATATATATATATATATATATATTTGTGTGTTACCGCTCTAGTGGTCGCAATGTTTGTGTGTTTGTTACCAAACTCGAGATTTTGTCGTTTTTTGTAAAAAGAAAGATCAAGTTCGTTAATGGCTGAAATCGGACCAGTGGGAGGGAGGTTTAGAGAGGAAGATTTTCGAAAATTCAAAATACCTCCGTTACTATACATCGGATCGAAAAATTGTATAGAATCAATCTTATTGAAAATTAAATTTTCTATAAATATTGTTATATACATTTCTTCACTATCTTGAAAATTAACCGAGATATTTGCATTTTTCAGTTTTCAGCCATCAGCAAACCGCCACTTCTACTCATGTTACATTAACAATACTCTGCTACATAATAAATCACATTATTCGAAGTTTAAATACCAAAAATTGTATTCAAGAGACCTTTATTATACGAGATACATGCAAATATGTCCTGGTGACCCCCCCCCGTCTTAAGGTTTTGGACTACTAAAATTTGAACGATGGAGATAACAATTATTCTGAATTATTATTAATTACATTACTACGTATAGTAAATAGTTCTAATAAAATTAATATTTTATATTCTGATATATTTCAGTAATTGTTTTTCTTTCCGGTGTGAGACGGGCAGACCCGTTTGTTTACATTTCTAACCTAACGCTTCCTGTCGGCAGGTTATTGAAATTGGATGAAACATTTCTTATTACCGTTTGTATTTATTCTCGGTGGTGTTGTGTTACCAGTATGTAGATTTATCTATTACTAAACTTCACGTGGGAAATCTGCTTAGTTTACGCAGCCCCTGCGTGACGGACTTTTAGCAGATTTCCCTTAAGGGAAATCAGTATAGTTTTTATAGTTGTCTGTTACCGCTCTAGCGGTCACAATTTTTGTTTGATCGTTACCAAACTCGATATTTAGTCGTTTTATGAAAAAAGAAAGATCAAGTTTGTTAACGGCTGAAATCGGGCCAGTGGGAGGGGAGGTTTAGGGGGGATTTTCGAAAATTCGAAATATCTCCGTTACTATACGTCGGATCGGAACATTGTACATAATCAATCTTATTGCAAATTAAATTTACTATAAATATTGTTAGATATATTTTTTCTCTATCTTGAATATTAACCGAGATATTTACATTTTTATTAAATCTGGACGGTTAACGGACGGGTGACTTTCCCGCCAAAAGTTAGTTCGTCCGTTTCCTAAACTGCTTGACTCTCGTGAAATTTCTTTATTGTAAAACTTCACGTGGGAAATCTGCTTGGTTTACGCAGCCCCTGCGTGACGGACTTTTTTTTGTATTACATAAATATTATACGAGATATTCGCGATTTCTTCTTTTTAGCTGTCCTTAATCCCCTCCCTCCACTCATCAAATATTTACTTAGATATAGAAAAAAAACGTTACAGAGGGGCTGCGTTAACTAAGCAGTTCACATGTGAAGTTTTACAATAGAAAAATCTGCCTACTAATAACAATAGTAGTAACGAGTCTCTAAACCAATTTCACGAGAGCCGAACAGATACGGAAACGGCCGAACTTGATAAAAATGCAAATATCTCGGAGAATACAAGTGTATAACAATATTTATAGTAATTTTAATTTGAAATGAGATTGGTTCTATACAAGACGTACAGTAACGGAGATATTTCGAATTTTCAAAAATCTCCACTCTTAACCCCCCCCCATCCCCCTGGTCCGATTTCAGCCATTAAGAAACTTGATCTTTATTTTTACATAAAACGATTAAATATCTAGTTTGGTAACGATCAAAACCCATTTCCGTCATCTCCTGGGTAGGATAGATAGACATAGGAATTGAAGAAAATTTTCGAAAATCGCGTCATGAGTACGACCTCAATAGCTGATTTCCCTTAAGAGAAATCTGCTAAAAACATATGGGTAGAAGAGATCTATGGTATTCAGCACTTGAGAAATCTACTTAGTTAACGCACTCCCTGCTTGTTGGAGTTATTTCTTCCCACAAAAATAATTTTCTATGTGCATCAGTACGTGTGCCTTTAAGTGATTCCGTTGATCTGACGATTTCATAGAATATTGTCTGTCTAAATAAAAAATGTCTCTCATAAGGAGATCTGCTAAAACGCGTTTTGACTATCGTAGGAGTTATCAGGATCTTCTGTCAGGGTTGGAATATAGTAATAGAAATAGCCATCTTGAAAAATGTTAACATTAAGGGTTTGGCCCTATGGGACAAGCCAAAAAGATACATTGCCCTTTGGCCTTTATTAATGGGAATCTCTTTTGAAAATGCCTGCCCTTTCATGGGGCAGAGGAGCGGGGCTATTGTGATCCACTGATCCAGGGATCAACTACTCGGATGCCGCATACACGTGAGGGAGGGATCGACCCGAGAAGGGGGAAAGTAGGGCTGGGCGTGGTGGCAGCCCTGCAATGTAGGGGTAGGGGGTGGGATATCGGGGTGGGGCTGTTGGCAAGACTGCTAGTCGTCTATTGAGTGCCGGCAGTCGCGCGCTAACCTTCCTAGAGTACAGCTGCCGTAGGTCGCGGCGGGCAGATTGAGAGGAGGTCCCCTCGCTAGGGACTTTACTTCTCTCTCCCTCAACCTGTCACAAGTAACACCACTATCACATATATCACATTAGAGTAGTAACAGCACTGTAGATATATATGTTGGCCATAAATTAGTAGACAGTATAAATTAAGCAAAACCATTTAAGCTAATCGATATTCTCCAATTCAACGAGCAAACAGCTTAATAGAACCATTCTGATGGTGTTCCCTATCCATTCATAATTATGGAAACTCATAGGCACAATCTAGCCGACTTACTGAGCAGGGCACCGAATGAGTAGAAACATCCCACGCCATTATGCAATCCTAGTGCACCATATTCTCTATAAACCACACCTTCCAACATCCTGCCAAATGCAGACCAAAACAGAACAGACTTGTATCAGGTCACACGGATAATGAGGTAGGTGCCATCTGCCGGTTACAGTATCTTCATTACGACTTTCGAAGTTGTCGGACGGATACTATAAGTACAACCTAAATTATAGGATGCATTCTGGAAAACGATAACTGTACAAGACAGAAAAGTGGCTACTATCGACAGAACTACACACGGACCGGCTAAAAATCACTATTCATTTCTCGGGCAATAACCTACTCTGCGTCTCTCTCCCTCAACCTCCGACAAGTAAACGACATCGCATACCTAGATTACTAGAGTAGTTGAAACACTTTAGGTAGCAATATCTGGCTTAAATTAGCCGAGAAAGTAAGTTAACTAAAACGTTTTAATCTAATCAATATTTTCCAATTCAAGAAGCAAAGACCTGAATGGAGCCATGCCGAAGGTGTTCCCTATCCATTCATAATTATGGAAACTCCTAAACACAATCTACGCCAAATGAGTAGAAATAACCCTGCCATTATGCAATCCTTGTTCACCATATTCTCTAAAACCACGCTTTCCAGCGTTCTATCAATGCAGGCCACAACAGACCAGATTTTATTAAGACACACGGGGGTCCAGTATCTTAACTACAACTTTTGAAGCTGGATGACGTATACTAATAGACACTGAATTAGTTCTACAATTTAAGGAAGGCAATTCTTACAATCTACAAAAGGCGGCCTAAAACTCACTATTATCATTTCTCCGACAGTAAACTGCTCTGCGCCTCTCTCCCTCAACCCCAGACTAGTAAACTACATCACATGCTTACTTTCTAGAGTAGTTGAAGCACTGCAGCAATATCTGGCTTAAGGTAGTAGACAATATAAATTAAGCAAAACCATTTAAGCTAATCGATATTATCCAATTCAAGGAGCAAAAAGCTGAATACAACCATTCTGAAGGTGATCCCTATCCAATCATAATTATGAAAATGCAATCCAGGGCACCAATGGTGTAGAAACAGCCCACACCATTATGCAATCCTAGCGCACTATATTCTGCAAAAAACTCTCTGGTCTTTTCAAAGCAGACAAAAAAGGACAGACGGGTAATGGGGTAGGTCAAACTGCCGTTTGTTGTATCTTAGCTACAAAGTTTGAAGAAGTAGAACGGATACTACAAGTACAGTCTAATTCATAGGATGAATTCTGAAAAACGATAACTGTACAAGATACTGAATTACTTCTACGAGTTATGGAAGAAAATTCATATCGTATAAGAACCACTCATTTTTGCGTCTTTTCTATCCAGGCAGAAACAGAACAGTTCTAAAATTCAGGGAAGAAAATTCTTATTGGTTACTATCTCAACAGAGCGGCTAGCTGAAATGCAGACGGGACAAGGACCGGAGAAAAATTACTATTTCCGTTTGTCGGACAATAACCTACACTGCGTTTCTCTAGAAATGTAGTTGAGGCACTGCAGCAATATCTGGCTTAAGGTAGTAGACAATATAAATTAATCAAAAACATTTAAGCTAATCGATATTATCCAATTCAAGGAGCAAACAGCTGAATTTAACCATTCTGAAGGTGTTCCCTATCCAATCATAATTATGGTAGCGCATAGACACCACCCGACTTACTGAGAGGGGCACCAATGGAGCTGTTAAGGCACACACCATTATGCAATCCATGTGCACCATGTTCCGTAAAACTATCCAATCCATGGTCTTTTCCATTCAGACCACAGAACAGAACAGAAACAAGACACACGGGTAATAAGGAAGGTGCCAACTGCCGATTGCAGTATCTTAACAAGGACAACTTTTGAAGCTGTAGGACGTATACTAAAAGTAGAAACTTAGTTATAGGATGAATTCTGGAAAATAATAACTGTACAAGACATTAAATTAGTTCTGAGGAACTACAATTTAGGGAAGACAATACTTAGAAACTATAAAAGACAGAAAAGTAGAACCGGCTGAAACTCACTATTTTCAATTGTAGGCAAAATAACCTACTCTGCGTACAAGTAAACCACATCACATACTTACATTTCTAGAGTAGTTGGAGCAATGTAGCAATATCGGGTTTAAATTGCTAGGGAATATAAATGAATCAAAACCTTTTAAGCTAATCGATATTCTCCAACTCAAGGAGCAAAGAGCTAAATAATTATAAAGGTGTTCCCTATCCAATCATAATTCCTTTTAATGGAGACCAAACAGGACAAACTTGTATTAAGACAAACGGGCACTTTGGAAGTTGCCGGTTGCTGTATCTTAACTACAATATTTGAAGTCGTAGGGTGTATTCTAAAAGTACAGTCTAATTCAGTGGATGAATTCTGGAAACCATAACTATACAAACTATCCATTCATAATTATGGAAACGAATGAACGACAATAATGGTGTAGAAACAGCCCACGCCATTATGCAATCCTAGAACATCATATTTTCTAAAAACCACTAACTTAATTTGGAAAGTGCTAACTCCCGTTGAAGTTTCTTAACTACGACAACATGAAGAATTCTGGAAACTATAACTTTACAAGACACTGAATTAGTTTTGGAGAGCTAAAATTTAGAGAAGGCAATTCTTAGTAACTATGCAAGACGGAAACGTAGTTACCGTCTCAACAGGACAGCTTGCTAAAGCTACAGACGGGCCTTGGACAAGCTAAAAAAAGTCCGTCACGCAGGGGCTGCGTAAACTAAGCAGATTTCCCATGTGAAGTTTTACAATAGAGAGATCTGCATACTGGTAACACAATACCAACCTGATTAAATACAAACTGTAATGAGAAATCTTTGAGTTAATTAAAATAAATCCCCAACTGAAACGGCTTCTGAATTGTGAGAATAATTTATATTTTAATAACTAAAATTTTAGTAGTCCAACAACTAAAAAGAAGGGGGGGGGGTGGATGAACAGAACGTATTTGCATAAATCTCACTAAGTAACGAAGGTAATGTAAGGGACGGAAATGGCCGACCTAATCCGAACTATACGCCACCACAGGCTTCATAAAAATGTTAATATTCAAGATACAGAATAAATGTATAACACAATATTTATTGTAAATTTAATTTTCAATAAGATTGATTCTATACAATTTTTCGATCCGACGCATAATATTGGAGATATATCGAATTTTCAAAAATTCCCCCTCTATACCCCCCACGTAAAACGCTTACGTAAAATGAAAGATCAAGTTCGTCCAAAATAGAAGTTTGGTAACGATCAAACAAAAATTGCGATAACAGACAAATATATATATATATATATATATGAACGGACCTCATTTTCGTTATCTCCTGGGTAGGATCGATGGACATTGGAGGAAATTATTCAAAACTCGTGTCATGAGTACGACCTCAATAGCTGAAAAACTACTATTAGCAGATATCCCTTAAGGGAAATCAGCTAATGAGGTCGTACTCATGAAGAGACTTTCGACACATTTCTTCAACTGTCCATCGATCCTACCCTGGTGATGAGTAAAATGAGTTCTGTTCAAAAGTATCTATATCTATATATATTTAAAATTGTAACATCTGTCTGTACCTTGATTTTTTTTTGCAAATTTTCACGAAACTTTTCGTTTCACATGTCATAACTGCATTTTGTTTCTTTCGTGTGTGTTTCTTTGTTTATTTGTTTGTTTGTTGGTTACCTTTCACGCATAAAAGTCTGAACCGAATTTTAAGAAACTTGGTATGTATATTACTACTAACCCAACTTAGACTTTAGGCTATATTAATATCCTCTGAAACGAACAGGAGTGGGGGTTATAAAGGAAGCCTGAAATTAAAAATAGCGATATTTCGTTTCCTATTGGTTTTTCGGCAAATATGAACATAACAAAAGTTGTTTATTTTGTTATTTAAAGTAACTTTTGTTATATACACTTTTTTCGTATACCGAATTATAAACGAGATATGTGCTAAAACCTATAGCGGAAGTGAACAATTTTATTTGGGACAAAAGACCCAACCGAAATAAATAAAACTCGGTATTAGCACTAACGCCTTCATTATATTATGCCATACCATCATTTCTAGGGACGGGCAGGAGTGGGGGTTGTAAGGGAGGTCTGAATTTAAAATAGCTGTATTTCGTTTTCTATTGTTTTTTCGGTAAATATGAACATAACAAAAGTTGTTTATTTTGTTATTTAGAGTAACTTTTTTTATATCCACTTTTTTCGTATACCAAATTATAAACGAGATATACGATAAAACCTAAATCGGAAGTTAACAATTTTATTTGGGACAAAATACCCAAAAGAAATAAATAAAACTCGGTATTAGCATTAACGCTTTCATTATAGTAAGCCATACCAACATTTCTAGGGACGGGCAGGAGTGGGGGTTGTAAGGGGAGGCTGAATTTAAAATAGCGGTATTTCGTTTTCTGTTCGTTTTTCGTCAATTATGAACATAACAAAAGTTGTTTATTTTGTTATTTAGAGTAACTTTTGTGATATTAATTTTTGTATTTTAACAATGTATAAACGAGATATACACTATAAACTAAAGCGGGAGTCTATTTTATTGAAAAAGGGAACTATTTTATTGGGCGCTAACGATTGAACCGAACTTAACTAAACTCGGTATGTCAATTAGCATTAATTCTTCCATGATTATAAGCTATATTAAAATGTTTGGGTTAGAACGGGAGGGGGGGGGGTTATAAGGAAGGCCTGAAATAAAAATTTGTGATATTTCATTGTCTATTTGTTTTTCGAAAAAAACATGCACATAACAAAAGTTGTTTACTTTGTTATTTAGATTAACTTTCTTTTTTTTTATACATTTCTCCAGGAACAATGTGTGGAGCAAGTAATTTGCGTAGGAATATTGATATGCTCAACAATTCATTCCTATTTGAACTATCAGGTACCTCAGCTGGAAAAGTTAATTCAAATCAATGTTAATATTTTGTCCTTAATAGCTGAAATCTATGCATAATGCACAGGAGACGAGAAATATGACAATTTGGAGGGCAGTCAAGACTTACATAACAAATTAATTTTATTATTAACAAATGCCAACGACGGGTATTAACCCTAAACACTGGGACGGGTAAATGTCAAAATATTGTGCAAATTAAATCCTTGCCAAAAAAATACCATCACCATTCAGCCTCAAATCAATTCCGGGCGAAGCCGGGTATCTGAGCTAGTGAGTATATATATATATATATATATATATATATATATATATATATATATATATATTTGTCTGTTAACGCTCTAGCGGTCGCAATTTTTGTTTGATCATTACCAAACTTACAAAATTTATTTGTTTCGTGTAAAAAGGAAAATTCTTTTCTTTTGAAATAGGTAACCATAGGTTTGGAGAAAATGATCTATACGTAGTTATTATTAGCTCATAAGATCTCTTAAATTTGTAAATATTTAAAATAACAGTTATTCACTAAGTTGCAATATGACTGCCTACTATTAGTCAATTGCATTTCAACAATCTTCTACTTAAATAGAAGTTTTTATTTTATGTTTCTTTTTGTAAATGGCAGTGGGCAGAAGGAACACTATGAATTATCTTGTAAAATTCTTGTTATTCAATAAAGGATTATTATAAAAAAAAAATAAAAAAAAAAAAAAAAGAAAAAACCTATACGTAGTCTTGTTAGGACTACTTCGTCTCTCCGAGTAAATGCTTCAAATTTAATTTAACTCCATGTCTTAATTGTAGTTTTAATTTGTCTTAGTTTGTTGTCCGTTAATAACCAGTCATGTTGCTATTCGTGGAGTAAGTTAGTTTGAATGTAGTTTTGTAAGTCCTCCGAAGTTTTTTTTTTAATGTCAGTATTGGTGTTTTTTGTCGTTAGTTTTGCGAGCATGTCAACTTCAGCGCTTCGTCCAATATTTTGGTGTCCTGGTAGCCACACCAATGTTATGTGATTATGATGATTACGAATGAATTCAAAAAGTTTGTTATAATGTTGTGCTCAAAAATGTTCATAGGATGATTGGAATATATGTTTTTTAAAGAGAGTAAAGAACTTAACGAGTCCGAAAATAAAATTATTACGCTACAAAATTCTCACTAATTAGAAGTTCAATGAAAACAATACTTCCTATTTAACCAATTTTCATCCTAACTACATTCGTATTATACTTTCGTATTATACATTCGGATGTATACTTTCATCTATATATATATATATATATATATATATATATATATATATATATATATATATATATACATATATATATATATATATATATAAAATTGTAACCTCTGTCTGTACATTGATTTTTTTCGCAAAATTTCACGATAACTTTTCGTTTCACATGTCATAGACACCATAACTGCATTTTGTTTCTTTCGTGCATGTTTGTTTGTTTGTTTGTTTGTTACCTTTTCACGCATAAACGGCTGAACCGAATTTTATGAAACTTGGTATGTATATTACTACTAGCCCAACTTAGACTTTAGGCTATATTAATATTCTCTAACACAAACAGGAGTGGGGGTTATAAGGGAGGCCTGAAATTAAAAATAGCGTTACTTCGTTTCCTATTGGTTTTTTGGCAAGTATGAACATAACAAAAGTTGTTTATTTTGTAATTTAGAGTAACTTTTATCGTTTACCAAAGTTAACCCTAAACACTGGGACGGGTAAATGTCAAAATATTGTGCAAAGTAAAGCCTTGCCAAAAAAATACCATCACCATCCAGCCTCAAGTGAATTCCCGGGTGAAGCCGGCTATCTCAGCTAGTCTTACATAAAACGATTATATATCGAGTTTGGTAACGGTTAGACAAATATTACGACCGCTAGAGCAGTAACAGTCAAATATATATATACGTATACTAGCAGATTTCCGACGTGGGTGATATAGGTGCATTTATCTAAAACGTAAACGTCCAATGAAAAATATATTTGATATTTAGCCTTCTTATAAAGTGCTTCATAAGAAAAGAATAGCATGTTTCTAACATGAGATGAGTGGGGATACTGAAGATCAAATACTAAATGATGCAAATATCTCAGTTAATAATGTATTGATATTGAAAAAATATACATAGCAATATTATAGAAAATTACATTTACCATAAGATTGGTTCTATACAATTTTTCAATCCAACACACAATGACGGAGATACTAAGAATTTTCGAAATTCTCCCCCTCTAAACGACCTCCATCTTTCTTTTGATATAAAACGATTATATATCAAGTTTGGTCACGGTAAGACAACAATTGCGAACGCTAGAGCTGTAATAGACAAATATATATATAAAATTTTGAACGGACCACATTTTTGTCATCTCCTAGTTAGGATCGATGGACGTTTGAAGAAAACATTCGAAAATCGGGTCATGAGTACGACCTCAGTAGCTGATTTCCCTTCAGGAGATCCCGCTAAAATTCCGTGGACTGTATTATTCATATTCATGATTATGCATTCATCATTATCAAGCAACATTACTGAGGTAGCTTTGCTTCGGAAATATTTAGACTGAATAATAAGTTTGAATTTTATTCATTGCAAGATCCAAGGAAGTCCTTTCTATTTAAATTATGTGTTTGCCTATTAGCAGATATCCCTTAAGGGAAATCAGCTATTGAGGTCGTACTCAAGACGCGATTTTCGAAAAATATCTTCAAATGTCCATCGATCCTACCCAGGAGCTGACGAATATATATATATATATATATATATATATATATATATATATATATATATATATATATATACATATATATATATATACGATATTTAATCGTTTTATGTAAAAGAGAATATCAAGTTCGTTAATGGCTGAAATCGGACCAGTGGGAGGGGGGAGTCGATCGAAAAAGTATATAAAACCAATCTTATGGCAAATGTAATGTTCCACAGATGTTGTTATGTATATATTTTAAATATCATTACTGTTAACAGAGATATTTGCATTTTTATTAAGTATGTGTGGATTTCGGACGAGATGAGATATTGTCCTAAGATTCCAGATTAGTTCGGCCGTTTCCGTAACTGTTAGCCTCTCGTGTAAGCTTCTTCTGACCGTTCTCGCCGTGTAAACTTTTACTTTGAGCGATATATTCAAATACGTTCCTCTCCTCCCCCTCTCTTCTTTAGTTCTTGGACTACTAAAATTTGAGTTATTAAAATATAAATTGTTCTGATTCATTGTAAATTGCAGTACTAGATAAAGTAAATAGTTTGCAATGAAGTTAATGTGTGTTAATAAAAAGTCCGTCACGCAGGGGCTGCGTAAACTAAGCAGATTTCCCACTTGAAGTTTTACAATAGAGAAATCTGCCTAATAACAACTGTAGTAGTAAGAAACCTCTAAGCCTCAAACATTATTTAGCGCGTAATAACCCAGGAGTTTCTAGCCCCAAAACACAGTTAACCTAACCTCTAAACCTATTCACGAGGGACGAATAGTTATGGAAACGGCCACCAGAGCTCTCGGCGGAAAGTCCGAACATAGCCTAGGTGACCACACGCAGAATACAAATGCAAATATCTCGGTTAGTATTCAAGATAGAGAATAAATGTATAGAACAATATTTATAGTAAATTTAATTTGCAATAAGATTGGTTTTATACAATTTTTCGATCCGACGCATAATAACGGAGATATTTTGAATTTTCAAAAATCCCCCCTCTAAACCCCCCCCCTCCCACTGGTCCGATTTCAGCCATTAACGAACTTGATCTTCCTTTTTACATAAAACGATTAAATTCCGAGTTTGGTAAAGATCAAACAAAAATTGCGACTGCTAGAGCGTTAACAGACAAATATATATATATATATATATATATATATATATATAAATATATATATATATAATTTTGAACGGACCTCATTTTCGTCATCTCCTGGGTAGGATCGATGGACATTTGAAGAAATTTTTCGAAACTCGCATCATGAGTACGACCTCAATAGCTGATTTCCCATAAGGGAAATCTGCTAAAAGAGACAAATAAATAAATTAATAAAAATACCAGAAACACACTCCCTTTTATCAGATTTTCCTTAAGAGAAATCAGCTACTGAGGTTGTACTTATGACGCGATTTTCGAAATTGTCCATAGATCCTACCTAGGAGCTGACGAAAATGAGGTCCGTTCAAAACTGTATATATATCTGTTAACGCTCTAGTGGACGCAATTTTTGTTTGATCGTTACCAAACTCCATATTTTATCGTTCTATGTAAAAAGGAAGGTCAAGGGGGAGGGGGTTAAGAGGTGGGAATTTCCGAAAACACCAAATATCTCCGTTACTATTAGTCCGATCGAAAAATTGTATAAAACCAATCGTAGTGCAAATTAAAAAAAAAAAAGGTCTATAAATATTGTTCCATACATATTTTTTCTATCTTGAATATTAACCGAGAAATTTGGATTTTATAGTTTTCAGCCTTCAGCAAACCCCCACTTCTACTCATGTTAAACTAACAATACTCGGTCATATAATAAACCACATTATTCTAACCCTAAATACGAAATATTGTTTTTAAGACACCTTTATTACAAAAGATATATGCAAATATATTCTTGGACTAGTAAAATTTGATTGATTCAGATAAAAAAAGTCCGTCACGCAGGGGCTGCGTAAACTAAGCAGATTTCCCTCGTGAAGTTCAGTAATAGATAAATATACATAATGGTAACACAACAACACCGTGAATAAATACAAACGGAAATAAGAAATGTTTCATCCAATTTCAATAGCCTGCCGACAGGAAGCGTTAGGTTAGAAATGTAAACAAACGGGTCCCGCCTCACACCGGAAAGAAAAACAATTACTGAAATATATCAGAATATAACACATTAATTTTATTGAGAACTATTTACTATATCTAGTACTGTAATTAATAATGAGTCAGAATAATTGTTATCACAATCAATAAAATTTTAGAAGTCCAAACCTTTAAGATGGGGGGGGGGAGTCACCAGTGCATATTTACATGTATCTCGTATAATAAAGATCTCTTGAATACAATTTTTGGTATTTAAACTTCCAATAATGTGATTTATTATGTATCAGAGTATTGTTTACGTAACATGAGTAGAAGTGGCGGTTCGGTGAAAACTGAAAAATGCAAATATCTCGGTTAATATTCAAGATAGAGAATAAATGTATATAACAATATTTATAGTACATTTAATTTTTAATAAGATTAATTCTGTATAATATTTCGATCCGGCCTATAGTAACGGAGATATTTCGAATTATCGAAAATCCTCCCCTCTAAACCCCCCCTCCCTCTGGTCCGATTTCAGCCGTTAACGAACTTGATCTTTCTTTTTACATAAAACGCTTAAATATGAAGTTTGGTAAGGATCAAACAAAAATTGCGACCGCTAGAGCGGTAACAGACAAATATATATATATATATATATATAGATAGATAGATAGATAGATAGATATATAGATATATATATATATACAGTTTTGAACGGACCTCATTTTCGTCATCTACTAGGTAGGATCGATGGACATTTGAAGAAAAATTTCGAAAATTCCGTCATGAGTACAACCTCAATAGCTGATTTCCCTTAAGGGAAATCTGCTAAAAATTCTGATTCATTATAAATTACAGTATTAGATAAAGTTCATAGTTTCAATAAAATTAATATGTTATATTCCGATATGTTTTTCTTTCCGGTCAGACGTTGGCAGACCTGTTTGTTTACATGTCAGACGCTTCCCGTCTGGAGGTTTCTTACTATCGTTTGTATTTATTCACTTGATATTGACTGTGCTATTGTGTTACCATTATATAGATTTATCTATTAGTAAACATCACGAGGGAAATTTGCTTAGTTTACGCAGCCCCTGCGTGACGGACTTTGTTCTCTTCGCTGTGGAAATTCCGCATTCCTTCGTTTTAATTATTTTTTTCTTAAGGGAAATGCGCTAACTCACACAAGACACCGAGTCAAGGAGCGACCAGCGGACGTGGCAAAGGAGAAGATTACTGCAACAATGTAAACTCAACAGCCCAGACCGTTAGACGATTATGAAAAGAGCAGCTTGATTTATGAGATGCATTCTGGAGAAATAAAACTGGGGGTGGGAGTTGGGGGACATTTATGCAGATCATAAAACTGGAGGGAGGCGAACTGCTTGCTGGGGGGGAATGGATTGCTACCCCAAAGCAGTAAAAGGACGCCGGAACTGCTGACGTTGCTCATCTCAGTGGCTAAGGACCTCTTTGGAGGCCTATTAAGCTGGACAATGTTACAACCCCTTCATACATTGTATTCAACTCAGTAATGATACTTAATAATGATGGATGCTGTTTATAATTATGATTATGAATAATATTGTCCACCATGTTTTTTTAGCAGATTTTCTTTATAGAGAATCAGCTATTGAGGTCGTACTCATGAAGGGATTATCAAAATTTTTCATCTAATACCCATCGATCCTACCTAGGAGATGACGAAAATGAGGTCCGTTCAAATTTGTACTTACATATATATATATATATATATATATATATATATATATATATACATATATTTCTGTTACCGCTCTAGCGGTCGCCATTATTGTTTGATCATTACCCAAAATCTCTATATTTCGTCGTTTCATGTAAAAAGAAATATAAAGTTCGTTAACCGCTAATATCAAACCAGAGGGAGGGGGGGGGGGGTTAAAGCGGGAGAATTTCGAAAATTCGTAATATCTCCGTTATTAATCAAAAAGTTGTATAAAGCCAATCTTATTGAATATGTAATGTTCTATAATTTTGTTATGTACGTTCTTTTCAATTTATTTTGTTATTAACCGAGATTTTTTCATTTCTCTGTTTTCGGTAAAACCCCACTCCTACTTGGCTCATGTTAATAATATGCTATTATGTTCTCAAGCACTTTATTTGAAGCCTATATACCAAATATATTTCTCATAGAAAATTTACATTTTGAGATAAATGTAAATAAGTAACGAAGCCCCTGCGTGACGGATTTGTGTGTATCTTATTGTAAATTAAAATACTTGTAGATGTTGTTACATACTAATTTCTGTATCATGAATTGTAAACAAGATATATGGATTTTTTAGTTTTTATACTTATGTGACCCCCGCCCTCCAAATCCTACTCATGTCATATTAACATTAAGCCGTTTTATTATGACCTCTAAGCATTAATACCAAATATTGTTTTCATGAAATCTTTATTATGCAAGATAAAACCAAAGTCGTTGTGGGATGACCATAGTCATAGATATTACGTTATTTTCTCAAAAACGTTTATTTGATCTATACTATATATATATATATATATATATATATATATATATATATATATATATATATGTGTGTGTGTGTTTATATATATGTGTGTGTGTGTGTGTGTGTGTGTGTGTTACCGCTCTAGCGGTCGCAATTAATGTTCGATCGTTACCAAACTCGACATTTCGTTCCACAGTAGTATTGTTGGAAGTGAAGAATATTTTTACTTGGAGAGAAAAAAAGACGTCTAATTCATCACAAATTTCTATTTCGGCGGTAAGTGCTTTCGAAGACTATGGTCTCCATCTTCAGAGCTACATGCATCCACTCATAGGGAAAGACAGTAAGTGACTCACTTGCCGTCTTTCCCAATGAGCGCATGCAAATAGCTCTGAAGATGGAGACAATAGTCTTCGAAAGTGCTTAGCGTTGAAATAAAAATTTATGAAGAATTGGACTTCTTTTTCTCTTTCCAAGTCGAGACTTTGTCCTTTTATGTAAATCGAACCAGTGGGAGAATTTTGAAAATTCGAAATATCTCGGAATAGAAAAGAGTGTATAGAATCAATCTTATTTCAAATGAATGTACTATAAATATTGTTATATACAATTATTCCCTATCTTGAATATTAACCGACTTTTTTTAGTTTTAGCCTTCAGTAAACCCCCACTTCTACTCATGTTACATAAACAACACTCCGCTATACAATAAAACACATTATTCGAAGCTTAAATACCAAATATTGTTTTCAAGAGGCTTTTATGAGACGAGATACATGCAAATATGTTCTGTTGACCACCCCCCTCTTCTTTTGTTCATGAACTACTAAAATTTGATTGATTGAGATAAAAATTATTGTGATTCATTATAAATACAGTACTAGATATAGTAAATATTTTTCAATCAAATTAATACGTTATATTCAGATATATTTCATTAATTGTTTTTCTTTCCTGTGGGAAGTTGCCAGAACTGTTTGTTTACATTTCAAACGCTTCCCTTCAAGAGATTTCTTATTATCGTTTGTATTTATCCAATTAATATTCACAGTGGTGTTGTGTTACCGGTATGTAGATTTATCTATTGATAAACTTCACGCGGGAAATCTACTTAGTTTACGCAGCCCCTGCTTGACATTTTCGTCATCTTCTAGGTAGGATCGGTGGATATTTTAGTAAATATTTCGAAATAAGAGTCATGAGTATACGCAACCGCAATAGCTGATTTTCCTTAAGAGAAATCTTCTATGATGAATAGGGACCTTGCGATACTGTATTCGATCCGATATCTGGTATCGATACCATACTGGTATAAAAGTATCGATACTCCAATAATATCGCATTAAAAGTATCGATACCAGAGGTGTCAGTATCGAAACACCTCTGATTATTAAATCAGGTTTTTTAGAAAAAGAAAAAAAAAGTGATTTATTACTGTTATAAAACGTCAGTTTTATCTCTTTAAAAACGTTTTCTTGTTACTTAAAATAAATAAAAAAATTATTTTTTTTTGTTTTATTATGGAAATTGATGAAGAATGTAGGTAATCCTCAATTGGCGGTTATCCTTTATCCCCTGCCTTTGAAATATCGTACTACGACATAATTTGATTTATTACTCATTATCATGTATTTTATTTACTTTAAATTCGAAATTTTTATTTACTTTTAAAGTAATTAAAATGTAATGTGGACGTTAATAAATAAAAAAAAATTTAATGTAATTAGTTGATATTAAATTATCAAACGTTCGATACCGATACTCATATTTTTGTTGCGATACCGTTGAAATATCGGAAGCAAAGTATCGATACCAATACTTCTAGTATCGAAACAAAAGTATCGATACCTACCCATATCGGTAGTATCGCAACGCCCCAAATGATGAAAGCTTTGATTGGACCGTCGACCTCAAAGTGATTAACACATTAGCTCCTTGTTGATACCAATGATTGACTAGGTATGATTGGGAGTGTTATCAATGACACATCTCCTAATCCTACCCTATGGGGCTTCCTGAGAGATGCTCATCGCCCCCCTCCCCATCAAATTGGCGTATTGTAGCATATTTCCTTCAGGGAGGTTCGCAGGTATTCGATACTAGAGGGAAGAAATATAATTCAGTTTGGATATTTCGTCCATTCATTGCATCAGATTTGCAGATGACATTGCACTGAGGGGCATCTATGTGCGTCTATTTGGTCTGTTAAAGTCATATCATTATTAGGCTAAGGTAATCGCATTTCCGATTCGGAAGAGGAACAAGAGAAGATAATCTAGCTCTGAAAATTATTCTGGAGAGACATAAATAAAAAGTCCGTCACGCAGGGGCTGCGTAAACTAAGCAGATTTCCCAAGTGAAGTTTTACAATAGGGAAATCTGCCTAATAACAACTGTAGTAGTAAGAAACCTCTAAACCTAAAACATTATTTAGGGCGTAATAACCCAGTAGTTTCTAGCCCCAAAAAACAGTTGACCTAACCTCTAAACCTATTCACGAGGGACGAATAGTTATAGAAACGGCCGCCAGAGCTCTCGCCGGAAAGTTCGAACATAGCCTACTGGTGACCACACGCAGAATACAAATGCAAATATCTCGGTTAATATTCAAGATACAGAATAAATGTATAGAACAATATTTATAGTAAATTTAATTTGCAATAAGATTTATTCTATACAATTTTTCGATCCGACGCATAATAACGGAGATATTTTGAATTTTCAAAAATCCCCCCTCTAAACCACCCCCTCCCACGTGTCCGATTTCAGCCATTAACGAACTTGATCTTCCTTTTTACATAAAACGATTAAATTCCGAGTTTGGTAAAGATCAAACAAGAATTGCGACTACTAGAGCGTTAACAGACAAATATATATATATATATATATATATATATATATATATATATATATATATATATATATATAATTTTGAACGGACCTCATTTTCGTCATCTCCTGGGTAGAATCGATGGACATTTGAAGAAATTTTTCGAAACTTGCATCATGAGTACGACCTCAATAGCTGATTTCCCTTAAGGGAAATCTACTAAAAGTCAGTGCAGCTGATTATATCGCTGATTAGATAGAATTATTCCAGACCGGAAAGAAGAAAAATTAATGAAATATACCAGAATATAACATTAATTTCATTGAAACAATTTACTGTAATTTATAATGAATCAGTGTAATTTTTATCTCAATGAATCAAATTCCGGTAGTCCAAGATCTTCGACGGAGGGAGGGGAGGGCCACCAGAACATATATGCATCTCGTGTAATAAAGGTCTCTTGAAAACAATATTTGGCATTAAACTTCGAATAATGTGGTATATTATATAACAGAGTATTTTAACATGAGTAGAAGTGGGGGTTGGCTGTAGGCAGAAAACTGAAAAATGCAAATATCTTGGTTAATATTTAAGATAGAGAATAAATGTATATATCATTATTTGTAGTACATTTAAGTTTCTGTAAGATCGATTCCATATCGTTATTCGATCCGACATATTGTAATAAGGTAAGTATGGTTGGTTCCCTTAAGGGAAATCAGCTAATGAGGTCGTACTCATGACGCGATTTTTGAACTAAATTTCCTAAAATGTTCATCGATCCTACCTAGTAGATGACGAAAATGAGATCCGTTCAAACATATATATATATATATATATATATATATATATATATACATTTGTCTGTTAACGCTCTAGTGGTCGCAACTTTTGTCTGAAAGATACAAAAATCGATATATAAACGTTTTGTGTTAAACAAAGGTCAACTTTGATAGCGGACTAGTGGTAGGGGGAGGGGAGGTTTAGAGGGGGAAATTTCAAAAATTCTTAGTATCTCCGTTGTTATGCATCGGAAAAGTTGCCTAGTACCAATCTTATTGCAAATATACAGGGTGGGCCATAAAGTTGGACGGATTATAAAAAAATATATAAAAAAACTACAAAGCTGCGGAAAGAAAAAGTATATTTATTGTAAAGTAAACAAATGGGAAATTTATTTTTTAAAAATAACGGTGTAATTTAAGATCTTTAGTCAAAATACGCCTTAATGATGTTCTTGATATGGCGAGCTCAGCTGATCTCTTTCGGGACGACTGTTGGGGATCACGCCGTACGGACGCCACGACTTCGCTTACATTTTCCTCCGTTCTTACCGACCTTGGACGTCCCGCAGGGTTTTCAATTAATGTCGAACCCGATGACTCAAACTTTCTTACCCACGATCTGATCGCTCTATCACTTGGACATTGGTTTAAATCATGTAAATTAAAATGCGAGCGAAATAGACGCCGCGCAATAATGCACGAATCGCCATTTTTGTAATACGCCTTTACACAGAACGCACGTTGCTCACCGGTGAAACGCTCCATGGCGACTGAATTTCCGAGAACCAAGCTACCTATCCCCGCTACCCGCACCCCTCTCCCGCGTTCCTCTCACGGGTAATGCGTTTTTGAAATCCGTCCAACTTTATGGCCCACCCTGTAGTTTTCTATGCATGTTGTTATGTACGTTTTTGTTAACTCTTGATTAATAAATATCTTAATTTTTAGCAGATTTCCCTTAAGGGAAATCAGCTATTGAGGTCGTACTCATGACGCGAGTTTCGAAAAATTTCTTCAAATGTCCATCGATCCTACCCAGGAGATGACGAAAATGAGGTCCGTTCAAAATTATATATATATATATATATATATATATATATATATATATATATATATATATTTGTCTGTTAACGCTCTAGCGGTCGCAATTTTTGTTTGATCGTTATCAAACTCAGAATTTAATCGTTTTATGTAAAAAGGAAGATCAAGTTCGTTAATGGCTGAAATCGGACCAGTGGGAGGGGGGGTTTAGAGGAGGGATTTTCGGAAAATTCAAAATATCTCCGTTATTATGCGTCGGATCGAAAAATTGTATAGAATCAATCTTATTGCAAATTAAATTTACTATAAATATTGTTCTATACACTTATTCTGTATCTTGAATATTAACCGAGATATTTGCATTTGTATTCTGCGTGTGGTCGCCAGTACGCGGACTTTCCGACGAGAGCTCTGGCGGCCGTTTCCATAAGTATTCGTCCCTCGTGAATAGGTTTAGAGGTTAGGTTAACTGTTTTTTGGGGCTAGAAACTACTGGGTTATTACGCCCTAAATAATGTTTTAGATTTAGAGGTTTCTTACTACTACAGTTGTTATTAGGCAGATTTCTCTATTGTAAAACTTCACGTGGGAAATCTGCTTAGTTTACGCAGCCCCTGCGTGACGGACTTTTTTAGTTCTCGGCATTCAGTAAACCCCCATTCTAACTTATGTTATATTAACAATAAGCTGATATATTATGAAGCACGTTGTTTGAAGCTTAAATAACAAATATTGTTCTCATTGAACGTTTACGTATTGAGGTAAATCCAAATAGTCACGCAAGTGGGAAATCAGCTTGGTTAACGCAGCCCCTGCGAGGCGGACTTTTCTATACTGGCTTCCTGTATAATGTAAGAACTGAGTGAGGCGACTAACTACTGACACGCTGAATTCTCCCAGACATTGTCTTCTGCTGAGCCAGACTTCAAACAGAATATTCCGTTTGTTATTTGGAGTTAAGACTTCTTTATTTAATGGTGGAGGATTCGCTCTGGGTTGTGTTGTCCCATTCCCTTTCAGAGATTGTTTCAATTGGATCAGTGACTATACATCTCCAAACTAAGCCCTGTTATCTGCCGTCAAATCTATCTTTCCGGTTTACTACCTCCAAACTAAGCATTCATCTCAACCGTCAAACCTATATTTGAATTTTTGTCAAATTTGCCTTAAGGGAAACGGCCGAACAAATCCTGAAACTTGCAACAATACCCGATTTCGTTCGTTATCCAGACACACTTAATAAAAATGCAAATACTTCTGCTAATATTAATGATATTGAAAAAAATACTCGTCATCTCCTGGGTAGGATCGATAGACATTTGAAGAAACGTTTCGGAAATTGAGTCATGAGTACGACCTCAATAGCTGATTTCCCTGAAGAGACATCTGCTAATACACAAACACAAAAAGTCCGTCACGCAGGGGCTGCGTAAACTAAGCAGATTTCCCACGTGAAGTTATACAGTAGAGAAATCTCCATAGGAGAGTCAAACGGTGACGGCAAAGGGCCGAACTAGCTTTTCGCGGGAAATTCAAAAATCCGTTATCGGCCCAAATTTCATAAAAATGCAAATATCTCGGTTAATAATCAAGATAGGGAATAAATGTATATAACAATATTTATAGTAAATTTAATTTGCAATAAGATTGATTCTGTACACTTTTTCGATCTGGCGTATAGTAACGGAGATATTTCGAATTTTCGAAAATCCTCCCCTTTAACCCCTCCCCTCCCACTGGTCCGATTTTAGCCGTTAACGAACTTGGTCTTTTTTTTTTACATAAAATGACTAAATATTGAGTTCGGTAACGATTAAACAAACATTGCGGCCGCTAGAGCGGTAACAGACAAATATATATATATATATATATATATATGTATATATATATATATGTATGTATAGTTTTGAACGGACCTCATTTTCGTCATCTCCTAGGTAGGATCGATGGACATTTGAAGAAAAATTTCGAAAATCGCATCATGAGTACGACCTCAATAGCTGATTTCCCTGAAGGGAAATCTGCTAAAAGTAAATAGAAAGGACTTAGTAGGATCTTGGAATGAATAACATTCACACTTATTGTTCAGACTAAATATTTCCCAAGCAAAGCTACCTCAGTAATGGAACTTGATAATGATGAATGCTGTTCATAATTATGATTATGAATAATATTGTTCACGGAATTTTAGGAGATTCCCCTTAGGAGAAATCAGCTATTGAGGTCGTAATCATAACGCATTTTCCCAAAAATGTCTTCAAATGTCCATCGATCCTATACAGGAGATGACGAAAATTAGGTATGTTCAAAGTTATATCTATCTATCTGTCATCAAACAAAAATTACGACCGTTAGAGCGTTAAAAGACAGACATATACATACATGTATATATATACGAGGTGCGGCTATTAAATAACGAGACTGACGCTGTAAAACATTTTATTTTTATTTCATACATTTTTACTTATTATCACCTTCAATATACACCCCTCCTTTATCCCTACAACGCTCCATGCGAACCTTCCATTGTTCGAGACAGTGCTGGAAGTCTTTTTCTGTCAGCTCCTTCAGGACGCGTGCCGCTTTCTCTTTCACAGCTTAAACAGACTCAAATCTTGTTCCTTTTAATGCAGATTTCACCCATTGAAAATGACCCAAACTTACTGGAAAGGATAATAACATGTGACGAATCATGGTTTTTTATGTATGATCCTCAAAGAAAGCGCCAATCCATGCACTGGAAGAGCTCATCCTCACCGAGAGCCAAAAACGCTTGAATTTTCGATATTCATGGGATAAATTGGTATAGAGACTGGTGTTAGCTTCTTCTCTGAGAGATATATGCAAATATGTTCTGTTATCCCTCCCCCTTCTTCTGTTCATGGACTACTAAAATTTGAGTGATTGAGATAAAAATTATTTTGATTCATTATGGATTACAGGACTTACTAGCTATAGTAAATAGTTTTCAATAAAATTAATATGTTATATTCATATATATTTCAGTAATTGTCTTTCTTTCTGGCGAAGAAAATGTCTGTCTATCTGTTCAGCTCTGAGTGGTTGGCGTACCTGTTTGTCTACAATTTGGACGGTTTACGTTGGTAGCTTATTAAAATTAACTGAAAGTTTTCTCATTATTATTCATAGCAATCTATAATTAGATTCAATAAATATATCATACATGTAGGCACCTATTAGTATAATATCCAGCAAAAAATTATTGAGGGTTAGGTTAAGTTAATGTTACTAATTATTTTTTGAAAAGGGATAACCCCTGAAGAGGTGACAAGTAGCCACGAAAAATGTATGGCTCTATTAATAAAGTTTATACAGAAAAAATATTTTTTATTGGAGACCCTCGCCTTAAAATATGAGGAACAAATAATAAATATTTGTCCCAGAATAAGAAGAATGATTATCTTGATATAAACACAAATTATGAATTCTTGACAGGACACATTACTGTACAGGGTGGTCCACGGGAAACGGACGGTTTTGAATGCGGCTGTACTTGGCGGCTGGTGGAGAGGGAAACGCGCCGTCAAGGTCACTCGACTCCCCACCGCCTGCCATTCAGTCGCCATTATGCCGCTGTGGACGAAAGATTATCGTGTGTTTACATACAACACATTTATAAAAAGTGGTGAATCAGTAGTTGAAACTGAACCATGTTTCAGGCGTTATATCTTCTGCCATGGTGAAATACCGAGTAGGAATACCATTCTAAGGTGGGTAAATTCATTTAGATCCACGGGTTCTGTTATGAAAACAAAGCCACCTGGCCCTGCTCGGTCGGCACGCACGCCACAAAACGTGTACAGAGTGAGAGAGGCCATTCTGCGCAGTCCCGGCCGTTCTGCTAGACGTCATGCAACTGAACTTGGGCTGAGTAACACCACAACAAAACGTATCTTACATAAGGACTTGGTTATAACTTCCATTTAAGTGATGCTAATTTTAAAAAATAAAGTAATGTATTTTTTAATAATGGCATAAATTCAGCTTTATTTTTGTGTAAATAAAATGTGTCTCTCTTCAAAACTAACAGAGTAATTACTATTTTAAAACCGCCCGTATCCCCTGGACCACCCTGTAGTACGTTACAATTTCACAGGATGATATATTTTATTCTCCTTTAGTAGCATCAATATCCAAGAAATTCAACAATAATCCATTTCCGCATTTCCGTTTGTTTCAGGGATGGAAGTAATCCCGGAAGGGACTCACTTCCGGCTGGTGTCCGAAGGCGAGCTAGCAGAGATCCAGGAAGTACTCGCCAAGTTTCTCCCAGATTCGCTCAAGGTAGGACAAACCATCTACTCGCTTAATATATTTCAGCAATTTATATAATTTATATTATTTATTACCAATAATAAATTCTTGGATATTTACCAAAACTATTTACAGAAAAAATTATTTGTAAAAGAAGTTTTGAACAGATAAGGAATGTCAAAAGTACTTGGGGGAGAATCAACATCCACCTCAAAGACAACATCAAATGATTTGCAACATAATATTGATTGTAGAAATTAATGGATTTTGTCAGGTAATTTTGATCGACGGGCAATAGGTTGTACAATGCTTTCTATCCGAATAATTGGGAAGAAAAATTCAACACAGTTATCTAACACCCAAAGGGAAAAAAATTAAAATAGCTGCTAAAAGTTTGACCTGAATTTCTGTTTTCAAGGCGAGATTGAATTTAAGAGGAAATGTGCATGCGTGAGCGTATAAAATTAAGGATTGTCGAAAAGGCATAAATAAAATTAAATACAAAGCACTATTTAAAGTCCACTTATTTAAATGAGTGTAGCTTCGATTTTATATTTTATCAAATCCAATAGAACGTTTTCATGTCAAACATAAATAGGGGTTGATCATAATTCACAGAGTGGTTGAAGAATGTCAAAAAGACCTACCAAGAAAGTATTCTTATAAAATGATGGATTAATACTAAGCATGTATAATTATTTTTTCATTAAACTTATTAATTATAAATTAAAATTGTTTATAGAATAAGAAAACAAAAAAAAAAAGCTATTTGACGCACCTTCGAAAACATTTAATTTGAAGAAATATATGTGTGTGTGTGTATATATATATATATATATATATATATATATATAGATATATATATATATATATACTAGCTGAGATACCCGGCTTCGCTCGGGAATTCATTTGGGGCTGAATGTTGGTGATATATTTTTGGCAAGGCTTTACTTTGCACAATATTATGACATTTATCCGTCCCAGTGTTTAGGGTTTAACACCCGTCGTTTATGTGGATTTGTTAATAATAAAATTATTTTTTTATGCAAGACTTCACTTTTCTGCATATTGTCATATTTCCCGTTTCCTGTGCATTATGCTTAGATTTGAATTAGTAATGAGAAAATATTGACATACATTTGAATAATTTTTTTCATTTGAGGCAACTGGTAGTTCATATTGAAAAGAAGTGTTGAGAAAATTTCTGTAAATAACAAATTAAACAACTTTTGTTATTTGCATATTTGCCGAAACCCCAATAGGAAATCACTATTTTAATTTCAGGCCTCCCTTACAACTCCCACTCCTGCCCGTCCCTAGAAATAGTATGGCTTATTATAAGGAAGGCGTTAGTGCTAATTCAAATACGGAGTTTGGTTTAGTTCGGTTGAGTCTTTTGTGCTAAATAAAATTGTGGACTCCCGCTATAGGTTTTAGCGTATAACTGATTCTTTTGTGCCATATAAAATAGTTCACTTCCTTTATAGGTTTTAGCGTATATCTCGTTTTTAACTTGGTATACGACGAAAGTGTATATAACAAAAGTTACTCTAAATAACAAAATAAACAACTTTTGTTATTTGCATATTATATCTGCATTTTGTTTCTTTCGTGTATGTTTATTTGTTTGTTTGTTTGTTTGTTTGTTTGTTTGTTACCTTTTCACGCATAAACGGCTGAACCGAATTTTATGAAACGTGGTACGTATATTACTACTAATCCAACTTAGACTTTAGGCTATATTAATTTTCTCTGAGACGAACAGGAGTGGGGGTTATCAGGGAAGACTGAAATTAAAATTGCGATATTTCGTTTTCTATTGGTTTTTCGGCAAATATGCACATAACAAAAGTTGTTTATTTTGTTATTTAGAGTAACTTTTGTTATATACACTTTTGTCGTATACCGAAGTTTAAATGCGTTATACGCTAAAAATTATCGCGGGAGGCAACAATATTATTTGCCAAAAAAGACTCAACCGAACTAAATAAAACTCGGTATGTGTATTAGCAGTGAGACCTTCATTATAATAAGCCATACCAACATTTCTATGGACGGGCAGGAGTGGGGGGGGTTATAAGGAAGCCTGAAATTAAAAATAGCGATATTTCGTTTCCTATTGGTTTTTCGGCAAATATGAACATAACAAAAGTTGTTTATTTTGTTATTTGGAGTAACTTTTGCTATATACACTTTTGTCGTATACCTAAGTATAAATGAGTTATACGTTAAAACTTTAGCGGGCACTAACGGCTGAACCGAACTTAACAAAACTCGGTATGTCATTTAGCATTAATTCTTCCATGATTATAACTTATATTAAAATTTTTAGGTTCGAACGGGAGGGGGGTTATAAGGGAGGCCTGAAATAAAAATTCACCATATTTACATGTATAAGTGACGGGAAATATAAAAATACGAAGACTGTGAAGAATTATCGAACAAATAATTCTATTATTAGCAAATTACTGGCAACGACGGGTATCAATCCTAAACCCTGGGACGGGTAAATGTCAAAATATTGTGCAATGTAAAGCCTGCTAAAAAATACCATCACCATTCATCCTCAAATGAATTCCCGGGCGAAGCCGGGTATCTGAGCTAGTATATATATATGGTCGTAAGTTTAGTTCTTTTAGTTCGATCGCTGCCAAACTGGATATTTCGTTTAATATTGATTAGATAGATAGATATACGTATATATAAAATTTGGAACGGACCTTATTTTCGTCAACTCCTAGGTAAGATGGGTGGACATTTGATGATAAATTTCGAAAATCATTATTAAATTTTTTGAAAAATAATTTACAATCCTAAAGAATACTTTTAGCGAATTCCCCTCAAGGGAAATCAGCTATTGAGGTTGTAATTATAACGCGGTTTTCGAACAATTTCCTCAAATGTCCATCGATCCTAGCTAGTAGATGATGAAAATGAGGTCCGTTCCAAATTATATCTCGGAGCAGCCATTCCCTTGGATCTAGGATATTCGTCAAACTACGCCGGTGGGTTATACATGGCTTCATCAATGCTCTCTATCTCTGAAGACTCAAATCCATCCATAGTTTACAGCTGATATAACTGTCTGTCGAAATTTATTTTAGCATTTTTCCCATGCGGGAAATCAGCTATTCAGGTCGAAAAAATTACTGCAATTTTTATTGATGGTCAATTTATTCCAAATTAACTGTTTGTTTATTCTTAAAAATAATTGGAAAATCAAATTACTTCCTACAATCATTTTTGACCCGAATAACAAAGTGGTAGATATTTACGATTTTGTTTTTTTGACCTCCCGATCCCTCCGTTTGTTTCCTTGGCAAGCCGCCAATGTTTTACTGCTTCATCCGAATTGCTAGTTTAGTCAGCACTGATAATTCAAAGCAGTTAGTAACTTTCTTAGTAGCATATTTCCAAAAGAGATTTCTTTTTTAAATTTCCACGAATGTCCATCGATACTAACTAGGAGATGACAAAAACGTGGTCCTTTCAAAATTATATATATATATATATATATATATATATATATATATATATATATATATATATATATATATATATATATATATATATATATAAACTGCTCAAAAATGAATAGATATTGGCTGTTTGTGGTATGTATGGGGACTAGCATATTTTTTTTTATTATAAATATCATTAATATTTATTAGAAATTATTGTCTTTTTCCCCCATAAAAAAGAAATTTAATTAAGATTGATTTAATTAAAATTAATAGGATAAGAAAAAATAACCAATATCCCTATTCATTTTTGAGCAGTATATATATATAGGTTTAGAAAAATGGGCAGCAAAACCCAAATTATGTCTTAAATATGTAGGCGACTGTTTCATGATTTGGCAACAAGGCATAGAACAACTAATGACTTTTAGCAGATTTTCCTTAAGGGAAATCAGCTATTGAGGTCGTACTCATGACGCGATTTTCGAAAAATCTCCTCAAATGTCCGTCGATCCTACCCAGGAGATGACGAAAATGAGGTCTGTTCAAAACTTTGTATATATATATATATATATATATATATATATATATATATATATATATATATATATATGTGTCTGTTAACGCTCTAACGCTCGCAATTTTTGTTTTATCGTCCCAAAACTATGTATTTAATATTTTTATGTAAAAATAAAAAGTCCGTCACGCAGGGGCTGCGTAAACTAAGCAGATATCGGAATCAGCAGATATACGGCTGATATCGGACCAGTGGGAGGGGGGGGGGTTAGAGGGGGGATTTTCAAAAATTCTAAATATCTCCGTTATTATGCATCGGATGGAAAACTTGTATAGAACCTATCTTATTGCAAATTAAATTTACTATAAATATTGTTATATACATTTATTCTCTATCTTGAATATTAACCGAGATATTTGCATTTCTGTTTTCAGCTTCTGAGATGAGATCGGCTAACGGCTTCGGGTATAGTCGTGAGTTTCCGTCAAGAGCTAGTTCGAGCCGTTCTCGCAAACTGTTTGACTCTCTATTCTGAAATTTCTCTATTGTAAAACTTAACGTGGGAAATCTGCTTAGTTTACGCAGCCCCTGCGAGACGGACTTATTTTTATCTTCATGAACGCGCAACAGCCACAGATCATATCCACCATAGAATAGGAAATGAAGGGAAATTGCCGTTTCTTGATCTTATAATAATTAAAGAAGGCAACAATAGATTCAGCCACGCTGTGTACAGAAAACCAACAGCTACAGGTAGATATCTGAATGTCTCATCCCACCACTACCCAGCCCAAAAACTTGGTATCATCTATACATTAGTAAAAAGAGCTATATCGTTGTGCAGCGATGAAACTCATTTAAAAAATGAAATAGCACAGTTGAATGAAGAACTCCACTACAAGGGCTACAAAAAATCGAAAATTACAAGATTATTAAGAAAAACTAAGAAGAAACTTGATATTACAGAGTTCATGAAGAGATTGAAAATACTCAAGTTAAACCATTGAGAAACGTAACACTTCCTTATATAGCGGGGACTTCAGAAAGACTGACAAGAATACTTCGAAAATATAATTTACGAATAGTACTCAAATCCCACAAAATGTTGAATGAACATGTTCATTGGCTGTATTTTGGACTTTTTAAATAAAGTCCAAAATACAGCCAATTTTTACAAGATAGTGGAGTTTATATGATACCATGTGATTGCAGTAAGGTTTATGTGGGGCAGACTGGGGAAAAAACTGCTACAAGGGTCAACCAACACATGGCTCAAATGAAACACCAGAGAACAAAGATATCCACCATAGCTAGACACGCCAGTATTTATTCTCACCAAATTAAGTTCGACGAGACAAAAGTTCTACACAGAGAAAACCACCTCTGTAAAAGATTGGTCCTAGAAACTCTCAAAATTAACAAGAGAACAATTACAATAAACGGCGTGGACTGTGTCATACTCGCTGGAACGTGGAAAGCGATATTAAAATGAAATCCAAAACATATGATTGAATGAAGTAGCTATTCAAATTAAATTTATTGCCTGACGAAGATGGAAGCAATTCCATCGAAAATTTGCATACCTACCAACATACAAACCACTAGAGCAGATAGCCGAACTCCTCACAATGAATATACTTCCCAGCGATGCAGCCTCAAGAATATATATATATATATATATATATATATATATATATATATACTAGCAGACCCGGCCACGCGTTGCTATGGCTAAAGGTATTGTTATTGAGCTCTTTCAACACATTTGCGTCGTGCCTCTCTGGTGTTTGCGTTGTTGAGGTTAGATTTTTTCGGTGGCATTTGACTGAAAATATTAATTTAATCGTTTAAAAATATATTAATTAATTATTATAATTATGTGATAATACTTACATGTATATATTTTATAATTATAGAATTTTGAATAATGAAGCACAAATAAGTAAAAAGCAGGAATAATTTCACTGTATTATCGTCACTATAATTTGAATTTGATTTATACTTCGGTCTAAGTAACACGTGGTTGGCTATGCTAACACCAAAAATTAAAAAAGTAGAAATAATTGAATTTCACGGTATTTCGTTTACTACAAAATAAATTTAATTTATACTCAATAACACGTGGTAATCATGCTATTGAATTGTTGCTTATATGACACGTTTGTCGGTTTACCATAGCAGTGCCATCTATTGATTACTTGCTCAATCCAGTCGAAAAGTATTGACATCTGTTAGAATCTTTTGGAGTTAACAGATAATTGTGACTGTCAATTAATTATAGACAAATAATTTGCAATAAAATAAAATTGCGACTATAATTAAAGATCTAAGCTGTCCTATCTCTCAAGTTGGACCAGACTGCTCACGGTGTGCCAATTTAATTTAAAATCGGTTAAATAGTTTAGGAGTCCATCGCGGACAAACATCGTGACAGGAGATTTATAAATATTAAGACATATATGTCTGTTACCACTGTTTTAGATAAAAATAGAGAATTTGTGGTGAAATAAGATCACATGTGTGTTATACCAACACGTGGAAAATTTCGTCCTTCAAGAGCAATCCTCTAAAAACCTCTTGCCTCTCCAACAGACTCAACTGGTAAGTTTTGTTGGTACTCCACCAAGTTTCATATTTAAACGATATACATACGAATACAAACATATATAAATGCATTAGTTGGTTAGCAGCTGGGCGAGGGAGAGGGTGCTTTTAGAGGGGAGAAGAATTGAATTATCTCCGTTATTATAACCACCATAAAAAAATCTAATGGAACAAATTTTGTTAAACATTTAGCATTCTTGCGTACATTTTTCGTTTGTCAAATATTTAAGGACTTATTTGTGTTTTCCTATTATTTTTAGCCATTAGTAAATTTTTTGGGGCTCAGTATAGCCAGGAAGAGCGTTGGCCTTAATCTCACATGGCAAACCTAGAGTGGCGAGTTCCATTCCCGCCTGGGCAGAGGAATTTATTTCATGACGGAATTCATTAAGTAAAATCCTTAGTCCCACCCTGGCTAGAAAAAGTCCGCCACGCTGGAGTCGCGTAAACTGAGCAGATTTCCCACTTGAAGTTATACAATAGAGAAATCTCCATATGAGAGCCGAGCAGTTACGAAAACGGCCGAACTAGCTTTTGGCGAGAAACTCACTCGTGCGTTAACCCCCCACATTTAATAAAAATGCAAATATCTCGGTTAATATTCAAGATAGAGAATAAATGTATAAAACAATATTTATAGTAAATTTAATTTGCAATAAGATTGGTTCTATATAAGTTTTAGCGGATTTCCCTTAAGGGAAATCTGCTATTGAGGTTGTACTCATGACGGGATTTTCGAAATATTTCTTCAAATGTCCATCGATCCTACCTAGAAGATGACGAAAATGAGGTCCGTTCAAAACTATATATATATATATATATATATATATATATATATATATATATATATATATATGTTTGTCTGTTACCGCTCTAGCGGTCGCAATTTTTGTTTGATCGTTACCAAACTCGACATTTAGTCGTTTTATGTAAAAAGAAAGATCAAGTTCGTTAACGGCTGAAATCGGACCAGTGGGAGGGGGGGGGTTTTAGAGGGGAGGATTGTCGAAAATTCGAAATATCTTCGTTACTATATGTTAGATCGAAAAATGTTACAGATTCAATCTTATTGAAAATTAAATTTACAATAAATATTGTTATATACATTTTTTCTCTATCTTGAATATTAACCGAGATATTTGCATTTTTATTCTGCATGTGCTCGGCAGCAGTGGCTATGTTCGGTCTTTTCGCCGTAAGCTCTGGCGGCCTTTTCGTTACTATTCGTCCCTCGTGAATAGGTTTAAAGGTTTCTTACTACTACAGTTGTTATTAGGCAGATTTCTCTATTGTAAAACTTCACGTGGGAAATCTGCTTAGTTTACGCAGCCCCTGCGTGACGGACTTTTTGATCCGACGTATGGTAACGGAGATATTTCGAATTTTCGAAAATCCCCCCTCCCACTGGTCCGATTTCAGCCATTAACGAACTTGATCTGTCTTTTTGCATAAAACGTTTAAATATCGAGTTTGGTAACGATCAAACAAAAATTGCGACCGCTAGATCGTTAACAGACATATATATATATATATATATATATATATATATATATATATATATATATATATATATAATTTTGAACGGACCTCATTTTCCTTAAGGGAAACTTGCTAAAAAATGTGTATATGGCAACATTTATAATTAATTAAATTTTCAATAAGATTGGTTCTATATATTTTTTGATCCGACGAATATGTGAAATATCTAAACCCCATTCCTCCAGTCCGTTTCAGCCCTTATCGAACTTTATCTTTAGTTCTAAAAAAATCGCTTATATATCGAGTTTGATAACGATAAGACAAAGAGCATGACCACTAGAGCGGTAAGAGACAAATATCTACATAATTTTGAACGGACAGTATTTTCATCATGTCCTACGTAGGATCGATATACATTTAAGGAAATTTTTCGAAAATCGCGCCATGAGTACACCCCATTAGCATATTTTCCTTAAAATAACAATTCTTAAATGACTATAATCTTGGTTAACCCTTAACATTTGGTCGAGTTGTCTGAAATATTAATTGTGTCTTCGTGTCGCCAATTAAGGCTGGAGTCGGCCAGAGAGAAAGGGAACAATGAAATTTTTAAATCTTTAAGAACTTCCTTTTTAATAAGAAATGAGAAGTGGCTCATTCTTTTCAAGGCAAGTATTAAAAGAGAGTTTCTACAAATCAAAGGGAATACATTACTGTCGAGAAAGCAGCTCAAAAAACTTTTCAAATTGACAGTTCCCTTAAGGGAAATCTGCTAAGGAGGTAATACTCAAGACGCTGTTCTCAAACCTTTTCGTCAAATGTCCATCGATCCTACCAAATAGATGGCAAAAGCAGGTCCATTCATAATCATGTATATATATATACAAGGTGTCCAAACTTCCCGTGACACCGCCCCCTTTAAAAATGCCAATTGTGTTAATAAAAGGATGTGACTTGGTGTGCTATAATTGTGACCCCTGGAGAATCTTTTCAGTCCATATTCAACCTCGTAACCTTCTCCAGTACTTCTCCAGCGACCATAACTTTGGATTTACCAATGGAGTGTAATACGTTTAATGACGGAACCTTGTAGAAAATCAAATTCTAAAACGAGTTGATATCACAATGAATTTTTCAATTTGACGCATCCTTTAGCCGTAAAATGCACAAATATTTGTTCCAGAAACGGTACGCTTTATTCAAAAATGCTGGGGCATAAAAGTTGTAGCCAACAGAATTATCTTTGAAACATGTTTATAGGAAGAGGAATGATTTCTAAAAAATAAAAATAAAATTAAAACGAAGTTACACAAAACTATTCTTGATTATTCTTCCCTGGAAGATAGCTCACCGTTTTAGCAAATTTCCCTTAAAGGAGATCAGCTATTGAGGTCGAGACTCATGACGCAATTGTCGAAAAAAAATGTCCTTCGATCCTACCCAGGAGATGATGAAAATGAGATCCGTTCAAATCTCTCTCTCTCTCTCTCTCTCTCTCTCTCTCTCTCTCTCTCTCTCTCTCTCTCTCTCCCTCTCTCTACTAAAATTTGATTGATTGGGATAAATATTATTCTGATTCATTGTAACTTACAGTACTAGATGTAGTAATTAGTTTTCAATAGAATTAATATATTATATTCTGATTTATTTCAGTAATACCTCTATTTTCTCTTTTTTTTATTTTTTTATCTGAGATCCAGCTTTTGTGCTTAGATGGTAATAAGGTAGTGTGACCTACCGGGGGTGGGAAGTGATAGTTCCCCTTCTACTGAACTACGAAATCTACTTTCTGGTAAAAGGTTGGCAGACCTGTTTGTTTACATCTCAGACGCCCGTCGGGAGGTTTCCATTATGGTTTATATTTATTCACTTAATATTCACAGTGGTATTATGCTACCAGTATGTAGATTTATCTATTGCTAACATCACGAGGGAAATCTGTTATCAGTTCACGCAGCACCTGCGTGACGGACATTTTTTTGTATGCAAGTAAAAATTCGATGAGTAGAAGTTTAGGAAAATTTGGAATATCTCCGTTACTATACGTTGGATTGAAAAATTGTTTAGAACAAATCATATTGCAAATTAAATTTACTATATATATTGTTATATGCATTTATTCTCTATCTTGAATATTACCCGAGATATATCCATTTTATCAAGCGGAGGAGCTATGGTCACTTATATTCGTATCCGCCGAAAGCTAGTTCGGCCGTTTCCGAAACTGTTCGGCTCTCGTATGGAGATTTCTTTAATGTATAACTTTACATGTAAAATCTGCTTAGTTTATGCAGCCCCTGCGTGACGGACTTTATTTTTTTTTTTTTACATGGAGCTATGCAGTTGGAAATATTTATTCCTTTTACAAATAATCACTACGTGCTCAGATAAAAACAAATTTATTCTAAGAGCGTTTTGTTATGATGATGTTTTGAAGTGAACATTTTTTTTTATTTATTCAAGAATACATTAGCGTTTATATATATATATATATATATATATATATATATATATATATATATATATATATATTCTCCGGGGTGGGATCGGTGGACATTCGAGGAAATGTTTCGTGGATGCGTCATGAGTACCACCTCAATAGCTGATTTCCCTTAAGTGAAACCATAATAAAAACATTTCATTTAATCATTCCGCGAAATAGAATCTGACTAAACATTAATTCAATAGGCAGCCACAAATCTGCTTTTCGGAATCGAAATTAATTATATATTACATTTAAATAATCTGTATTGTTGAATGGTTGAAGCAGGCTTTCCCTCAATCGGTGGAAATTTGATATTGTGTAATTAAGGTAGCTCTAATCAAGTCGGGAAAATGAAATAAAAGGTTTTCCCCGAGAAACAGAAGTCCGTTACTTCACACTCATTACCTACACCAAGTACCAATTAGTCATGTTAATGAATTTGACTCAAAGTGCAAACTCGTTTAATTAACTCTTCAATTAACTTATTTCCTCCTTCAACTCGCAATCGGTTTGTTATTGTGATTCTTGAGTCCAAAGCCTTTTAAATCGGTGAAAGAATTAGTCACTAGAGACCTAGATTTAGTAATAATAATTATTATTACTAAAGCTAGGTTTATAATTTAATTTTTCGGTAATCGTTGAATAATGGTAACATTACTAAACTGAAATGAGTGAAGAAAGTGAAACATTTTGCAATAGAGTGAAGAAAGTGAATTGCCTTCTTAATTAGTAATAAGTATAAATTAAAAAATAATTTGAAGTTGGAAATTAAATGCTTTTAAATGTTTCTTAACATTGTAAGAATTTATTTTAACAAAATAAATTGAAATGTGAATGAATTATTGGTAGAAATAATCAATATATTTTAAAATTTAAATATAATAATAATTACCTTTCTTGTTTATAACCTGCACTTGTTTATAACTGCACTACTTCACAATCATCACTAGTTGTTTTATAACTATGCTTATAACCTTTCACAACCATGCTTATAACCTACCAACAACATACCATAATCTTCACAACATCCTAATTTTGTTCATATTCTGGTTAGATCTGATCATGTATTACACGATTAAAGAAAAAATTTAATATTACACTCGTGACAAAGTAGAATTTACAACTCTCGTGAAATTACCACACGAGCTTCGCTTGTGTGGGTAAACGTTTCACTCGAGTTGTAAAATGATCTACTTTCGTCACTTGTATAATAAATAATAATAATATCTTCATTTTTTACTTGAAAAAAGAATGCCCAGAACATAGAGCACTCGTTTTTTTTTCCTTAAAGGTCCTCAAGGGAAATAAGCTATTGAGGTCGTACTTCCTTCAAGTGTCCATCGATCCTACCCAGGACATGAAGAAAGTAAGGTCCTTTCAGCTTTATGTGTGTATATATATATATATATATATATATATATATATATATATATATATTTGTCCATTAACGCTTATCGGTCGCAATTATTGTTTTATGGTTACCAAACTCGATATATATTCGTTTCATGCCAAACTAAATATCAATGTGGGAGTCAGTCTACAATCATAAATCAGGTTGTTGAATGTCTGTTCAGTGTAAGTTTGAATCTGTATATGTAAGATTTTGTATTTCCGTGTCCAGTTATTATTTGTGTTAGATAAAATGTATGTTGGGACAGTGAGACATTGGTTTTTAAAACACGGATTTATAATGCTTGATGTAATCCTTTATCTGTTTGGCTTCACCACTTTGGTGACAAATTATTACTTATAGCAGATTTCCCTTAAGGGAACTCAGCTATCGAGGTCGTACTTATGAAGCGATTTTCGAAACGTTTCTTCAAATGTCAATCGATCCTACCAAGGAGATGACGAAAATAAGCTCCGCTCAAAATTTCTATATATCTATCTATCTATATATACATATATTCTCGTTTTTCAGCCAACAGCAGACCCTCTCTTCTACTCATGTCACACATATAATACTCTGTTATATAGTGAGCCACTTTGTTTGAAGATTAAATACCAAATATTGTTTTCATGAGAGTTTTATTATACGAGATACACGCTGTTCTGATGATCTCCTCAACCCGTCCCCCCGTCACCACGTCTTAAGTTCTTGGACTATTAAAATTTGATTGATTGAGATAAAAAAATGTTATGATTCATTATAAATGACAGTGCTAGGTACAGTAAATAGTTTTCAATGAAATTAATATGTTATATTTCGGATATATTTCACTAGTTGTGTTTCTTTTCCGGTGAAGAATATGTCGGTCTATGTGTGTACATCCAGATTTATCTGTTCAGCTCTGAGAGGATGGCAAACCTGGGTTTTTTACAATTAATTCAGATGCTTTCTGTTGAGAGGATATTAAAATTGACTGAAAGAGTTTTCATTACAGTTTGTGTTTATTCAATTAATATTCACGTTGGCATTATGTGTATTACCATTGTGTAAATTTATCAATTGCAAAACTGCACGAAAGAAATCTGCTTAGTTCACGCAGCCTCTTAGTACAGATTTTAACACAGTTGGAGTAATTTTATTGTAAATTACCTCTTCACTACTTTTAGAGGCACTTTGGGCTTAGATATCGACTATTTCATTGCCCGTAATTCCTGCATGTCTCTTGACCCATTTAAAGTGAATGAAAGTCAGTCTGTTTCTTAATTGTGTTATATTATGGCGTGTTTGTTCTATATGTTCGTTGTGGTTTTTTATGTTGTCTAGTTTCTGTAAAAGCATTTGACTTGTGTAGAAGAATGTGTGTGGTAGCAAGTCCATTTCATTTACATAGTTATTAATTTTTTTATATTTATTTATTTTGGCATGAATACATGGTGTTGTCAGGAGTCTTATCATTTTATTTTATTATCGGTAGGTTTTTATTTAAATAATTGATAATAAAAATTCTAATAATCTTACAATATAAGTAATATACGTATATATCAATACGCATGCAACAACATACAATAGTTATGAATAAAAAAGAAAGAAAAACTATTAAGAGGCTGAGAATAATATACTCTTAATAAAGGAAAATATGTTAATTACCTGTTCAATACTGCCAATATTTAGCATAAATTCCAATGAAAGTTCGTCCCTGTTTTAGCAGATTTCCCTTAAGGGAAATCAGCTATTGAGGTTGTACTCATGACGGAATTTTCGACATTTTTCTTCAAATGTCCATCGATCCTACCTAGTAGATGACGAAAATGAGGTCCGTTCAAAACTGTATATATATATATATCTCTATATATATATATATATATATATATATATATATATATATATATATATATATATATATATATATATTTGTCTGTTACCGCTCTAGCGGTCGCAATTTTTGTTTAATCCTTACCAAACTTCATATTTAAGCGTTTTATGTAAAAAGAAAGATCAAGTTCGTTAACGGCTGAAATCGGACCAGTGGGAGGATTTTTAGAGGGGAGGATTTTCGAAAATTCGAAATATCTCCGTTACTATACGTCGGATCGAAAAATTATACAGAATCAATCTTATTACAAATTAAATTTACTATAAATATTGTTATATACATTTATTCTCTATCTTGAATATTAACCGAGATATTTGCATTTTTCAGTTTTCACCAATCCGCCACTTCTACTCATGTTACGTAAACAATACTCTGATACATAATAAATCACATTATTGGAAGTTTAAATACCAAAAATTGTATTCAAGAGACCTTTATTATACGAGATACATGCAAATCTGTACTGGTGACTCCCCCCCCCCCCATCTTAAAGTTTTGGACTACTAAAATTTTATTGATTGAGATAACAATTATTCTGACTCATTATTAATTACAGTACTAGATATAGTAAATAGTTCTCAATAAAATTAATGTGTTATATTCTGATATATTTCAGTAATTGTTTTTCTTTCCGGTGTGAGACGGGACCCGTTTGTTTACATTTCTAACCTAACGCTTCCTGTCGGCAGGCTATTGAAATTGGATGAAACATTTCTTATTTCCGTTTGTATTTATTCACGGTGTTGTGTTAGCAGTATGTATATTTATCTATTACTAAACTTCACGAGGGAAATCTGCTTAGTTTACGCAGCCCCTGCGTGACGGACTTTTTAACTATATATGATTGTAAATATTGTTTTCTGTGATTTCCAAGTGCAGGGCAATGGAGCATTACATGCTTCAGGCTATTATAAATGATATTTTTACACCACTTACACATTTCGTCTGATTTTATGATATGGGCTTTACCTGTATGGGGTATTTTAATGTATTCGCTATTACAGACTCTCAGTTGGCTTTTGGTTCTTAACTTTTCTATGCTGACGTTAAATTGAAGGTAATTCGCTGGTTCCGAATGTGAAAAGTTACCGAATAGTCTATAAAAGGGATTGTATTTTGAGTTAAGTATATCTCTGCAAACTAAATTATTTCTGGATTTTACTATTATATTATTTTTATTAGCAAGTAGTGTTTGAGGGTTAGATAGATTGGTAAAATATTCCTGAACAAAATTTGAAGCTGCATACATTTTAATTTGAGTAACCCAGTTAAATTCATCTGGCTCCCCTCTGGTCATATAAGTAAATAAATACATTTACATAATTAAAATACATTCTTCACAACCTGTAAGATAATAATTCCTGCCTAGCTATTAGAACAATGTGGTCTTTAGTGTTATATGTATGTAGTTTTACTAAATCAGTTATTGAGGTCGTACTCATAACACGATTTTCAAAACATTTCTTCAATTGTTCATCGATCCAACTCAGGAGATGACGAAAATGAGGTCCGTTCAATATTATTATTATTATTATTATAATATATATATATATATATATATATATATATATATATATATATCTGTTAACGCTCTAGCAGTCGCAATTTTTGTTTGATCGCTACCAAACTCGATTTATGTAAAAAGAATTTAATCGTTTTATGTAAAATGAATGATCAAGTTCCCTAATTGCTGAAATCGGACAGGTGGGAGGGGGGGGGGTTAGAGGGGAGGATTTTCGAAAATTCGAAATATTTCCGTTACTAGACGTTAGATCGAGAATTTTTATAAAACCAATCTTATTGCAAGTTAAATTTATTATAAATATACATATTATATACATTTATTCTCTATCTTGAATATTAACAGAGATATTTGTATTTGTATTAAGTGTGTGTGGATAACGGACGAGATGAGTTCGGCTATTGTCGATCCTGGTCGAAAGATTCCGGATTAGTTCGGCCGTTTCCGTAACTTTTCGGATTTCGTTTAATTTGTATAGACTCTTGTGAGCTTTTACTTTGTGAGATATATGCAAATACGTACTGATCATCCGCCCCCTTCTTCAGTTCTTAGACTACTAAAATTTGAGTTACTGTAATATAAATTATACTTTGGAATAAATTTAATGTCTTATTTTTAGATATATATCAGTAATTGTTTTTCTTTCCGGTGAAGAATATGTCTATCTATCTGTTCAGCTCTGAGTGGTTGGCAGACTTATTTTTTTACAATTTAGAAGCCGTTTCCGTTGGGAGTCAATTGAAATTAACTGTAAAGTTTTTCATTACCGGTTGTGTTTACTCACGGTGGTGTTAAGTGTTAGCAGATTGCAGATTTCTCTTTAGTAAAACTTCACGTTGGAAATCTGCTTTATTTACGGACTTGTTATAGAATCGATATTGGAATTTCGATTTGTAGATTGGTGTCCCAATTTCTTTGAATCGATATTAGTGTTAATCGAGGCGAGAGAAATGTTTTCCCATCTAGCCCCAGTGAGAAGCATGCCTGCTAGAAGTTGCCTGGTGAGGGGGTGGTTTCTCTAAGGCACCCCCACAGTACACCCCCACCCCCCTCAGTAACCCCCCCCCATCGGGTCGAATATTCTGCAGTGCCGTGTTCCACTCTATTCGATAGCCAGCTAGCACGAACCAACTCCAACAGTTACACCTCCATAATTTTTCACACCATCGATCAAGCCTCATTATCGATATAACTAACCAGTCTGACCTCAGCTGTATGCCATTACTCACTGCCCAATCCACTTCTGCCGTTCCCATCATTTCATATCGACAAATTAATTGAAACCAACTATTGAGGTGCACTCCACACGGGATTACTAAAAATTCCTTTTAATGTCCATCGATGCAAGCCCAGAAATGATTATAAAAGTCCGTCACGCAGGGGCTGCGTAAAGTAAGCAGATTTACCACGTGATGTTTTACAATAGAGAAATCTACCTATTAACAAAAGTAGTAGTAAGGAATCTCTAAACCTATTCACGAGAGAGGATAGTTACGGAAACGGCCGCACTAGCTCTCTGCGGAAAGTCTCAAACATAGCCGACTCCTGCCGACCACACACACAATACAAATGCAAATATCTCTCGGTTAATATTCAAGATACAGAATAAATGTATAGAGCAATATTTATAGTATATTTAATTTGCAATAAAATTGATTATCTACAGTTTTTCGATCTGACGCATAATAATGGAGATATTTCGAATTTTCAAAAATCCGCCCTCTAAACCACCCCCCCTCCCACTGGTCTGATTTCAGCCATTAACGAACTTGATCTGTCTTTTTACTTAAAACGATTAAATATGAACTTCGTTAACGAGCAAACAAAAATTGCGACCGCAAGAGCGTTAACAGACAAATATATATATACCTATGTATAAAATTTTGGACGGACCTCATTTTCGTCTCATGGGTAGGATCGATGTACATTTGAAGAAGTGTTTCGAAAATCGCGTCAGGAGTACGACCTCAATAGGTGCTAAAAGGTCCGTCATGCCGGGACTGCGTGAACTAAGCAGATTTCCCTTGTGAAGTTTAATAATAGATAAACCTACATACTGCTAACACAACACCACCGTGAATATTAAGTGAATCCAATTCAATTCAATTTATTTATTAATGGACACCACATCGAAGGTGATTTGCCCTTTCAAAAGTAATAATAGGTAACAATAACAAAAAACATTCCTTAACAGTAAGTAACAATAATAAATACCTTAACAACAAATTACAACAAAAAATACCTTAACAGCAAGTAACAATAATAAATACCTTAGCAACAAGTAATAATAACAAATTCCTTAGCAAAAAGTAATAAAAAATACATTAACAACAAGGGACAATAATAACTACCTAAACAACAAGTAATAATAACATATACCTTAGCAACAAGTAATAGTAGCACATAACTTAGGAGTAATACTAATAATAAATACCCAAAGAAAAAAAAAAGAAAAAAAAAAAAAAAAAAAAAAAAAAAACATATACAGTTGGTGGATGATTAATGCATGTTAAATGTTATCATATATTTCAATTTTGTGTAAGTATGAGAATATATTGTTAATGCATGTGCCTTCCGTCAATAGTTCTTGTAAGTCGTAGGGGAAGTCCTGGTGTTGTCGTTTTCGGCATTCTGTCAGTATATGTCTTATCGTCAAGGGAATGTTACAAGTTGAGCAAGTAGGTCTGTCAGTCTTTGTCATTAAGTATGAGTGTGTTAATTTAGTGTGGCCGATTCTAAGTCTCGAGAGAACTACTTCTTCTCTCCTAGAGTTTCTGAAACTTGATGGCCACATGCAAATAGTGTTCTTTATAGCTCGAAGTTTGTTGTCAGTACTTGTGTTAGTCCAGTCGGTTTGCCATGTATCTAAGATGAGGTGTTTTGTTTGTCTTGAAATATCTTCATGTAGTACATCTATTTGTTCATAATCAAGTTTTCCAGCTGCTTTTTTGGCCTCAGAGTCGGCAGTCTCATTCAGTCCTAGGTTTTCGTGTCCTGGTAACCAGTAGAATGTAGTGTGTTTATTTAGAATGGTAAGCTCATGTTTTATTTTTTGGGCTATTGGGTGATTTGTGTAAATATTGTTTAGTATTTGAAGGGAACCTAAGGAATCCGTGCAAATGATAACGTGTTTGCTTTGTGATGAGTGTGTATTGTTGAGGTCATATAGGATACCTTGGAGCTCGGCTCCTAGAATACTGTAACAAGGAGGCAGTGTCTGCGTGATTACATTTCCCTCTCTTACTGCAGCTGATCCAACTCCCTTCTCGTTTTTAGACCCATCAGTGAACCACAAAGTGTGTTCTTGTTTTCCCTGTAAAAATTCGTTGAAGTGTGCTTGGTACTGGAATTTTGATAGTGTATTAGATTTTTTAAATTTTGTGAGTGTTAAGTCTGTGGTGTACCTAATACGCCAAGGGGGTTCCTCAGTTGGTTTTTGAATATTAAGAGAATAAATACAAACGGTACTAAGAAATCTTTCCCCTGCCGGCGGAAAGCATCTCAAATGTAAACAAACAGATCTGCCAAACTCTCACCGGAAAGAAAAACAATAATTGAAACATATCAGTATAAAACATATTAATTTTATTGAAAACTATGTACTATCCCTAGTACTGTAATTTATAATGAATCAGAATAATTTTTATCTCAATCAATAAAATTTTAGTAGTCCAAGAATTTAAGACGGGGGTGGGAAGAAGAACATATTTGCATTTATTTCGTATAATAAAGGCCTTTAGAAAATAATATTTGGTATTTAAGCTTCGAATAATGTGGTTTATTATACAACAGAGTATTGTTCATGCAACACGAGTAGAAGTGAGGGTTTACTGAAGGCTGAAAAATGCAAACCTCTCGGTTAATATTTAAGATAGAGAATAAATGTATATAATAACATTTATAGTACATTTAATTTGCAATATCGATTTATTCTATACACTTTTTCAATCCGAGTTATAGTAACGGAGATATATTGAAAATTTTCAAATTTCACCCCCTCTTATCCCTCCCCGTCCTACTGGTTCGATTTCAGCCTTCAGTTTTTGCATAAAACGTCTAAATATCGAGTTGGGTAACGATCAAACAAAAATTGCGACCGCTAGAGGGGTAACAGACAAATATATATATATATATATATATATATATATATACACACACACACACACACACGTATATATTGGTCTGTTACCACTCTAGCGGTTGTAATTTTGGTTACATCGTTACCTATATCTATATTTACTTCTTTTATGTAAATAGGAAGGGCAACATCGTTAATGACAGAAATGGAATCAGTTGGAGTTGGGGAGGGGGGGATTTCGCTCATTTGAAATGAACCTATAAATCTTGTAATACACATATTTTCTATCATGATTAGCTAAGATATTTGTATTTTTTACTTGTCGTCCTTCACTTAAACCCCCACTCCTACTCATGTCATATTAACTATAAGCTGTTAATATGACCCTCTATTCATTTCTGGATATATCTTATCAATATCGAGAACCTCTTTTCTCTAAGGTTAAATACCAAATATACTTCTCAAGAGAATTTTATTAAGCTAGATAAATGTATATTCGTTGTGCGATGACGTCATCTATTAGGATTTTATGTACTTGACTCGAAAATGTTTATTTGATCTATAGCATACTAAATATCTAACAGTATCTCAGTCAATATAATAGATTATATTTTTAGCAGATTTCCCTTAAGGGAAATCTGCTATTGAGATCGTACTCATGTGACGGAAGTTTCGAAATTTTTCTTCAAATGTCCATTGATCCCACCTAGTAGATGACAAAAATGAGGTCCGTTCAAAACTGTATATATATATATATATATATATATATATATATATATATATATATATATATATATATATATATATATTTGTGTTACATCTCTAGCGGTCGCAATTGTTGTTTGATTTTTACACAAATTCGATATTTAATCTTTTTATGAAAAAAGAAAGATCAAGTTAACGGCTGAAATCGGATCAGTGGGAGGGGGGGGGGGTTTAGAGGAGAGGATTTTCGAAAATTCGAAATATCTCCGTTACTATACGTCGGACCTAAATATTGTATCGAATCAATCTTATTGCAAATTAAATTTACTATAATTATTGTTATATACATTTATTCTCTATCTTGAATATTAACCGAGATATTTGCATTTGTATTAAATCTGGGCGGCTAACGGACGAAACTGACTTATCGCCAAAAGCTAGTTCGGCCATTTCCTTGACTGCTCGGCTCTCGTTTTCTCTGTTGTAAAACTTCACGTGGGAAATCTGCTTAGTTTACGCAGCCCCTGCGTGACGGACTTTTTTATTGGCTGAAATAGGCCCAGGGATAATGAGGGTTTAAAGGAGGGGAGTTCGAAAATTCCAAATATCTCCGTTATTATGAGTTGGATTGTAAAATGTTAAAGGACCAATCTTGTTAAACTATTGATGTTATAAAATTGTTGATGTGACGGCCGGCCTGTCTCTCGCAATAGAGAGGTTGAGTACCAGGCACGTCGAGATAGAAAATAGCTGGTCGCAGCAGAAAAGGGGGGAAAACATAAAAGAAAAATAAAGTAATAAATAAGGAACATATAAATTTAATGGAATATAAGATAATAACCTTCTTCAAATATTTATAATAATCTACTTCTTAATTTTCTAAAAATATTTAAAACAAATAATAATACATACAATAGGGCAAAGAGAAAAAGGGAGCAAAAACATTTAAATACAAATATTAAATGGAGAAAAAAAAGTTAAGGCGAGTTCCTGGGAATCGAATCCGTGAGGTCACAGTGATAGGCGAGTAGGCTACTCAATGAGCCACCCAGCCTTCAAAAATAAGATGGCGAAATTCTCCTAGTCCTTCGTTTTTATCTACTAGAGCACTCATCTATATTTAAGCAGTTAACTACGTCAAAATAGTACTTTATGAAACAAAGGGGTCATGTCCTACTCACGGCACACCAAAAGAAAAAACCACCATAGTTCAAACCGCCGGCGAATTTCCACTGGTGTCTCCTAGGTAGGGCCCTCTCGTCCACTTCTCCGTTCTCGGCAAAATGATGATGGGGTCTTAAATTCCTCTTGAATTAAGAAGCCGCCTTGAGCAGCGATGTGCGTGGCACATAAAAACACAAAAAAGGAGCTGTTGCCCTGAGCAAATACCGGCTCCTCAGCTGCACGTGGTGCTAACCTACTACTCCGCGTAAAGTCAGCTGTTATCCCCGACCTGACCCGAACTTGCACGAAGTCAGGCCGATTAACCCTTTGCCATAGCTCCCAGACGCTCGCAAAATATATTACAAATAGTATACATCATATTATTAATGTTAGATTTATAATATAAAAGAACATTACTTACACTAAATTTAAAATTAAAGAGGGGATACAAAATGAAATATGTCGTCCTCGACAGTTGATGTATGCATTTTTCCTAACTCTAATACTAAGCAAGATATTTGTATTTTCTTATTTTCCTCTCAGAATGGGCAGAGAGACGAGATCGGTGAGGATCTGCTTTCTTTAATCAACCCCAGCGTGACGGACGTTTTTGATAGATTGGAATAATTTCATTCTACAACCATATATTGCAGTGAATACTGATTTATTTATTGAAATGCATATGGATGAAGGGTAAATAATAACTTATATTGATGATGTAATGCATAAATTAAGTCGTGTTCTATATATACAAGCCCTGAATAAATTGTTTTGCAAACGTCGAATGCTGGGGAGGTTTGAAAATACAGTTTGAAATACCAGCAACCTCTGCTGTAGCCTTACGTTCTATTCCTGCTTGCAAGTGTTGCAACCTACGGCTATTAACACTCCAATACACGCGCGTCATCTCAGAGATGACCAGTTCTGTTTTTCGTCATAAGTTTGATGGAGGGAGGGGAGCCTGGCCCCCCGCCCTAGTATTCCTCAAGCTCGCCTAACTCGACAGTTCTGTTGAACCCATCAGAGATCAGTTGATTATGCTAGTGCAGTTCAGCAATTTGCCACGCACCATGACCTCACGTCTTCGAGAACTCCTTCCCAATGTTCAAATACCACCACGAGCTTCAAGCAACTCAGCAGCTACTGATGCTGGTGGACGCCAGCGCTGCGGATTTTGCTTGGAAAATAAAACAAAACGATACACCAAATATTCTTGCAAGGAATGTGGCCAATATTTATGTCTGTAGCACTGTGCCTTTTCGTGTGCTGATGGATGTAACGTGGCTCTGGGTAATGAAAGTGATTCAGAGTGAAATTTAAGTTTAATTGTTTAAAAGCAAAGGTTCTTGGTTTTTTAGTATTTTTTTATTGGTCATTTCCATTTGTTTGAGTAACTTTCCAAGTTCTAGAAATGAGGCTCAATTGTCAATGTGTTCATACATTTTACATTATTATTATGTTATCTGAAAATATCTTACAATACTGATAATAGTTTTGTTCATAGGTTTACTAGTTGATTTACCTTTTGCAAGCCAGTAATAAGGAATAAAATTAAAACTAAGCTACCGTGGCAACTGTGTTACAAAAATTTAACATTTTTGAAGATTTATATACAGATAATTTTTTTCAAATACAAATTTATGAACATTTATGAACTTTTTCATTTATCTATGCACCATTATTCCTGCAAAAATTGCGAAAAACAATTATATTATTCACTTTTGCCAAATAAGTGAAGTCATCTGACAGATGCCACGCGTGTATTTATGTCTCACTAGGGGGCGCGTGTATTGGAGTGTTAAGAATTTTGGTCTCCTTCATTGTGAATTTTTCGTCGAATGGTGCCATTAACGCGTTCAGTGTGTTATATTTTCCGGGAGGCCGAAAATTACAAAGAATGCAAATATCTCGGTCAATAATTGAGATATTGAGAAAAAAACTTATAACAACATTTATAGAACATTTAATTTGTAATTGGAGTAATTCTACACACTTTTTCGATCCAAAGTATAATGACGGAGATATTACGAATTTTCGAAATTCCTTCTCCTCTAAACCTCTCCCTCTCTCACCTTTCCAAATTTAGTCGATTACAAGCTTGATCAATATTTTTACAAGAACTTTTAAATATCAAGTTTAGTAAGGATCAAACAAAAATACATAATAATTTGTGAACAACACGGATGTGACCGACCTATGAATGTCAATAAAAAAGCCTGTCATGCATCCACCGTGAACATTAAGTGAATAAAAACAATCGTTAATAAGAAATATTTCGCCTCCCAAAGGGAAGCGTCTGAAATGTAAAAAAACAGGAAAGAAATGCAATTACCGAATTATATCTGAACATAACATACTAATTTTATTAAAAACTATTTATTATAGCTAGTGGAGTAATTTGAAATGAATCAGAATAATTTCTATCTCAATCACTAAAAACCCAAAAACAAAAGAAGGGGGGGGCGGGGATCAACAGAACGTATTTGTTTGTATTTCGTATAAAAAACCTCTGTTGAAAACAATATTTAGTATTTAAGCTTATACTGAAGTGGTTCATTATGTAACAGTTTATTATTGATATGACATTAGTAGGAGTGAGGTTTACTCAAAGCGTAAAACTATAAAATCCAAATATCTCGGGTAATACCCATTATACGGAAAATATGTATTGAACAATATTCGTAGTAAATTTAATTTCCAAAAAGGTATTTTCTAAACAATTTTTTAGACAGAGATATTTCGACTTTCGAAATTCCTCCTCTCTAAACCCACCCCCTCCGGTCCGATTTCAGGCGTTAACGATCTTGATATTTCTTTTACATAAAATGACTTAATATCGAGTTTGATAACAATAAATCTCCTAGGTAGGATCAATGGAAACTTGAAGAAAATTTTCGGTTATCGCGTCATGAGTACGACCTCAATAGCTGATAGGGAAATCTGCTAACATACATATATTAGAATTAGTAGAATCGATGAACATATTGAAGGACGTTTTCAAAAACCGCTTACTAAGTACAAGCTAGCAACTGAAATGGGCAGGGCAGACTGGGCGAGAGACGGGCGAGAGGAACCACTGATTGATATGGAGTATATTGAACCAGAGGAAGAGGGAGCCACAATCTAGATGGAGGGACGACCTACATCACTATACCAGAGAAAATGTCCCACAGACTATGCCTTTGGCTAAAATATCCATGAAAAGAAACAGCTTAGTGTTTATAATTCTACGTTAACACGTTAATCGCCATGTCAGTCACATGAGTAAGACGCTAAGATGTTCTACATGAGCCATGTCAGACATATATGTATGACGTACGCGATTTGGTAGAAGGCCACGTCAATCACAGATGTTCGCCGCAAACCATATATTAGCACTATGTTTCCAAAGCCTGGCTTATCAGAAACAACATTTGAAAATTTCTTTGCTTACTACAAACAATAAAATGAAATAAACATAGTTATATAATGGTATATTGTTTCAGTTTCAAAAAACTTTTTAAAAAAAAAGTGTTGTGAAAATGTTTTTGATGTTATCGTGGCGATTAACGTGTTACCTAGTGATGATAAGTATTTTGTTCATTTTAGCAGATTGTCCTGAAGGGAATATAGATGACATAGATGAGGGGGGGATTTCTTTAAATGTCCATAGATCCTACAGAGTAGATGACGAAAATGAGGTCCGTTCAAAATTTTATATATATATTATTTTGTCATTTTTAATTTCAGGCTTCCCTTATAACCCCCACTCCCGTTCGTCTCAGAGAATATTAATATAGCCTAAAGTCTAAGTTGGATTAGTAGTAATATACATACCAAGTTTCATAAAATTCGGTTCAGTTGTTTATGCGTGAAAAGGTTACAAACAAACAGACACCAGAGGAAAAAAATGCAGTTACTGTGTCTATGACATGGGAAACGAAAATATGTCGTGAAATTTCAAGAAAAAAAATCATTGCACAAACAGAGGTTCTAATTTTAGCAGATTTCCCTTATATATTTGTCTGTTAACGCTCTAGCGGTCGCAATTATTCATTGATCGTTACGAAACGGTGTCTTGTTATAGTTTTTACTTCCAATGTCACATTTTTTTTTTTTTTTTTTTAAAAAATTATTTATAGACATTGATAATAAATTCTGTTATCAATTTCAATTTTGAATTTCAGGATCAATTATCAATGACTATTTGTCACAAATATGTCTGATAACGCTCTAACGGTCGCAATTTCTGATTGATCGTTACCAAACTCGACATTTCAATTTTTATTTTTTTTTACGTAAAAGACAGATCAAGTTCATCAATGGCTACAACCGGACTATAGAGAGGTGGGGGGTTTAGAGGAAAAGATTTCAGAAATTTCGAAATATTTAACGGAGATAATCGGAGCAGGGGGGGTCTAGAGGGGGGATTTTGAAATATCTCCGTTATTATACGTCAGATCTAAAAATTGTATAGAACAAATCTTATTGTAAATTAAATGTACTATAACTATTTTTATATACTTTTATTCCCTATCTTGAATATTAACCGAGATATTTGCGTTTTAGTTTTCAGCCCTCAGGAAACCCCCACTTATATCTATATAATATAGTCCATGTTAAACTTATAATACTCTGTTACATAAAAAACCACATTATTCAAAGCTTAACCCTCATCTCCTATGGTGGGTCGGATCCGACCGGGACGCTGGTTCCCCCTAGTCTAAAAATCGCCTGGCTTCCCCGACTACTCCATGGTTCTAGGTACCCTCCTCTCCGGTAGTGTCTGGGAGACTGACAAGTCCACTTCGCTTAGGTAAGCGTCCTCCCCTCGTTATTACCCATTCGGTCAGATCCGACCCACCGTAGGAAATAAGTTAGGGTTCGGATCCGACCCACCGTAGGTTCTATGATTTAGATTTTTTTCATGATTATTTCTACATTCCCATAAGAATGCACGATTTTTTTTTTTAGAATGGCATTCAATAAAATTTTCAAGACCCCGGAAGAAATTTTGGAGGAGTTTCAACGCCAAGAGAATGAAGACATGTTGGAAGAAAACGAGGATAGTACATCCGAGCAGGAAGATGAGATATTACACAATGTTGATGATGTATTTGATGCTGATGATGAGAGTGATGATGAGTGTGGATTCAAAAATGACCAGGTTTTTGACGATGATGAGAGAAATTTCGATTTCGGCAAGGATGGGGAAACCCTCTGGACCGATAAGCCGATCAAAATTTTCCAGAGTTCTTGCGATTAATGTGGTCAGAGGAAATCCTGGCCCAAGAGGAGAAGCAAGAGGCATCACGGATATTTTAAACTGTTTTTACTTTTCATTGGTGAAGAAATGATAAGTGATATTGTAAAGCACACAAACGAAGAAATCGAACGAACGCGGCATTCATTTACCGGCGATGTTTCGTATATTTCATTGCAAATAATGAAGAATTTAAAGCCTTTTTTGGCCTCCTTTATTTGAGTGACACATTGAAAAATTCCACCCTGAATACCAAGGAAATGTTTTCCCAAATTTATAGTCCACCCATGTTTCGATGTACTATGTCCCGAGCATGATTTGAATTTATCCTCGAGAAATGCAGGTTTGACAACAAGACAACAAATTTTCTTGAATTTAATTCTCACTTTTGTTCCTTTATTTTGTATTTTTTTTTTATATACAACTTTAAGAGACTGTCAAAATTTAGTCAAGACAATGAAAGACTGATATAAGTATCAATGTTAACTTTTTAAACATTAAAGTAAATAAAAATACATATTTTTTTTAGTTTTTAATCAATACTTATCCTTTTCCTGCATAATTAATGATTTCTTTAATGATTACGTCCTTCAGGAGCCATCATGGTCGGATCCGACCCACCGTAGGAAATGTGGGACGAAGAACCACCGTAGGAGACGAGGGTTAAATACCACAAATGGTTTTCAAGAGACCTTCATTATGCGCGATAAATGCAAATATGTTATGGTGACCCCCGCCCTCCCTTCTTAAGTTCTTGGACTACTAAAATTTGATTGAGATAAAAATTATTCTGATCCATTATAAATTGCAGTACTAGATGTAGTAAATAGTTTTAAATAAAATTAATATATTATATTCTGGAATATTTCAGTAATTGTTTTTCTTTCCTGTGAGTTGTTTGCACACCTGGTTGTTTTCGTTTCAGGTGCTTCCCGTCTGGAAGTTTTCCATCGATGGTGCTATTGTGTTACCAGTATATAGATTTATCTATTGTTAAACATCACGAGAGAAATCTGCTTAGTTTACGCAGCCCCTGCGTGACGGACTTTTGGTTGTTCTGGTTAATTATTTACGTATGAAAGTAAACTTCATTGTACTCCAGAGTGCAGTTCACGAGAAATGTTCTAATTTAAGGAATTATTTAAATTCCCATAAATACATTTATATTTAATTTTATAGACAAATGTTATTATTTATGACGGTACATTGGCTTAGAAACCAATTGAACTGAATTATTAATAAATAAACAATAACAATCATTGTTCTTTCTGATGGTTATGATTTCCTGAACTAAAAATAGACTTAATATCTTTAATTATTGTAGAGGGTTAAGAGGGGTTCGATATTCGCTAACAACACCTGACATAAAGCTCCTACTTGGAGTTGTTGGGAAGTTGTATAATCTTGGCTCAAGTTAAGTTTGCTGACTGCTCAGCTGCTTCCAAGTAAGGCCCTAGCTAGCTCAAAAACTGGGAACGTGAGCTTTCAGCTAAATTCGCTGTGGCTAGAGCAAATGGAAATCCTTCCCAGGTCAGAGTTGAGTTTACAACTTGCCAAGAGCTTAGATAAAACTATAGTTTCTTACACAAACTTATTGCATTAATCTTGTAACAGTCAATATTCTAGTATTTCGGGAATTCAAAATGGTAAAAGAATAAGTAATTGTAGATCACGGCTGTAGATGAAAACAACTTGGCCAAAGGTTGACATTCTATGGAAAAGCAATGAGCCCCTAATTACGGACCACTGACATGCTTAAAAGAACATCATCATCAACAAAGGCTATAGCAGCATTTGCGATCTATCGATTTCTTCATAAAAGGATTTTCTAATACATTTGTGGGGCTCAGGTTAGCCATGCGAGTTAATGCGTTGACCTTAATCTCACATGGTAAACCTAGAGTGGCGAGTTCCATTCCCTGTCTGGGCAAAGGAAATTATTTAGTGAGGGATTCATTAAATAACATCCCTAGGTCCCACCCTGGCTAGAAATGTGTGATAACCTGTAGATAACCCGTCCCAATTAGCCTTAGTTGCAAAAACTGGACGTCTCACCCTCCTTTTTTCCATGGCCCTAAAAGACTACTCCTGGCCTGATATCCGCCAATAATATATATGATTTTTACTGTTGACTGATACGGTAAAATATGGAGTTTGGTATGGATAGAATATACATTTTCGACCAGAGAAGCATGTATTTCCCAAGGTAAAAGTTCATGAAAACCATATTCGGTATTTAACCCTCGGTCGGGCGCGTGTATCTCAGAGATCATCCTCAACTTTTTTTACGGAAATACAGTTTTTTTTATTTATATATATTGCTCTAAAATGTTCAGTGTGTGATTAGAACCATAACAGAGGAAGTATTTGTTTGAAAGAAGTAAATAACTTTCAAAATTGACAAGTATTATAATAAAAAAAATCTTGATAGATAAAATAATCAGGTTGATCATAGATTCTTTATTATTAAAACAGTGGTCTATAATTATTAAAATACAAATATCAAAAGAAATGATTTAAATGCAAATGTCTTAATTATACATAATTCATTTGCACTGCGTCGTACAATATTTTCTTGTATAGGTTCTTCTGACAGCTCATGCATGAGCAAAATAATAGGAAAATAGGTTTACACGCTTCCATTTAATAAAGAGAAACGTAATTAATGTATATATTTATGAAATGCAGATTTGAAAAAAACTTACGTGATGAGGCGCGTGGTATCTTAGAGATTAAACAGAATGAAGGGTGAAGCACGACTCCATCAAAGCCAGGGACACAACTGACCTAGAGGGGGAGTCCTATAACCCACTTAACTCGGAGCACTACACCTCCACTAGGAGCTGTGGCAAATATTTCTCTAGAAGCTGTGTATCTCAGAGATTACGAAGGGTTTATATATGTAGTGTTTAATGAAGCAGTAATATATCGAGCACGGTAATCATTTACGAGTTATGAACGTAAAGTCTTTATTTATGACGTCAACACACAACGAATTTGCATATACCTCATCTAGTATATATATATATATATATATATATATATATATATATATATATAAATGTGTTGATGTTTTCGACAGGTTATATTTACATATGGTGTAGATGTTTTTTTGGAGGTTTGGCAATGTTGTTGGTGAAAAAAATCTTAGTTTATGCCAATATTTCGAGAATTTTATTTTCTCTTCTTGAGGGCTGTAAAAATACAGTTGCTACTTTATAATATTGCACATTGTTATTACACATTATTGTAAAAGGGTGTTTTTTTCTTATTATTACTTACCAAGACTAAAGATACCTACAAACTATTACACATGGTTATTGCACTAGGACTAGGGTTATAGTAACCTTCCTTGTTTTGTTTACACAGCAGGGTCACCGCCTTTTGTATGTTGTGTTTATCTATAGTATATTGTCTTTGTTTGTTGAACTATAATATAATTGTTGTACTGTAGTTGTTATTTCATGATAGAACTATTTTTATGTGTTTTAACAATTATTGCTATAATTTGTTAAAACTATCTTCATGTTGCGTTAAGGTTATTATGTTATTGTCACTTATATTATTTTACAGAACAGTTATTGTTCTGTACTATTATAATCATTGCTATGTTAGATTAGATGGCTTCAATATTCATATAGCCAGAAACCTTACCGGTTTTAGTAGTAATATACATACCAAGTTTCATAAAATTCGGTTCAGCCGTTTACGATTCTATAAAGGACATACACACAAACAATCATTTTTATATATAAGATATATATATAATGTGGGTGGTTTACTGAGGGCTGAAAACTGAAACTCCAAATATCTCGGTTACTACTGAAGATAGAGAATAAACCTATATAGCAATATGTATAGTAAATTAAATTTGCAAGAAGATTGATTCTATACGATATTCCGATACGACTTATAATAACACAGATATTTTGAAATCCATTAACGAACTTGATCTTTAGTTTGTTATTAAACCCTTATATATCGAGTTTGTTAGCGATCAAACAAGAATTGCGAAATTTCATAAAAACAGATATAATTCTTGCCAGTTTAAGCCTATTTGAAAGGCAGTGGACGCTCACTTGTGTCAAACAACCACTAGAGAAAGGAACAGAATTTTAACAGATTCCCCTTAAGTTATTGCATATATATATATATATATATATATATATTTGTCTGTTAACGCTCTAGCGGTCACAATTTGTGTTTGATCTTTACCAAACTCCATATTTAAACGTTTTATGTAAAAATAAAGATCAAGTTATAACGGCTGAAATCGGACCAATGGGGGGGGGAGAGGGGGTTTAAAGGGGTGGATTTTTCAAATATTCGACATATTATATATATATATATATATATATATATATATATATATATATATACGAGGGGTGTACAGAAAGTTCTAAGCCTGATATATACATATATATATACATATATACAAATATATTTTCAACTTACATATTTTTATTTTTCAATATCCTCAACAGCAACGCACTTATTCCACCGCTTTTCCAACATCTGTAACCCGGTCAAAAAAAAATTGTTGTCAAAACCTTCCAAAACAACCTTGACAGCTGAGATCTCAGAAATCAATTGTTGTTCTATGCATTTTTTCTTACCTCAAGTATGAAGCGAGTTATACGTTCTTTTTTTTCACCCCCCCCCCTCATTGATATAATATTGGCTGAAATGAGATAACTAGTGTGTCATACCTACACGTGAGAAATCTGCTTAGTTTAAGCAGCTCCTGCGTGAAGGATGTTTTGGTAATCTCGGCGGATATATGTAGATTTGAGAAGATTTTTCAAAATTCACGTCATGAGTACATGCTTCAATATCTGGTAATAGAATTTGAGACTTCTCGCTGTCTCTGTGTTACCCACATCTACCCATTTTTGGCACATATGGCTAAAGGCAATGACATGTATATTTTTTTATGTATTAATGTGCTTATATGTGTTGGATAAAAGGTTATAAACGTAGCCAAAGTACCTTTTCCTCCATGAAGAGGGAGATTTTCCCTTTATAGCTAAGCTAGGTAAGTGCTTCGTATCAATTTACTTACCGTCATAGCCTGCTATCGTAAACAGATAATATTCTTTCTTCATCAGCTGTTGCCTTGAATAACATCCTTTTGGAGACTGGGTAGTACAATGTAATACATTTTAACGGATGTGACCTGGAGAAGGAGCGGGGAGAGAGAGTGAGAGAGAGAGAGAGAGAGAGAGAGAGAGAGAGAGAGAGTGAGAGTGAGAGAAAGGGAGAGAGTGAGAGAGAGAGAGGGAGAGAGAGAGAGAGTGAGAGTGAGAAAGAGGGAGAGAGAGAGAGAGAGTGAGAGTGAGAGAGAGAGAGAGAGAGAGAGAGAGAGAGGGGAGAGAGAGAGGGGAGAGAGAGAGAGAGAGAGAGAGAGAGAGAGAGAGAGAGAGAGAGAGAGAGGGAGGTAGAGAGAGAAAGAGAGAGAGAGAGAGAGAGAGAGAGAGAGAGAGAGAGAGAGAGAGGGGGGCAGTATCCCTCGGAGAGGCTTTTCCGTCTACTGGAGACGACTCATTCCAGGTCCTCCTTGGTTAACGGAGGTTGCCCGTTGAGTTGATTACTCACTCACAGATAAAAACTCTGATAACGAATCCCTGGATTCCGCCTAATGATATTAAAGATCTACAATGGCTACCAAAAACAATATCATATATACACACAAATGTGAGACATTACCAGGTCTTGAATGTCAGGACATCTCTAAAACCGAATTTGAAATGACGCCAATTGTACATAATTTAGTCTTGTTGACGCAGCCCCTCCATGATGGGCTAATATCATTAAGCAGATAGCACGTACTATTAATAATTGGAGTATTGTTTTGAAAATCGCTTTAGATACGAGCTGCAGAGCTGATTTCCCTCAGGAGAAGTCCCATGCAAAATACAAGTCCAGCCGGCTTCCTAAATATTTCACCGGAGTGAGCCTTACAAAGTTTGGTCGTCAAACGGATATGACCTTGTATAACTAGCTTTAGTTGGAAATGGAGGGAAGGTCAATGGACAGGCAAGTAATTAGCAACTGCCATACTTGCTCAACTAGTTTCAAGCAGTCAGTGGTTGCTCGTCAAGTGCACGACAGTTGTTTAACTATGCAGTGAACGCCTGAGTATTGGTAGCGCATTCTGACCAGCAACTGATTTCAGAACTTCTGTAGGATTTATCGGTTTTGCCTTAGCCAAGCAGGTTTCGCACGTGCAAGTATGACTCGCTAGTGATCTCATCATGAATTCTATGTCTTATTGACTGAAACGGTTAAATATCGAGTACTGTATAGACCATATGATCATTTTCGAGACAAGAATGTAAAACCTTAATTAATGTCATTGCACAACGAGTTTATATTTACCTCGGATAATAAAGCTCTCATGAAAACGATATTTGGCATCAGAGATCAAAATAATGATAATGACATGAGTAGGAGTTGATGTTAAATGACAGCTAAAAACTAAAAAAAAAACAAGTATGTTTGTTAGAGAAAATATGTATAATACGACATTCATGGACAATGAAATGTACTATAAGATTAGTACATAACATTTATAGATAGAAACTAGCTCAGATACCGGGCTTCGCCCGGGGATTGATTTGAGGCTGAATGGTGATGGTATTTTTTTTGGCAAGGCTTTACTTTGCACAATATTTTGACATTTACCCGTCCCCCAGTGGAATTGTTAATACTAAAATTATCTGTTATTTAAGACTTCAATCTCCTCAATAGTTTTATATTTCCCGTCTCCTGTGCATGTAGTTTTTGTTTATAACATAAGGAACAGTATAATTCATAATCGTAGAAAGTCTTCTGTCTTCCAAACCATGTCTGAATAAAAGTTCCTTTCCCTTGATGCGGTACAAAGCTTAATGGTGACAGCGGTTTTAGGTACGTCATAACCGCTATTAAAAATACTCTTTTGTAAACTGTATATTAATATTGGTGTTCAGTATAGTATATCAGACATTAACGGGGCAGAGTTCATAAATACCAGAAATAACTGGGTGCATCTCCCCAGCGGTCATCCGTTTAAATTTTTTACTTCTGATAATTAAATAAATTCACATTCCGGAGAATAACACTACATTGCTATAAGCATCAATTAACATGTAAACATAGACCAATATGAGGTCAGCAGGGAAGCGGCAGAACTGATAGGACAAAGGAAGTAGCTTGACACCTCCCTACGCCCAGTGCTGCCAACACATTTAGAATATCAATCCTGTAATACATGAAATTATATGAAACAAATCAGATTACATTTTCTTTCCAATACTAAAACTGTTTGTTCAAATATTTTTCACGTTCTAATTAAATAAAGTATTAAATGCACATAGGGAAAACCGGCGTTTCTCATGAACTAAAGTTTGGGATAAGAGAAGGGGGTGGGGAGGTTAGTATACTTTACTTTGTGCAATCTGTTGTTAACGTTAAATAATAACATAGGTTTGCATTATTAAGGATAAAATTTTAACATGGATTTGAATTAATTTATCCAGGTGAGGTACCTGGTAGTTCATATTGGAATAAACTGTTCAGCATATCTAATTTCTATCCACATTACTTGCTTCATAACTTCTTTTTTCAAAAAAAAATAAATAAAAACAAAAGTTACTCCTAAATAAAAAAGTAAACAGCTTTTGTCATGTGCACGGTTGCCGAAAAACAAATAGAATACGAACTATCGCAAATTTCTACTTCAAGAACCTCCCCTTATAACCCCCGCTCCTGCCCGTCCCTAGAAATGTTGGTATGGCTTGTTATAATGAAAGCGTTAGTACTAATACATATACCCGAGTTTTTATTTATTTCGGTTGGGTCTTTTGTGCCAAATAAAATTGTTCACTTCCGCTGCAGGTTTTAGCGTATATCTCGTTTATAATTCGGTATACGAAAAACGTATATATAACAAACGTTACTCAAAATAACAAAATAAACAGCTTTTGTCATGTCCATATTTGCCGAAACCCCAATAGGAAACGAAATATCGCTATTTTTAATTTCAGGCTTCCCTTATAACCCCCACTCCCGTTCGTCTCAGAGAATATTAATATAGCCTAAAGTCTAAGTTGTGTTAGTAGTAATATACATACCAAGTTTCATAAAATTCGATTCAGCCGTTTATGCATGAAAAGGTAACAAACAAACAGACACCAAAGAAACTAAATGCAGTTATGGCGTCTATGACATGTGAAACGAAAAACTTATCGTGAAATTTCGCGAAAGAAGTCAATGTACAGACAGAGGTTTATATATATATATATATATATATATATATATATATATATATATATAGATTACAGATAGAACTCCGACTTATCATAACGATCGTAACTCCCCCTAACCCCCCACCCCTATCGGTCTTATTGATCTTCAGTTTTCCATAAAACCTTCAAATATCAACTGGTAACTGTAAAGCCATAATGACGATATCTAGTTTGTATCGATGAATTTTTCGATTTGAAACATCCTTTAGCAATAAATTGCACAAATATTTTTTTTTTTTGGAAACGCCACATTTTATTGAAAATGCTGCTACATAAAAGTTGTAGTCTAACTAGATTAACAAGTATATTACTTTTTACGACATTTTTCGATCAGACTCACAACAACGTAGATAGTTTGAAGTGGGTCATATTTCAGCCATTAACGAATATGATCATTAGTGTTGAATGAAAATACTAAATATCGAACATAATATAGATTAAATAAACACTTTTGGATCATGAATTTAAATATTAATTGATGAAGTGAAAATAAAAATCCTACTAGTGTAAGTGGGCTTTCAGGAAAATTTTAAGTGATAACGTCACTGCTCAAGGTATTCGAATGTAATCATATTGTAAAGACCTGTTGAAAACAAATCAGAAATGGGGATACTAAAATTTCATTTTCAAGAGGCTAAAAATAAGAAATAATTCAGTCAATTTTCAAATTAATAATATCTGCAACGGAAAGCGTCTTAATTGTAAACAGACAGGGCACCTAAGTTCGCAGCGCTGAATAGATTGAATTATTCTAGACCGGAAAGATGAACAATTAATGAAATATATCTTAATATAACATATTAATTATATTGAAAACTATTTGCTATAGCTAGTGGAATAATTTCAAATGAATTAGAACAATTTCAATCTCAATCAGGTTTTAGTAATCCAAGAACAAAAGAAGGGGGGGGGGTCAATAGAATGTATTTGTTAGTATCTCGTATAATAAAACTTCCTTGAAAACAATATTTGGTATTTAAAACCTTGTAATAAAGTGGTTCATGACATAACAGCATATGACTAATATGGCAATTCTTTGATTAGAGTAACAGAGATATTTCGAAATTCCTCCCCTCTAATTGCTTCCTACCCCTTGGTGGCGATTTCAGAGCCGCTAGCGAACTTGACCTTTCTTTCTACAATAAACTACTAAATATCGAGTTTGGTAAAGATTAAACAACAATTGTGACCGCTATTGTGGCTAGAACACTTGTAGAAAATCAACGGAAGGACCTCTACCAGCCAGCACAAATCCAGAGACTTGTAGAAATGTTTTCAAAATCGGGCCAAAAAACGAGTACGGCATCAAAAGCTGATTTTCCAGAAGCGAAACCTGCAAAAATATAAATAAAATACAGCTGATTTAGTTTTATGATAATGCTAATAAAGTCAGCTGATTCCAAAAGGTAACAATGGCCCAAAAGGTTGCATCTTACTTAGAAGTTGTTAACCTATTGACAGAGAGATCTGCATGACCACAGGAGTAATATTTATATGGTTGTAATCAGTCCAATTCTGTTTGACTTACTACAGCTATATTCCAAATACAATTCGTCTGAAGTGCTTAAAGAAGTGAAATATGTCTAGGAGGCAGACTAATATTTTCTGGTTACTTAAATGATGTTATTGCCCATTGAGTGGAGTAGAATGAAGGGGTCGCTGGAAGGGGGTGGGGGGTTGGAAGGGGGTAAGGGGAGGAAGGGGGTGGGTTTGCTGAGCTAAGGGTTGGAGGCTTGGGGAAGGTTATAGAGGGCTGCTGGGGGAAGGTTACTCTGCTAGCCCTGGGTGTTATATCGATCTAGGTTACAGTGCCTCCCCCCCTATCCCACCCCTCCACCCTGTCAACCCCCCTCCTCATCCCCTCCCCACCCCTGAGGCCACCCTACCACCCCTACTACCCTCTAGGCACCCCTTCCCCTGTTTTCCTCTGCCTCATGCCCTCTCACTCTCTCACTGTCTCTTTCTGGCCTACTCCCACCTTCCTCCTCATCTCTCTCTCTCTCTCTCTCTCTCTCTCTCTCTCACTCGCAATTTACTGCACCCACGCTTTTGGTTCTCCTCTTTCTGAATTACTCTCAACCTTTAACTGCTGGAGAGTACTTTGCCCAAACAACAGATAGAGTAGGGCCTGTTAGATTCCCAAACCTTCTGTTGTTTTATTTCCCTGTTTTACATTTCCCTTTCTCACTTTCCCAAAGGGAAAACAGCTATTGAGGCATTACTCATTAAGTAATTTTCAAAAAATATCAATGAATCCTATCTAGATGTTGACGTAAATGATAAATTATATACATATATATATATATATAAATATATATATATATATATGTATATATATATATACTAAAATTTGCTACTATACTATAGAACTATATATATAGTACTAAAGTATATATAGTATGCTAAATACTAAAGTATATATTATATACAAGATAACCCGGCAAACGTTGTTTTCCCTTATTTCTAGTTTCTAGATAAATTCTAGTGTAGACAAAAAGTAACTTACTTATTATAAATGTGTAAGTATGTGGTATTTGCGTGAAATAGGCATGGAGCGCTATCAACGATAATATAAAAATAAACGCCAAACAATAGTATTTTTAAGTTATTATAGTTTATTTTCTTAAAATTACATATCACATATTAATTACGGACATTAACACCTAACAAACAACATCAATCTTTTAATGCTATAGCGTGAACAATATTTTTTGTTAGCCCCATCTTTAGCGAGGACAAACAAACTGGATGGTTTACCCACTCGAGAGCATGTTACGTACATTTGCCCGTGTGAAAAACATGGTGTACTCAAATCTAAGCCACTACTCTTATTTGCCATAAGCTAAGGGGAAATTTTAATCGAAGTACAGTTAAAAACACTATAATTGATCAGTTATCGAGCGAGATGATAATGATTAAATTACTAAAATGGCTATAAAAAAAATAGAGGTTGGTGATGAAAAAAGTAAAAATTTAGGGTTGTATGTATTTTTTATTGCCACTTTATAAAAAAAATAAATACAAAACATTTTGTCCAAAAATTTTAAAAAAATTGTTAAGAATAAACAACCCTTATCAATTAGGGGTATGAAAAATAGATAGTAGCCGATTCTCAGACCTACTGAATGCGCATTTAAAATTTGGTAAAAATCAGTAAAGCCGTTTCGGAGGAGTACGCTAACTAACATTGTGACATGGACATTTTTATATATTAGATATATATTCTAGAAATTTTTTTCTCAGCTCGTATTCCTTATCTCAATAAATATTTGAGTTATTACCTTACATGGACCAAAGATATAAGTCACCATGCGTATAATTAAAGTCCGTCACGCAGGGGCTGCGTAAACTAAGCAGTTTCCCACATGAAGTTTTACAATAGATAAATCTGCATACTGCAAACACTTAACACCACCGTGAGTAAATACAAACAGTAATCAGAAATATTTCAGTTAACTTTAATAAGCTCCCAACGAAAACGGCTTCTGAATTGCAAAAAAAAATTAATAATATAGTATAATTTATATTTTAATAACTCAAATTTTAGTAGTCCAAGAACTAAAGAAAGGGGGACCGAATAGAACGTATTTGCATATATCTCACAAAGTAAAAGCTGACACGGCATGAACGGTTAGAAGCTTACACGAGAGCCGAATAGTTACGGAAACAGCAGAACTAATTCGGAAACTTACTACAATACCCGATCTCATCTCGTCCGTTATCCACACACTCTTCAGAAAAATGCAAATATCGCGGTTAATATTCAAGAGGGGCTCAGGTTAGCCATGCGTGTTAAATCGTTGTCCTATATCTCACATGGCAAACCTAGAGTGGCGAGTTCGATTCTCGCCTGGGCAATTATTTAGTGACGAAATTCAATTAATAAAATCCTAAAATCCCACTCTTGCTAGAAAAGGGTGGTAACCTGTGGATAACACGCCCCGATTAGCCAGAGTTGCAAAAAATGGACGTTAATAAATAATAATAATATACAATTTTTCGATCCGATGCATAATAACGTAGATATTTTGAATTTTCAAAATTCCCACCCTCTAAACCCCCCCCCTCCCTCTAGTGCGATTTCAGCCATTAACGAAATATGGCTAAAACTAACGTAATATGGTTAAATATCGAGTTTCGTAACAATCAAACAAGAACTGCGACCGCTAGAGCGTTAACAGTATAAATATATATAATTTTGAACGGACATCATTTTCGTCATCTCTTGGGTAGGATCGATGGACATTTGAAGAAAGTTTTCGAAAATCGCGTCATGAGTACGACCTCATTTTATTTTATTCACCGCCCAATTATAATCATCTGATTTTTTTTTGGGGGGGGGGGATATAAAATATATGTCGATAAGAGATCAGTAGTATATCATTCTAACTCTTGAGAAATCTGCTAAGACGGACTTCTTTTAGCAGATTTCCCCTAAGGGAAATCAGCTATTCAGGTCGTACTCATGACGCGAGCTTTCGAAAAATATCTTGGAATGTCCATTGATCCTACCCAGGAGAAGACGAAAGTGAGGTCCGTTAAACATTATATATATATATATATATATATATATATATATATATATATATATATATATATATTTGTCTGTTAACGCTCTAGCGGTCGCAATTTTTGTTTGATCGTTACCAAACTGGGAATTTAATCGTTTTATGTAAAAAGAAAGATCAAGTTCGTTAATGGCTAAAATCGGACCAGTGGGAGGGGGGGTTTAGAGGGGGGATTTTCGAAAATTCGAAATATCTCCGTTACCATACGTCGGATCAAAAAATTGTATAGAACCAATCTTATTGCAAATTAAATTTACTATAAATATTGTTCTATACATTTATTCTGTATCTTTAATATTAACCGAGATATTTGGATTTATATTGTGAGTGTGGTCGGCTATGTTCGGGAGTTTCCGCCGAACGTACTAGCGCTAGTGTGGCCGTTTCACTAACTATTCGTCCTCGTGAGAATAGATTATTACTAGGCAGATTTCTCTATTGTAAAACTTCACGTGGGAAATCTGCTTAGTTAACGCAGCCCCTGCGTGGCGGACTTTTTAATAATTACACGTTATTTTTAAAACACCTCTCAGTTGCCGGGGGTGTTTAGGTGTAGTCACGGAAAGCGAAATTTAAAAACTAAAGGACCATTGTTGAAGGCTTTGCAGGGTGTCACGGAAGGCTCTGAATACAATGCTGCATGGCCGTGGTATGAATCACGCTCAATCCTAAACTAATAAAACCTCAAGTTATATTCACGCGATTCAGAATAGGGCACAGTGCCGGCATATAACGCTATGAGAGTGTAAATTTTCCTTACGGCAACACTTGCTACTTAAATTGCATGGCAGAAATTAAATATGACCGGACCTTATTTATGTATAAAGATGGTAGTCAGTACGTTGGCGCTATATTTAAAATTTTAAAAGTATTATGTCCTTCTTTTGTATTTTAAGTTGAATTAATAATTAAACAGTCCTTTAGGGGCTCCGTAAACTATGCAGATTTCCCAAGTGCTGTTAAGATGCACTAGAGATATCATTTCTATTTATATGTAAAAAAAAAAAAAGTCCGTCACGCAGGGGCTGCGTAAACTAAGCAGATTTCCCACGTGATGTTTTACAATAGAGAAATCCGCCTAATAACAGCTGTAGTAGGAAGGCATCTCTAAACCTATTCACAAGGGACGAATAGTTGTGGAAACGGCCACCAGAGCTCTAGGCGGAGAGTCCGGAACATGGCGGGGTTCCGTCGACCACACACACAATACAAATGCAAATTATCTCGGTTAATATTCAAGATACTGAATAAATGTATTGACCAATATTTATAGTAAATTTAATTTACAATAAGATTGATTCTATACAATTTTTTCGATCCGACGCATAAATAACGGAGATATTTTGAATTTCAAAAATCCCCCCCTCTAAACCCACCCCTCCCACTGGTCCGATTTCAGCCAATTAACGAACTTGATCTCTTTTTTTACGTTAAAACGCTTAAATATGAAGTTTAGTAACGATTAAACCAAAATTGCGACCGGTAGGCAGGAAAACAGACAAATATATATATATATATATATATATATATATATATATATATATATATATATATATATATATATATATATATATATATAATTTTGAACAAGACCCTCATTTTCGTCATCTCCTGGGTAGGATCGATGGACATTTGAGGAAATTTTTCAAAACTCGCGTCATGAGTACGACCTCAATAGCTGATTTCCCTTAAGGGAAAATCTGCTAAAAATGTTTAGAAAAGGGGCTTTACTGAAGGCTGAAAACAAGAAAGGACGAATAAATCGGTTAATGTTTGAGTTATGAAAAAATGCATAGAACAACTATAGTAGAGTATAAACAGTTTAATAACATTGGTTATTCTATTTTTGAGGCTGCGGCGCTGGGAATTATTAGCAGATTTCCCTTAAGGGAAATCTGCTATTGAGGTTGTACTCATGACGCGATTTTCGAAATTTTTCTTCAACTGTCCATCGATCCTACCCAGGAGATGACGAAAATGAGGTCCGTTCAAAACTGTATATATATATATATATATATGACAAATATATATATATATATATATATATATATATATTTGTCTGTTACCGCTCTAGCGGTCGCAATTTTTGTTTGATCGTTACCAAACTCGATATTTAGTCGTTTATGTAAAACGAAAGATCAAGTTCGTTAATGGCTGAAATCGGACCAGAGGGAGGAGGGATTTAGAGGGGAGGATTTTTTTCGAAAATTCGAAATCTCTCATTTACAATACGTCGGATTGAAAAATTGTATAGAATCAATCTTACTGCATATTAAACTTACTATAGTCATTGTTATATACACTTATTCTCTATCTCGAATATTAACCGAGATATATGCATTTGTATTCTGTGTGTGGCCGGCAGGAGTCGGCTGTACGGTACTTTCCGAAGAGAGCTCTGGCGGCCGTTTTCGTAACTGTTCGTCTCTCGTGAATAGGTCTATAGATACCTTACTACTACTGTTATTATTAGGCAGATTTCTCTATTGTAATACTTCACAAGGGAAATCTGCTTAGTTTTACGCAGCTCCTGCGTGACGGAATTTTTTCATTGTGAGGACATTGGCTATCTCCCTCCAGCGGTTGGAATTTTTCTTGTGTTC
>CM032229.1:190107500-190267500 GCA_019009955.1 Riptortus pedestris | reverse complement strand
ACTAAGCAGATTTCCCACGTGAAGTTTAGTAATAGATATTATTATTATTTATTAACGTCCACTTTTTGCAACTCAGGCTATTAGTAATCGATAAATCTACATACTGGTAACACAACACCACCGTAAATAAATACAAACAAAATAAATAAGAAATGTTTCATCCAATTTCAATAACCTGTCGACAGGAAGAGTTAGGTTAGAAATGTAAACAAACAGGTTTATTTTTTATGTAACATGAGTAGAAGTGGCGGTTTGTTGATGGCTGAAAACTGAAAAATGTAAATATCTAGGTTAATATTCAAGATAGTGAATATTTATGGTACATTTAACTTGCAATAGGATTGGTTCTGTGCAATTGTTCGATCCGACGTATGGTAACGGAGATACTTCGAATTTTCGAAAATCCTCCCTCTAAACCCCTCCCCTCCCCCTTACCCTCCTGGGTAGGGTCGATGGACATTTAAGAAAAATTTCGAAAATCGCGTCATGAGTACGACCTCATTAGCAGATTTCCCTTAAGGGAAATCTGCTAAAAACATCATACAAGCGATGGAACATGATTATGATTAAGTTACTGTCTGTTAATAAGATAATAGCTTAGTGAAATCGGTTTATTCTTTTCTTTTTGAAAGACCCTGAGTTTAGAAAATATTTGTAGCAGTGACAAGAATGAGTCAGTTATATTCTGAAAGAAGTTAGTGATTCTGAGTAAGAGAGGATTTGGTTCTGGCTAACGAGCTCTGGCGAAACTTCTCCAAAAGAACGACCTTATTAAATATTTCAGCTGAAAACTGGCAAATGGGTGAACAAGTTCTTTTAATGGACTTGGATCTTCAACGCTGCCAGTTATTATCACTAATTGGCTTATCATTTCAATCAGCTGTTGATAAACTGAGAGAGAGTTGCAATTAATATTTTATTTCTAAGAGACAAATCTGGTTTAATTAATTCGTTCGGTCATCTGAATGAAACATGGCGGATTTAAGTAAACGAACGATAGATATTTATTTTCAGAGAAATCAAAAAGCTATTAATTTGTTTCATTGGAGGATTTGAATAATTATCACATCATTATGTATTCAACTTGTGTCTATACAGCAACATGAGGCTATTTAATTACAGTTTAACCCCTATTGTTACTTTTGCTACGCGGCAAAAGTGTAAATGATAAATAAAGTCCGTCACGCAGGGGCAGCGTAAACTAAGCAGATTCCCCTCGCGAAGGTTTACAATAGGTAACAAGACAATATACGTCGGCAAACGGTAATTAGTCTTTCATCAATATACAATACAAGTTAATAATCTCTACAAAGAAATGCGGCTGAGTTGTAAACAAACAGGCCAGCCAACCTCGAAGTGCTGAATAGATAGATAGACCGGAAATACAAGCAATTAATGAAATATATCTGAATATAACATATTAATTTAAATATTAATTTAAAATAATTTTCTAAAGCTAGTCCTGTAATTTGTAATGAATCAGAATCAGTTTTATCTCAACCACTCAAATTTTAGTAATCCAAGAACAAAAGAAGGGGGGGGGGGAGTATTTGCATATATCTCACAAAGCAAAAGTTCAATAAAAACCATATTTGGCATTTATCCTTGTAATGAAGCGGTTCATAATATAACAGCTGATTGTTAATATGACATGAGTAGAAATAGGGGTTTGCTAAAGGCAGAAAACTGAAAAACACAAATATCTCGGGTAATATTCAAGATAGAGAATAAAAGTATATAACAATATTTACAGAAAGTTTAATTTGCAATAAGATGTTGCTATACAATGTTTCATTCCGACGTATAGTAACCGAGATATTTCGAATTTTCGAAATTAATCCACTCTAACCCCCCCCCCGCCCTCCTTCTTTGTCAGATTTCAGCCGTTAACAAAATTGATATTTCTTTTTACATAAAAACATAAAACGGCTAAATGTCGAGTTTTAACGATTAAACAATAACTGCGACCGCTAGAGCTGTAAAAGACAAATATATATATACACACACACACACACACACACAGTTGTGAACGGACTCATTTTCGTCATCTCCTGGGTAGGATCGATGGACATTTGAAGAAAAATTTCGAAATTCGCGTCATGAGTTCGACCTCAATAGCAGATTTCCCTTAAGCTAGAAACAGGTTTCCCACGTCCTGGTATGATACACTAGTCATCTCATTCCCACCCCTAGTTTGTCCGATTTCTAGCCAATAATAATATGAGTATCTTTAAAAGTCAATATGAACATATAAAGTTAATAACTCTACACGGCAGAAATGCGGTCTGAATCATTTTCGAGATAAAGGGTAACATTAAACCTGAATTGTTGAAGTCTTCATTCAACGAATTCGAATGTGAATCCTCGCAGTAAAGAGATTTATGTCGGAAAGACAAGTATTCGTATTTAAGCCTTCAAATGAATGAGCTTATTTATCTGAATGCATATTGTTAATATGGAGTAAGAGTTTTAAATAACATTCCTAATAAACTTAATCCTTAAATAATTTTCTTCGATTTTTTGATAGCGAAAATAGTCTCATATGACGAATATGTATATTAGAAATTAAGCAATTGCCAATAACAATCGTTTCTGTACAATATTTAGTAACGTATAATGACGCAAAGATATTTTTAATTCATCGAAAAAACACCCCCGACAAGATTTCTTTTTAAGCGTTATAAATATATATATAGTAATGATACTTGATATATCATTCCATATAAATTTTGTACGCAAAAGTCGTCCAACTGCTTTCGTCTCTACAGATCGAATGAACATTCGGTTCAGTGGAAAAGTCCATTGCGTGTTGAATCGCGGTTAATGAATATAACAGCTGACGCTGAGAGTTCTGGCGCTGGATGAACTGCAGTTTGCTTGGCCGGTAGAACATAGTAGACTCATATGACGCATTGGCCTTGCCGATACGTGCCGAAGCGATCCCGACGTTTGCATTCACTACTTTACACATATATCGTAAAATTGGAACCCTATTCTCCGTTTATTAAAATCGGACTCGAAAGTAACGTTATAAACCATTATCTTACAGAAAGTTTAAATTTTTACTATAAGATGTTTATGGCCACATTTTACAATGTTTTCATTCCGAACATATCTGTTTAGTTATAACCAGAGATATTATGATCGAATTTTTATTAGATTTCGAGCAACGATAATCGGAAATAAACCGCTAGAAATTTCCCTCCCCAGCCAAACCGCTAGTTTTCCTTCCCTTCGCCGTACTGTTGGCAGCCTCGTTAACAATAAAAGTATTTTCTCTATTGTACATAACTTCACGTGGATTTACGGCTTAGCTTACGGACGATTTTAACGATTTAAATAGAATTATTATTGATTACGAGTATCACTAGGATTTCTTGATAAAAGAACAAATATACTTTAGTTCACACATGACACCTGCGTGATAGAAGGTGCTCAAGAAACTGTAAATCTATAAAATGTTAATTTCTTGATGAGTTATATTTATATAACCAAACTCCGATTAGTCGAGAATGGGACATTTGAAGAAGAAATAAATGACTTCGCAGTTTCACTCAATGAGCTTCTCCTTATCTAAAACAGTCCACACTGGTATGACATAATTGATAGATGCAGCAGTTCCCACCATTCTGGTATTGCACGTAATATGGTTATTACTAAATGACTACCATGATTTTGGTTGTTTAACTGAACATTGTTATATTTCCACAAATCAGCTAATCGAGACGTAAGAACTCAAGGACCGGGTGAAGTTCCAATTTATTCATTGTCGCTAAGAAACTGGGGCCCCCCCCAGCATTTACTCGCCATGACATTGTCCACTTCCCCGGAATGAATGCAACGGTATTAAGTACACGTAAGATTCAACTATAAGCTTAATTTATTGGGGAGACCGTTCATAGCGATGGCGTATTGCTATATAGATATAGTAATAAGATATACACATAAATATGATAACTGAACTATCACCATGAGAAAATCAGCTAACAAAAATAATTAATTTACATGATACAATTAAAACGAGAACAAACTAAGAACCAACCAAATAACCATTACGCAACCCAAAGATCGCGATTCTTAGAAAATCTCACTTCGTAATTAACAACATTACTCTTATCATAGAAAATAATAGCACAAAATCTATGAACGTTAATTATTCTAAGATTTCGAAATAATACCTTTTAAGAGAACTATTGGTTTTCAAAAACTATAAAGACTTATAAAATTATGAAAACTATATATATATAATTCGTCAATGGATAAAATCGGAAACGTCAAATCGAAATATATAGTTAAATATGTACATTAAGTAAAAGTCCCGTCACTCTGGGTACGCGTAATCACTCGACATTTAACTTTTCGTCATTACCTACAATGATTCGAATCATATGATTCGCGAGGAATAGAGAAAACATGCGTCCACTACGAGAACCGATGCTGATTACGCAGGAAACGGCTCACCTAACATTTGGGTAGGAAACTCAGTCTGAGCGCGATACCAGCCCACATTTAATAAAAAGGCAACTATCTCGGATGTATAGGAAACCTATTTTAGCGGTTAAGATTTGTGTTCTATGCAATTTTTTAATCCGACGGTGTTGGAACGGGATATAATTTCCTAATCGAGTTGTCGCAATTCCCCTTGTTTTCAGTCGTCAGTACAAATCCCCCGCTACCTCTCCACGTGGTTCAGATTTCTCTGCCTGTGTATCATCGTAAAGAACTTGATATCTGTTATTATTTACATAAAAACACGTTTTAGCTCAGACAAACCGAATATCTGGAATAATCAAATATATATATTAAAATATAATTTTTAAAGCAGTTATTTGCATTTTTTGCAGTTTATTATTTTTTCAGTCTTCATTATAACCAAGTCCACTTCCATTGCATGTTACATTAAACTTTAATCATTAATACTCTTAGTATAATAAAGGTTTCCAAAATTAGTTGAATCGGCCTTAAATACGCAGTAACTGTCTTCTCACGGCAATGAGACCTTTCTCTAACTAGATACACGTATATAGTTCTACGTAGATCCCTTCCCCCCTATAATTAAGGTCTAAGACACTAAAAATTAGAAATTGATTAGTGGAGAGTGAGACGCTTATAGTTAGTGCGGTCATGGGGATAGTTCATTAGTAGATGTACAAATAGCATCACTTACAGCGGGGGCAGATATTTCTTCGTGAAAGGATACGGGCGGTACACAGTTATATGGGTAAATAATATCAAGCGATTCCGTCTTATAGTGAAATCTAATCACAATACTAAGTCGAGAAGCTAAACAACGTGTGTGACTTGGTGCAATGTTGCTTCTCTGATAAACACCTTGTCTGATATAATCGCTTGGATTTTCATTTCAACGTGCAGCCAGTCGATTTTTCCATTGCATATTATAATTTATTCCAAAAACCTTAAGTATTGCAAAGTGGTATTTTGCATACCAGTATGTTAGAATTTATCTATTGTACTAACATTCAACCGAGGGAACTATCTTGTTAAGTCAGTTCAACCTCAAGCACCTGGGGTTGACTGGGGACTTGTTTATGTTACCTAAGTAAAAAGTTCTGGTGAGATTAAGTATACATTTTTACTGACCAGCTTGAGTGTCCAGGATAACTTACACTAAGTAACATGAACTAACTACTAAGATAATATTATTGCCGAAAGGCAGTTGTGAACGTCAATAGTTATAGATTGCGAGGCGGTATTGACTACCCCATTTTCTTGCCCTACAACCCCCACTTAACACACAAAAACAGTAAATATTTTATTAGAAAGAACAGCGTTAGCCGAATGCACATACCGAGTAGCCAATAACAGAACTTTATACTGTTGTCGAACCAAATAAACATTCATGTTCACTTTGCTATTTCTTGGCTCTATTACGCTGTATCTAAAGGGAAAATCAACACTCGACTTCCATCCTCAAAAATAAGCGAATTATCAAAATTGTTAACTCTAAAAAACCCATCGATTTAAGGACAACTATAGCATATTTGACGAAAAATGTTAGGACTTATATAAATATATTTTTAATATTATATACTTATATAAATGATATATATATATAATTAATATACTAAAATCAAGAGTAAGATAATAACATTGATCATATGTACATAAGTAAAAGTCGGTTCACGCTGGCGTGAATTAGTAACAATACAAGCATTAAACTACCAAAGTAGATTTCACATATGAATTTATACAATAGGCATCTACACCCAAGTTATCGTGAGAGCCATAGTTACAGAAAAAAAATCATTTGGGGGAATATCATATACAATTTTAAAAAATAATATATATATATATATATATACTAGATATATAAATATATTAATATTGTTAACCTCTAGAGTAGGTTCTATGCAATTTTAGATTATTGTTACCATACCGACAGTGTTATTAGGTAATGGACCGGATCATTATTTCACAATGGTCCGGACTGCATTTCACCGTCTAACAACTGGTCAGATCGTATGAATTGATCTGTAATTGAAGATTTTCCGATTAATGCAGGTCAAGAGTATGAACTGAATATATATTCTGATTTCCCTCAGAGAGCTAATGAGCGTACAATAAAATTTGTTTTGGGCGGACGGATTAATTTCATTAAAAAACATTCTATTAAATGTTACCGATAGAGATTCAGTTATGCTAAACAATAGTTTAGAATATGAAGTATCTGGGCCTTTTGTTCCAGGCGAGACTGAACTTACCACTCTTCAAAAGCTAGTTACTCGTGATAGTTAAGGTCTGAGCTTGATTAGCACATTCATATGCACCACAGCATGCAGCAATTGCATGTTCTACTGGCTTTCCGTATTACGGACAGGACCCCCATCAAAGCTATGACCATTGGGGCTTTCATTTATTCAGGTTCATTGTGTACGGGTATAATCATCCTATGTTCCGTGAAATCAAACTAGTTTTCAATAAAAATTAATTTGCAATAATTTAAGTCTGTATAATCCATACTCGTAAAATTTTCTAACTTTCTGATAAAATAAATTAAATTCAAGATCAGCATCGCATTACGCCGCCCTTTTATACATTCGATATTATATTGCTATTCACTGATAATTAGTCCAGTCATGGTAAAAATCGCAATGTAACTTTAATCTATGGCTTATACCTCACAATATCTGTTATTTCTTAATAAACGCTGAGCGCTTTGGACGGACTTTACAATTGTTCCCCATCCTCAAAAACGAGAAGGAGTGTCTGAGAGCGTAGGGCGATCTCTTAATAGGACTATGCTACCAGGGATGTGTGAATCTACGTCAGGCAGTTTAATGGACGAATGGTCAAGCAAGTCTACTAGGATCGCCCGGAATGCTCGGTAAGTACGATGACGCTCACTTAAGGGACATGGGGATAATATAGTCTTTATTGTCCAACACTAGCCGAAAAGCGTTTTCAGTCGTTTATAAGAAGTAAAATATTGACTGAAGCCCATAAGACATAGCATTTTGTGATTAAGGATTCAATATCCCTCGACCAACCAGCTAAAAAATAAATATGGGAGAAATTACCATCGATCCTGCGCAATGACGAATAATTATATGTCTCATGGTCTAGGTCAAATGGATATTCTAATATACACGAGCTAACTAGATATAAAGCAGAATAGGCAGTGGAGTGAAATGCAGGTCGGTACACACGCAAGCCTGGAATTCTAGATTTCAGTACACTGATCTAGGCACTAACCACAAGCTAACTGACCATACTAAGAAAAACATATATATTCAAGTGGAAGTGAGGCAGGTCGTATCACACTGCGCCCTGGTATAATTTATTCAGTACACTGATATTCTAGACTGCACAAGCTAAACTAATTACTAAAGCAGCATATCAGTATTACAGTATGAATCGGACACATTTCCTGGTATCACTTCAAATATACACTTATTCTGAATGGCTACACGAGCTAAAACTACATACTAAAGCATGAAATAGCAGTAGTTATGCAGTCATAATATCTACATATGTGCCTTACGACGTAATTATTAAACGGGTAAACATTTCTAGGCTAAATACTAACTAACATACTGTTCAAAGCAAGCATAACGCACATATGAAGTGCAGCGGTATCCATTTTGTCGCCTGGTAATTATACTTCAAGTTACACTTTTCAAGGCTTCACGAGCTATTAGCCATCAATTCATATGCACTAAGCAGATAGCAATAGTGTGATGAGAGGTCGGTCAAAGCTATGACCAATGGCCTGGTAATTATTCAAGGTACATTATAATACGGGTATAATCAGCAAGCTAATTTCGTGGATACAAATGCATAATAGCTAGTAATGTGTTGTGAATGCAGTGTCGTGTGTGGTGTGTGCCTGTGTGAAAATTATCTTCACTGAATTTGTCAGGCTAACAGCGAGCTAACTAAGCGTCTTCAAAAGCAGCATTACGCAGTTTATACGTCGTTTTAGGTCGGTTAAATCTACATTGCCCTCGATATTTAGGTTCGCGTACACTTTTGATATGGCTATCTAAAAAGAAAGATCAAGCTATCGTACCTACTAAAGCAGAATAGCAGTAGAAATCGCAGTCGGTAAATCAGCATTGCGCCATCCTTGCAATAATTTACTTAAGTAAAACACTGATTTCTAGGCGATCCTATGCACGAGACTTTTGAACTACATACTAAAGCAGCATGCAGTAGAGTCGATGCAGGGTCGGTATCACATTGACGGTACCTGGTAATCTATGTCAGGACACTCGACCAATGCTCTGTTATATACACGAAAAGAACTGGGGATTATTATACTAAATGCAGCAAGCAGTTCAGCGTAGTTATAAGCAGAGTCGGTTAACACATTGTGAGAAGCCCTGGTACATCAAATATGTCAAGTGACACGATTCTGAATAAAGGCTTCATTCTGAGCTAACTACATACCACCAGCAAATATAAGCTAGATGTAGGTGATTACAGGTCCTGGTATATCACATTGCGCCTGGTAATTATTCATGGTCATAGTTCTGATTTCCTAGGCTACACAAAGAAAACTAGATACTAAAGCAAGAATAGCAGTAGAGTGATTTGAGGTCGGTATCACATTGCGCCTGGGAGTAATTATTCAATGGGTACACTGATTCTAGGCTACACAAGCTATTCACTAGACATACTAAGCTGAATAGCAGATGTGAGTGATTTGCAGGTCGGTATCACATCTGCGCCTGATAATTATCAGTGTACACTGATTCTAGACTGACACAAGCTAGATCTACCTACTAAGCAAAATGCATGAGCAGTAAGTTATGCAGGTCCGGTATCACATTGTGCCTGGTAATTATTCAGGTACATTGATTCTAGGCTACACCAAGCTAAACTAGTATCTAAAAGCAACATAGCAAGTATAGATAGATATGCAGGTCGGTATCACATTGTGCCTGGTAATTATTTCAAGTACACACTGATTCTAGGCCAAACAATAGCCGGAGCCTAACTACATACTAAAGCAGCATAGCAGTAGTATGGCCAGGTCCGGTATCACAATGCGCCTGGTAAAATACTTATTCAAGGTGACGACTGATTCTAGGCTACACATAGCTATCTACATACTAAAGCAGAATAGCAGTAGAGTGATGCAGGTCGGTATCACATTGCGCCCTGATGTGAATTATTCAAGGTACATTGATTCTAGGCTACACAAGCTAACTACATACTAAGCAGAATAGCAGTACATTTTTGTGATGCAGGTCGGTATCACATGCGCCTGGTAATTATTCAAGTACACTGATTCTAGGCTACCACGAATAGACTAAACTAACATACTAAATTAATAATTCCAGCATAGCAGTAGTTGTACTCAGGTCGTATCACATTGCGCCCCTACAGTATATTATTCAAGAGGAGTTATACCACTGATTTTCTAGGCTTGCACAACTAAGACTATCATAACCTAAAGACTGAAGAAATATAGCAGTAGAGTGATGCAGGGTCGGTATCACATTGCGTCCTGGTAATTATTCAGGTACACTGATTCTAGGCTTATAAAAGACTAACTTAATACTAAAGCAGAATAGCCAGTGTAGAGTGATGCAGGTCGGTATCAACATTGCGAATACTTGGTGATAATTATTCAGTTCACTGATTCTAGGGCTAAACAAGCTAACTAGACATACTAAAGCAGAATAGCAGTAGACCAGTGATGCCAGGTCCGGTATCCACATTGGCCTGATAATTATTCAGGTACACTGATTCTAGGCTTTACACAAGCTATCTTACCTACTAAAGCAGAATAGCTGTAAGTGGTGATTGCAGGTCGGTATCCACATTGCGCCTTGTGTATATTATTCAGGTACACTGATTTCTAGGCCTAACACGAGCTAACTACATTACTAAAAGCAGGAATAGCAAGTTGAGGGGGGGGATGGGGGCAGGCCGGAATCACATGTGCGCCTGTGTAATTATTATACAGGTACACTGATTCTAGCTAACACAAGCATCACCACTAAAGGCAAGAATAGCAGTAGAGTGATGCAGGTCAGTATCAAGCATTGTTTTTGGATCCTGATTAATTATTTCAAGGTACACTGAATTCTAGGCTACACAAGCTGTAACTAGATACTAAAGCAGATTAGCAGTAGTTTAATGCAGGTCGTATCAACATTGCGCCTTGAATAATTATTCAGGTAAAAAACTGATTCTAGCTACACAAGCTATCTATGATTACTAAAGCAGAATAGCAAGTCGAGTTGATGCTGGTCGGTATCAAATTGGCGCCTGGTAATTATTCCAAGTACACTGATTCTAGGCTACACGAGCTAACTACATACTAAAGGGGAAGAATAGCAGTAGAGTGGGATGCAGGTCGGTATCACATTGCGCCATGGTAATTATTCAAGTACAAAGATTTTCTAGGCATACCATCGAAGCTAACTACATACTAAAGCAGAATAGCATAGAGTGTATTGCAGGTCGGTATCACAATTGGCGCCTGGTAATTATTCAAAGTACACCTGATTCCTATACTAGACTTCACCGAGCTAACTACATATAAAGCAGATAGCAGTAGAAGTGATGCAGGTCGGTAATCACATTGCGCCTGGTAATTAATTCAGGTACATTGATTTCTAGGCTACACTGAATCTAACTCATAACTAAAGCCAGAATAGATCAAGTAGAGTTATCAGGTCGGTATCACATTGTGCCTAGTGGGAATATTTATTCAAGTAACACTGGATATATCTATGCTTCACGAGCTAACTACATACTAAAGCAGCATAGCAGTAAGTTATGCAGGTCGGTCATCACATTTGCGCCTATAGTAATTATTCAGGTACACTGATTCTAGGCACACAAGCTATCTACCTACTAAACATAATCGTAGCACGTAGAGTGATGCAGGTCGGTATCTACATCTGCCCTGGTAATTATTCAGGTACACTGATTCTAGGCTACACGAGCTAACTACATACTAAAGCAGCATAGCCAGTAGAGCGATGCAGGTCGGTTATCACATTGCGCCTGATAATTATTCAAGGCGATTTCTGATCGATTGGCGTCTACACGAGCTAACTACATACTAAAGCAGCCATAGCAGTAGTTTATGCAGGTCAGGTATCACCTATTGCGTGACCTGGATAATTATTCCAAAGGTACACTGATTCTAGGCTCTTCCATCACGAGCTAACTAGAGCATACTAAATCAGAATAGCAGTAGAGTGGATAATGTCAGGTCGGTATCACATTGCGCCTGGTAATTAATTCAAGTACACTGATTCTAGGCTACACAGAGCTAACTACATACTAAAGCAGGAATAGCAGTAGAGTGATGCAGGACGAATATCACATTGCGCCGTGATAAATATTCATCAGTTACATTGATTCTAGGCTACACAAGCTAACTAGATACTAAAGCAGAATAGCAGTAGGAGTTGATGCACTAGGTCGGTATCACATTGCGCCCTGATAATTATTCAGGTAACACTGATTCTAGCCACACAAGCTTTACTAAGGGAGAAAACCTACTTAAGCAGAACATAGCAGTAGAGTGATGACAGGTCCGTATCAAACCATTGGCGCCTGAGTAATTTATTCAGGTACAATGATTCTAGGCTAGCACAAGCTTTTATCTACCTACTAAAGCAGAAAATTCATAGTATAGAGTGGATGCCAGGTCGGTATCACATTGCGCCTGGTATAATAAATGCGGCAAGTACACTGATTCTAACTACACGACTAACTACATGCTATACAAGCAAAATAGCCAGTGGAGCGATGCAGGTTCGTATCACACTGCGCCTGGTAATTTTTTAAAATTCAGTACACTGCTTCTAACTTCACAAGCTATCTACCTTTCTAAGCAAAATTATGCAGTAGAGCGGATGCAGGGTCGTATCACACTGCGCCCTGATAATTTATTTTTCAGGTACACTGATTCTAGCACCACTAGCTAACTAGATACTAAAGCACAATACAGTAGTAGAGTGTAAGCAGGTCGATATCACATTGCGCCTGATAATTATTCAAGTTACACTGATTCTAGGCTACATCAAGTAAACTAACATACTAAAGCAGAAAGAGCATAGTTAGTTATGCAGACGGTATCACAATGCGCCTGTAGTAATTCAAGTTCAACTGATCTAGGCTACACACCGAGCTAACTACATACGTAAAGCAGCGAGTCATTATAGCAGTGATCAGCAGGTCGGTTACATCAACCCAATTGCGCTCTGGTAATTATTCAAAGTAACACTGATTCTAGGCTACAACGAGCTAACTTACATACTAAAGCAGCCATAGCAGTAGTTTATGCAGGTCGGTATCAACAATGCGCCTGGTATTATTCAAGTACAACCAGAATTCTAGGCTTCACGAGCTAACTACAATACTAAAAGCAGAATAGCAGTATAGTGATGCAGGTCGCGTATCACATTGCGCCTGGTAATTATTCATAGGTCACATTGATTTCTAGGCTTCACGACTGCTAACTAATACAAAAGTCAGATCAGCAGTAAGTGATCTGGTCGGTATCACACTGTGCCCTGGTAATTATTTCAAGTGTACACTGATTCTAGGCTACACGATCTGACTACATTAATAAAACACATAGCAGTTAGGATATGCAAGGTCGGTATCACATTGCCGCCTTTATGAATTATTCAGGTACATCTGATTCTAGCGTACACAATGCTAATCTACCTACTAATGCAGAATAGCAGTAGAGTTGATGCAGGTCGGTTATTCACATTGCGCCTGGTAAATTATTCAAAGTACACTGATTCTAGGCTACAAACGATCTAACTACTATACACTAAAGCAGCATAGCAGTAGAGTGATTGCAGTTCGGTAATAACATTGCCGCCTGGTAAATTATTTCATTAACACTCGATTCTAGGCTAACACGAAGGCCTATACATACTACTGAAAGCAGAAAAATAGCAGTAGTGTGATGCACATCGGTATCACATTTGCGCATAAGAATTATTCAAGTACACTGAATTCTAGGCTTCACGAGCTAACTACATACTTAAGCAGAATAGCAGTAGGGAGTGATCATAGGTCGGTATCACATTGCGCCTCGGTAATTATTCAGGTACATTTGATTCTAACTACACAAGACTATCTAGATACTAAAGCATAATAGCATAGAGTGATGCAGGTCGGTATCATCATTGCGCCTGATAATTAACAGGTTACCACTGATTCTAGGCCTACACAAGCCTATCTACCTACTAAAGCATATATACGCAGTAGAGTTTTTGATGCAGGCGGTATCACATTGCGCAGCTACTGGTTAATTATCAGGTACATTTGATTCTAGGGCTACACAAGCTCTCTAATACTAAAGCCAGAATATCAAGTAGAGTGATTCAGGGTCGGTATCACATTTGCGCCTGTAATTACTTCAGTACACTGATTCTAGGCTATACACAAGCTAACTAGCGATACTAAAGCAGCAATAGCAGTAGAGTTATGCAGGTCGGATCACATTGCGAACATTAAGTATTAAATTTTATTCAAGTACACTAGATTCTATGCTACACAAGCTAAATCTACCAATGGCACTAAAGCAGCAAAAAAGCATTAGAGTACGGGCATGTCACGGTCGGTTATCACATTGCGCCTGGTAAAAGTTATTCAAGTACGCAGATTTCAGGCTACACGGAGCTAACTACTTATACTAAAGCAGCATAGCATGTAGAGTGATTGCAGGTCGGTATCACATTGCGCCTGGTAACATTATATTCAAGGACACTTGATTTCTAGGCTACATTAAGCTAAACTACATACTAAAGCAAGAATAGCAACCGTTATTTATGCAGGCAGTAATACATTGTGCCTGGTAATTATTTCAAGTAACACTGATTCTAGGCTTCACGAGCTAACTGTACATACCATAAAGCAGCATTAGCAGTAGAGGTGATGCAGGTCGTATCACATGCGCCTGTAATTATCAGGTTACATGGATTCTAGGCTACACAAGCTAACATAGATACTAAAGCAGATAATAGCAGTAGAGTGATGCAGGTCGGTATCACACATTGACGCCTGGTAATTATTCAAGTACACTGATTCTGGAGGCTACACGAGCTAACTACATACTAAAGCAGAATAGCATTATAGTGATGCAGGGTCGGTATCACATTGCGCCTGGTAATTATTCCAGGTACACTGATTCCTAGGCTACACGAGCTATCTACCTACTAAAGCAGAATAGCAGTAGAGTGATGCAGGTCGGTATCACATTGCGCCTGATAATTATTCAGGAGTACAACTGATTCTAGGCTACACGAGCTATCTACATCTACTAAAGGCAGAATAGCAGTAGAGTGATGAGCAGGTCGGTATCACATTGCGCCTGGTAATTATTTCAGGTACAACTTGATTCTAGCTACACAAGCTAACTAAGATACTAAAGCAGAATAGCAGTAGAGTGATGCAGTGTCGTATCACATTGCGCCTGATAATTATTTTCAGGTTTACATTGATTCTAGGCTACACAAGCTAACTAGATACTAAAGCAGAATAGCAGTAGAGTGATGCAGGTCGGTATCACATTGCGCCTGGTAATTATTCAGGTACACTGATTCTAGGCTACACAAGCTAACTAGATACTAAAGCAGAATAGCAGTAGAGTGATGCAGGTCGGTATCACATTGCGCCTGGTAATTATTCAAGTACACTGATTCTAGGCTACACGAGCTAACTACATACTAAAGCAGCATAGCAGTAGTTATGCAGGTCGGTATCACATTGCGCCTGGTAATTATTCAAGTACACTGATTCTAGGCTTCACGAGCTAACTACATACTAAAGCAGAATAGCAGTAGAGTGATGCAGGTCGGTATCACATTGCGCCTGGTAATTATTCAAGTACACTGATTCTAGGCTACACGAGCTAACTACATACTAAAGCAGAATAGCAGTAGAGTGATGCAGGTCGGTATCACATTGCGCCTGGTAATTATTCAGGTACATTGATTCTAGGCTACACAAGCTAACTAGATACTAAAGCAGAATAGCAGTAGAGTGATGCAGGTCGGTATCACATTGCGCCTGATAATTATTCAGGTACACTGATTCTAGGCTACACAAGCTAACTAGATACTAAAGCAGAATAGCAGTAGAGTGATGCAGGTCGGTATCACATTGCGCCTGATAATTATTCAGGTACACTGATTCTAGGCTACACGAGCTAACTACATACTAAAGCAGAATAGCAGTAGAGTGATGCAGGTCGGTATCACATTGCGCCTGATAATTATTCAGGTACACTGATTCTAGGCTACACAAGCTAACTAGATACTAAAGCAGCATAGCAGTAGTTATGCAGGTCGGTATCACACTGCGCCTGGTAATTATTCAAGTACACTGATTCTAGGCTACACGAGCTAACTACATACTAAAGCAGAATAGCAGTAGAGTGATGCAGGTCGGTATCACATTGCGCCTGATAATTATTCAGGTACACTGATTCTAGGCTACACAAGCTATCTACCTACTAAAGCAGAATAGCAGTAGAGTGATGCAGGTCGGTATCACATTGCGCCTGATAATTATTCAGGTACACTGATTCTAGGCTACACAAGCTAACTAGATACTAAAGCAGCATAGCAGTAGAGTGATGCAGGTCGGTACAGTATTTTATCTATATTCTTATAGAAAACATTTAAATATCGAGTTTGGTAATGACGGAATGAAAATTGGGCCGCTAGACCGTTAAGAGAAACCAAGTCCGTCAGGTTGCGTTAACCAACCAGATAGATCATGGCGTCACGTATTTGCATTTATCTCATTAAGTAAAAGATCAATTAAAACAATTTTTTTTATATTTAGGGTTAATATATCGTGCTTCATAATATAATAGCGTATTGTTAATATGACATGATTAGGAGTGGGGGGGGGGTTACCGAAGGCCGAAAACTAAATAATGCAAACATCTTTTTTAACATTAAAGATAGTGAACACATGTATATAACAACATTTATAGAACATTATATTTTCAGTAAGATTGGTTTATATAATTTTTCGATTAAATACACAATAACGGAGGTATTAAGAATTTTCCAAACTCCCCAACTTCTCCTTGCCCGATTTAGCAATTAAGGAACTTGATCTTTATTTTTGCATAAAACGTTTAAATATCATGTTTGGTGACGATTAAAAAAAATACTGCGTTAAAAGACGATCATTTACACTCAACCGCAAAAAAAAACCGGACACTTCATATTTGTCGTATTAAAAGCTAACTTTCAGCAATGTGTTTTTTTATGTGGGTATTCTAGTTATTACAGAGAATGTAGTCTAAGTCCATTGAACTAACCCCTTCAGGATTAGTGAACAATTAGATAAAACTCAGATTATTTATTTATTTATTTATTGGAGCTTCGCAGCTTCGGCGATGTTGCTCTAAACTAAAGGATTTGTAACTTTAAAAAAACAAAACAATACAAACAAAAAAAAACAATACAAAAAAAAAAACAATACAAACAAAAAAAAATTAACAAAATTAAACAAAACAGAAATGGAACACAAAGCACAAAAGGAAAACAAAACAGATAAGGAACACAAAACGCAAAAGGAACACAAAACACAAAAGGAACACAGAACACAAAAGGAACACAAAACAAACAAAGGATTTACAAAACATAAAAGGATCAAAACACAGAGAGAAAACACAAAAAACAGAGATGATATCAAAACAGAAATGGGAAAGAAATAGGAACGCAACTCAAAACAGAACTGGAATAAAAAAAATAGAACACAAAAGGCGAAATTAAACACTAAAACTGAATGAAACACAAAAACGGAACTAGAACTCAAAATGTAAATGGAACTCAAAAACAAAATGGAACTCAAAAAGCATGAATGGGAATCAAAAAACAAGTATTGAACACAGCAAAGATAAAAAATAAATGAGCAAGAGAACAAATAAAGACAAAATTCAAAGCTAGGTGAAAACTGCAAATCAAAACTATTGATATTGGACAATAAAGAAATCATTAATAAAATATTTAAATATTAATTAAATAAATCAATAATTAAAATAAAATTGGTGTATAAAATGAATAAAAGAAATTTAAAATTATTAAGTTTTTACTAGTGACTATTTACATAAAACTCTGTACTCCCTAAAACACATTAGATTTATTTGTCGTGAAGTTAATTTATTGTAAACTGTAAGTAGTTTTTCGTATATTTAAACATCTTTAATTATTAACCAAGCATTTTCTTTAATTAATGTTTTATTCTTATTTCGGTCCAGAATAATGGGTCTTTCAAACTTAGATGGAAGGCCGGAGCTTACGATACATTGCCAAAATGCTTGGGGTAGGCGAAGTCTACCATTCACTGTAATAAAAATGACGAATAATTTTTTTTTTTTTAAATGTGTTAATTTATCTTTTTCTTTTTCTTTTGTATTTTTTTGTAAATAATCAATACAAATTATTCACTTTTGGCAGATTTTGTTTAAATAACCTATAGATTAACCAATTATTTTTATTAAAAAAGATTAATATACATATATATTAGTATTTAACAGAATTATAAAACTAAATCTAAGTGTCAAGTTTTTTTTTGCGGTTGAGTTTATATATATATATATATATATATATATATATATATATATATATATATATATATATATATATATATATATATATATATACAATTTTGAACGGAAATAATTTTCGTCGCCTAGATGGACATTTGAGGAACTTCTTTGAAAATGAAATGATGAAAGTAACGAGTGTAACCAATTGATGGTTTCCCTTGGGAGAAATTTGCTTAAATGATCAGGCGCAATCTGATATTAAACCCACACAGCTCTACGGCAATGCTACTTCAGTATAATTGCCTTTGTAGGCCAGAATCATTGAGCAAAAAAAAAAGTTTTCCTTCCCAATGCACACTCCTTGGTTTTCGAGGCACTTTTAACGTCAATTCCAGAAAACATAGAAGAAGCTGTCGGGGTGATTTTTACCATCGCGTGATATGATTAAAAATAAAATCAATGCTCGTTGTCGATTACAATCACAAAAAACGAAAATTGCTAATTATTGTCACGCTATGATACTACATTAAAAAAAAAGTCTGTCACTTAGGTGCTGCGTAAACTAAGCAGGTTTCCCACGCGAAGTATGCTTCGAAAATAGCGTCATGTGTACTACCTCAATAGAAGATTTCCCTCATGGGATATGTAGAAGTGGGAGTTTACTGACAGCTGAAAACAAAAAAAAAGTCGAATAACTCGCATGATATATAAGTAACAAGAATAAACAGAACAATTGTAGAGCGGTATTAAACAAGATTGGCTCTATAAATGTTTTCGAAACGAGTCATCATGAAGGATATATTTTGAATTGTCGAATTCCTCCCTGTTCCATGACTTATTTCAGTCATTAATAAGAAGTAGAGTATGATATTGATGCTATTTTGAACGGACTTCATTTTCGTCATCTCTTGAGTAGGATCGATAGACTCTCGAAGAAAGTTTTCGAAAATCTCGCCATGAATAGCTGACGTCAACAGCTTTGAGAAACTTTACTTAGATTTATTAATGCTCATTGAAGCGTTTCTGAGCTCCATTGATCACGGCCAGTATTATAATGTTTGAAAGGCTGCCTCAAAACTGAGATGGTATAATTCCATTATAGGCGAGTAACGATGTATTATTTAAGTTGCTTTGGCCAACGAGATTAGACAAAGGAGTGGATTGACCTTTGGCTTTGTTCTACAGCAGGCCATGAATCTCTATTTATAAAGCAAAGAGCTATAAAGCAAAGAGGTATAAATCCTCATCAAGAAACACCAATAGGATTCCCTTCAGGCCCGCCCAATCTGCCTTCTCTCCTAGTAAACCTTTAACTAAATTATACACTCACCTCCATTTTAGAATCATTTTATCAAATGTCCATCGATCCTCCTCAGGGGATGAAAATGTGGTCTGTTCACACTTTAGCTTGAATGAGGGAAGCTAATCCATCGATGTTTGGATTAATTCCACTGATACAAAGACGAAAAGGATTTTCCAAATTATCGTCAGTCAGCCTTGTACGATGTTTTGATTTATTAACTTTATTATTAAAACGGACTGCCCATTTGTAAGTACTGCCCAACGCACAAATCTCCCCTCATCTTCCTCATTTGGAGTAAGTAGTGTAAAATATTTGTTTAATTGGGTTTTTCAAAATGTCTCGCGGACCTGGCCAAACCTTACCGTCGGGGGGTTGCCCATGTATGCTGTAGACTACTGACGGACCAAAGAAAGAATTTAAAACGGAAGTATAACTCCGAAAAGACAATAGGCCTGTTGAGGCAATACTTATATTTTATAAATACAATATACAATTAAGAAAATAAGCTGAGCTAGTGTGTAAATGAATGATAATTGAAACCTACATGTGTTTTTAGCAGAGGAAAATCAGCTATTGAGGTTGTACTCATGATGGGATTTTCGACATTTTTCTTCTAATGCACATCGATCCTACCTAGGAGATGACTAAAATGAGGTCCGTTCTAAACTATATCTATCTATATATTTTTCTGTTACCGCTCTAGCGGTCACAATGTTTGTTTAATCGTTAAAAACCTCGGTATTTAGTCCTTTTACGTAAAACGAAATATAAAGTTCGTTAACTGCTGAAATCGGACCAGTGAGAGGAGGGGTTTAGAGGGGACGATTTTCGGAAAATTCAAAATATCTCCGTTACTATACGTCGGATAGAAAAATTGTAAAGAACTAATCTTATTGCAAATAAAATGTTCTATAAATATTGTCATATACATTTTTTCTCTACCTTGAATATTAACCGAGATATTTGCATTTTTATTAAATCGGGGCGCCTAACGGACGAGAGTTACTTTCCTGCCAAAAGCTAGTTCGGCCGTTTCCTTCACTGGCTCGGCTCTCGTGAAATTTCTCTATTGTAAAACTTCACGAGGGAAATCTGCTTAGTTTACATTACCCCTGCGTGATGGATTTTTTTTTCTTTTTTCTGTTGTAAATAATTTTATTCAAAAAAAAAATTGATTCATTGTAATATACTAAATAAAATTGTTGATATGTATCAAACACATGTTATGTACAAATGGATGTACGGGACATGTAGCAAATAAACTCCTTTCTAGTAGAGTTATGCCATGACGGAAAGAAATTACACACACATATATATATATATATATATATATATATATATATATATATATCTATATATATACAATGCATGCCATCTACTAAGTAGGATCAATGGAGGTTTGAAGATGATTTTCTAAAATCGCATTATGAGTACGCTCTCAATTCCTAAACTCTTAAAGGACATTTTTGTAAAGCTGCATCATTTTTTGGTCAAGTGATGAGTGAAATCTAGAGGCAGTCGATGCTCGAAGCTCTCCATAAAAATTCCAAATCCGTCACGCTAGGACTTTTGACGTTCAGGAATTATACATTTCGTGATATGCTGGCCTAATGGGAGGATCGCATGGGCAAAATATTCCTGCGATTCCCCCATCCTGCAAACGAATATTTCCCTGTAACTCCGATAATATTTGAGACACACTAATCGTGTGGAACAAAAGCTGTTATTGAACCCTCCGAATAACGCATTTCTTTTTTAGATGATTTTCCTAAAGTAAAAACCTCAATAGTCTTACTCATGGCGCAATTTTCGAAAAATGTCCTCCAATATACAATATATATATATATATATATATAGATATATATATATATATATATATATATATATATACTAGCTCAGATACCCGGCTTCGCCCGGGAATTCATTTGAGGCTGGATGGCGATTGTATTTTTTTGGCAAGGCTTTACTTTGCGCAATATTTTGACATTTACCCTTCCCAGTGTTTAGGGTTAACACCCGTCATTGCTGTGGATTTTTTAAAAATAAAATTATTTTTTTATGTAAGACTTCACTGTCCTCCATATTGTCATACTTTCCGTTTCCTGTGCATTATGCATAGATTTAAATTATTAAGGACAAAATATTATAATAATATACTATAATTTGAATTAATTTTTCCTGGTGAGGTACCTGCTATATCATATTGAAAAGAATTGTTGAGCAAATTTCTCTAAATAACAAAATAAACAACTTTTGTTAAGTGTATATTTGCCAAAACCTCATTAGGAAACGTAATATCACTATTTTTAATTTCAGGTCTCCCTTATAACCTCCACTCCTGCCCGTCCCTAGAAATGTTAGTATGGCTTATTATAAGGAAGCTTTTTGTGCTAATACACATACCGAGTTTGGTTTATTTCGGTTGGGTCTTTTGTCCCAAATAAAATTGTTCACATCCGCTACAGGTTTTAGTGTATATCTCGTTTATAATTCGGTATACGAAAAAAGTGTATATAACAAACGTTACTCTAAATAACAAAATAAACAACTTTTGTCATGTTCATATTTGCCGAAAAACCAATAGGAAATGAAATATCGCTATTTTTAATTTCTGGCTTCCCTTATAACCCCTACTCCTGCCCGTCCCAAGAAATGTTGTTACGGATTGGTATAAATAAAGCGTAAGTGCTAATACATATACCGAGTTTTATTTATTTTGGTTGGGGTTTTTGTCCCAAATAAAATTGTTCACTTCCACTACAGGTTTTAGCGTATAATTCGATTATAATTCGGTATACGAAAAAAAAGTGTATATTATAAAAGTTGCTTTAAATAACAAAATAAACAACGTTTGTTATGTTCATATTTGCCGAAAAACCAATACGAAACGAAATATCGCTATTTTTAATTTCTGGCTTCCCTTATAACCCCCACTCCTGTTCGTCTCAGAGGATATTAATATAGCCTAAAGTCTAAGATGGATTAGTAGTAATATACATACCAAGTTTCTTAAAATTCGGTTCAGCCGTTTATGCGTGAAAAGGTAACAATCAAACAAATAAACAAACAGACACCAAAGAAACAAAATGTAGTTATGGTGTCTGTGACATGTGAAACGAAAAGTTATCATGAAATTTCGCGAAAGAAATCAATGTACAGACAGAGGTTACAGTTTTATATATATATATATATATATATATATATATATATATATATATCTGTTAACGTTCTAGATGTTGCAATTTTTATTTAATCGTGCTCAAACTCTATATTTAATCAATTTATATGAAAAGAAAGATCAAGTTCGTTAATGGCTGAAGACCAGTTGGAGGGGGTTCAGAGGGGAATTTTGAAAATTCGAAATATCTCCTTTGAGTTGGATCGAAACATTTTACTAGTACGTGGGAAATCTGGTTAGCTTACGCAGCCCCTGCGAAGCACACTTATTAGCAGATTACTCTTAAGGGAAATCAGCTATTGATGTCGTACTCAGACGCGATTTTAGAAATTTTACTTCAAATGTCCATGACAAAAATGAGGTCTGTTCAAAACTGTATATATATATTATATATATATATATATATATATATATATATATATATATATATATATATATCTGTTACTGCTCTAGCGGTCGAAATTTTTGTCTTATCGTTGCCAAACTTGATATATAATCTTTTTATACAAAAAGACAGATCAAGTTCGATAACGGCTGAAATCGGACCAGGGGGAGGAGGGGTGGGGATTTAGGGGGTAGGAACTTCTAAAATTTTTAATATCTCCGCTATTATGCGTCAGATCGAAAATTTGTACAGAACCAATCTAATTGCAAAATTAATGTTCTATAAATAGTGTTATGTACGTTTTTTTATAATCTTAATTATTACTCGATGTATTGGCCTTTCATAGTTTTCATCCTTCAGTAAACACCCAGTCCAACTCATGACATATTAATAATAACTGTTATATATTAGGAAGCACATTATTTGAAGCATAAATATCAAATATTGTTCACATTAAACTTTTACGTCTTGAGGCAAATGCTCGTGGAAATCTGCTTAATTAACGCAGCCCTTACATGACGGACTATATATACATTTAATGATAGAAATTTGTCTGTTAACGCTCTAACCGTCGCAATTTTTGTTTGATTTTTACCAAACTTGATATATAAGAATTTTTCGTAACAAGAAAGATCAAGTTCGGTAATAGCTGAAATTGGTCCAGTGGGATGGAGGAGGTAGGGAGAGGAATTTCAAAAATTCAATTATCTCTGTTACTATACCTCGGATCGAAAAATTATATAGAATCAATCTTATTGCAAATTGAATGTTATTTAATAGATATTTTCTGTATCATGAATATTTTATTATATGATATTTGGATTTTATAGTTTTCCGCTTTTAGCAACCCCTCCCCCCCCCTCTCCTACTCATGTCATATTAATAATAAGTTATTATTTCAAGGCCCACTTCATTACAATGGTTAAATAATAAAATAATAATAATTTGGTTAAATACCAAATATTGTTTTCATTGAACTTTTACTTAGTGAGGTACATGCAAATATGTTTTGTGGACCCCCCCCCCTCTTTTGTTCTTGGATTACTAAAATTTGAGTGACTAAGATAAAACTGATTCTGATTCATTACAAATTACAGATTTAGCTTTAGTAAATTGTTTTCAATAGAATTAGTATGATATATTTATATTTCATTTATTGTTTGTCTTTCCGGTTGGCTGGCATGTCAGTTTACAATTCAGCCGCTTTCCGTTGTAGAGATTATTAACTTTTATTGTAAATTGGCTGAAAGATTCCTTACTACCTTTTGTATTTATTCACCTAGCATTCACGGTAGTGTTACCTGTATGTATATTTATCTATTGTAAATCTTCGCATGGGAAATCTTCTTAGTTGACGGACTTTTTTTCGCTATCTTCTGGGCAGAATCGATGGATAATTTTTTTTGTTTTGGAAATTCTGTATATTTTGTATTTGATCAGAATACAGATAATGGTTGTTGAAGATTGAATCCATTATTCATTGGACCGAAGCATTCATAATTATTTTTATGTCATCAAATGTATTTTTAAGAGCAGAGGTATTATTGAATAAATATAAAACGAACTCAATTAGCATGTTGATTGACACAGTAATTTGCATGTTTTGAGCCCCCAGTTTTATATTTAGTCTGAATTTAAATTAAATGCTTCCAGAATTTTTTTTATGACTGTTTGGCCATTTTATAATTATCCGGCCATATTACCACATTTTAAATTATTTATTTCCCGCGTCCTCAACAGGCACTTATACATTTGAAAGGATGAGTTGAAAGAAAGAAATGGTCATTGTTATTGTAGGGTATTACTAAGTGAGTAGGTGACGCAGGGTTAGCGTTAACTAAGCAGATTTCCACCTGCTCGACACCCTACTAGCTATTCAACTTTTGTTCTCCATTTCCTCTGAAGAAGACTATAAAAACAGAACTTGAAATTTATGCTGGATATGTCTTGTTCTATGGTTTCTCTCTCTCTCTCTCTCTCTCTCTCTCTCTCTCTCTCTCTCTCTCTCTCTCTCTCTCTCTCTCTCTCTCTCTCTCTCTCTCTCTCTCAAAAATATAAAACAAGCATGTGTCTCGCATAATAAAGGTCTCATGGAAGGAATATTTGGTATTTAAACTTGGAATAAAAACGTTCATGTTATAATAGGTTATTGTTAATATGACACGAGTAGGAAGTAGTAAAATTCCAAATAAAGACCATATCCTACAGAATTTATAATCAATAAAATTTACAATAAAATGTGTCCTGTAAAATGTTTCGATCCAACGTATAAATTTAATGATTTTATCTGTTAACGAAATTGATCAATAGTAATGCGTGAAAGGCTTACTTATGGAGTTTGGGAATAAGAAAACTGAATTTGTGACCGATAGAGTGGTAACAGTCAAGTACACACGCACATACACACACACACACACACACACACACACACACACACACACACACACACATATAATTTTTAACCCAACCTCACTTTCTTCATCTCTTAGGTAGTATTGACTGATATATGAGGAAGTTTTTGGAGAATAACGTCATGATTCCACCCTCAGAAGCTGATTTCCCTTGAAGGAAATTTTATAAAAAGATGGTAAGAAAAATAGTCACACAATAGAAAGTAAAATATACTTAGTTTTCTCATGCTTTGCGTGACGAATTTGTTTTAGGAGATTTCCCTCAAGGGACATCAGCCATTCAGGTCGTACTCATGACGAGATTTTCAAAACGTTTCGTCAAATGTCTATCTATCCTACCCAGGAGATGACGAAAATGAGGCGCGTTCAAAACTGTTACCGCTCTAGGAGTCGCAATTATTGTTTAGTCGTTACCAAACTCGATATTTAGTCGTTTTGTGTAAAAAGAAAGTTAAGTTCGTTCACGGCTGAAAGAGGACAAGGGAAAAGGGTTTTTTTTAGAAATATCTCAAATCGTCGAATCGAAAAATTGTTAGAGCCAATCTTATTGAAAATTATATTTCTATAAATTTTGATATATACCATTCCTGAATATTAACCGAGATATTTGCATTTTTCACTTTTCAGAGTTCAGCAAACCCCCACTTCTACACAAGTCATATTAATAATAAGCTGTTATTTCACGAACCACTTCATTACAAGGATCAATACCAAATATTGTTTTCATTGAACTTTTACTTTGTGAGATATATGCAAATACGTTCTGTTGACTCTCTCTCCCCATTCTTTGGTTTTTGGATTAATTAAATTTGACCGATTGAGATAAAACTGATTCTGATTCATTACAAATTCCAGCACTTGCTTTAGTAAATTGTTTTCAATAAAATTAATATGTTATATTCAGATATATTTCGTTAATTGTTTGTCTTTCCGCTCAGTGCTATGAGTTGGCTGGCTAGTTCGTTTACAATTCAGCCGCTTTCCATTGTATAGATTATTAACTTGTATTGTAAATTGACTGAATGATTTCACATTACCGTTTGTATTTATTCCCTTAACATTCAAGGTAGTGTTACCAGTATGTACATTTATCTTGTGTAAACTTTCGCGTGGGAAATCTGCTTAGTTTACGCAGTTCTTGTCTGACGGATTTGTTTTCTTGCTCATTGTAACGCTGGGCATGGAGTTGCGGCAATCGCAGATAGAGTTGTGAATTAAAGCGTGACAGGGTTAAAGCGCGCCTTTTGTAGTGCTGTTTTGGCGGGAAAGAAGAGGCGGGAACAGTCTTCGCCCCTACAATGAGGTTGTCACAGCTAGATGTAGTTTATCACCTGAACCATTGTTGCGCCTCACTAGAGCATTACAATGCTTCCCCAATGCTATTTGACACTGTAAATATATTTATTCTAAGCTGCCTTACTTCTTAATGCTCCACAGATTTAACGAGAAGAAAAACACTCAATTACAGAATTGAGTGTGGCTGCTGACCGTTGGTGAGTTGCTGACAACACAGCTAAATCATCAATCAAAACGTCCGTCACGCAGGGGCTCCGTAACCTAAGCAGATTTCTCTCGTAATGTTTAACAATAGATAAACCGGTAACACAAAACCACCGTCAACATCAAGTGAATAAATACAAACGAAACCTACTGACGGGAATCACCTGAAACATAAACAAACGGGTGTGCCAAGTTCTTACAGGAAAGAAAACAATTACGGAAATATATCAGAATTTAACAAATTAATTTTATCAAAACTATTTACTATATCCAGTACTGTAATTTATAATGGATCAGAATAATTGTTATCTCAATCAATCAAATTTTAGTAGTCCTAGAATTTACGAAGGGAGGGGGGGGGGTAACGATAACATATTTGCATTTATCTCGTATAATAAAGGTCTCTTGAAAACAATTTATGGTATTTAAGCTTCGAAGAGTGTGGTTTATTACACAACAGAGTATTGTTTATGTGACAGGAATAGAAGTGGGGGTTTACTGAAAAATTCAAATATCTCGGTTAATGTTCAAAATATAGAATAAAGATATATACAACTATTTATAGTACATTTAATTTTCAGTAGGATTCATCCTACACACATTTTCGATCCTACTTATAGTAACGGAGATATTTCGAGTTTTCAAAATTCTCAGTCCTAGTCATGAGGTGTCTGTCTGTGAATGGCCATGCCTCAAATGAGCAAGGACTACTTCTTCTCTTTTAGTGTTCTGATTGCTTGACAACCATTAACCAATAGTGTCTTATTTCACGTAGTTTAGTGTGTGTGTCTGACGCCATTCCACTTCCAATTTTAAGCTGACCTCTTTTTTAATATGTTTAATGACATTGTGTGCTGTAATGTGATCAGTGTGTAACATGTCTAGTTGATTTGCTAGTTCTGTATGTTTATCAGCCAACATATTTTCCTTGATGTCTGAATGTCCTGGTATCCCATGGATAGATATTACTTTGCTCATTTATCGAATAAATGGTTATTCTATTATAATGAATTAGATCAACAAGTGTAGAAGAAGCCATTGGTATTGAAATGCTGTTGCTCTGCTGACACATCTGCCAACAGATCGATAGGTCAGTTGTTGATTCGGGGAAGATGTGCAATATAGATGAAGGAGAAAGGCGCCGCTATCTTTGTCGGCAACTATCAAAGGGGCCAACATTTTGGACATTAGATATTTTTCTTTTAAAATCCATGGATCTTGGTTTGGTTGTGTGAATGATTATTTCATTCACCATCGATATTATTATATTTAGCAGATTTTCCTTATGGTAAATCAGCTATTAAGGTCGTATTCATAAGTCCGTCACGCAGGGGGTGCGTAAACTAATAAGATTTCCCCCGAGAAGTTTAACCTTAGATACATCTAAATACTGGTAACATAACAGAACCGTTAATGTCAAGTGGATAAATGCTAGCGGTGATAAGAAATCTCCCAGCGGGAAACGTCTGAAATGTAAACAAACAGGTCTGATAACCTCTTACCTGAAAGAAAAACAATTACCCAATTATATCAGAACATAACGTTTTAATTTTACTGAAAACTATTTACTATAGCTAGTGCTATAAATTAAATAAATCCAAACCTTTATCCAATCACTAAAACTAGTAAGTAATCCAAGAACAAAACAAGGGAGTGGGGGGGGGTCTACAGAACTTATTTGATTGCATCTCGAATAATTACGATTTGTTGAAAACAATATTTGGTATTTAACCTTGTAATGAAGTCAAAATATTAACAGCTAATTATCAATATTACACTAGTAGGAGTGGGGGTTTACTGAAACTGTAAAACTAAAAAAATCAAATATCTCGGTTAATACTCATTCTACAGAAAATGTGTATACAACAATATTTATAGTAAATTTAATTTTCAGTAAGATTGCCTTTTTTGCAATTTTTCTATCCGACGTATAGTTACAGAGATATTTAGAATTATCGAAATTGCTCCCCCCCCCCTAGGATTTTACTACTTTCACGACACCCGATCAGCTACGGAAACGGCTGAACTAACTTTCGGGGAGACAAGAATAGAACCGACATCAGTCCATCCATTAGCTAGTACTAAAATTTACAATAAATCCAACGTCGCGCTGGGGTTGCGTAAACTAATAAGATTTACCTCGTGAAGTTTAACCATAAATACATCTAAATACTGGTAACATAACAGAACCGTTAATGTCAAGTGGATAAATAAAAACGATAATAAGAAACCTCCCCATGGGAAGCGTCGGGGATGTAATCAAACAGGTCTGCCAACTTCTTACAGTGAAGAAAAACAATTACTGTAATACATAAGATTATAAAATATCAATTTTATTGAAAACTATTTACAATATCTAGAACTGTAATTTATAATGAATCAGAATAATTTTTATCTCAATCAATCAAATTTTAGTAGTCCAGGAATTTAAGATGGAGGGGTGGTCACCAGAACGTATTTGCATGTATGTCGTATAATAAAGGTCTTTTGAAAACAGCCAGCATACAGATAACAGGTAGGTAAGCTTCGAATAATGTGGTTTATTACATATCAGATTATTCTTTATACAACATGAGTACAAGTGGGGGTTTGCTGAAGTCTGAAAACTGAAAAATGCAATTAATATTCAAGATAGAGAATAAATGTATACAACAATATTTATAGGACATTTAATTTGCAATAAGATTGGTTTGATACAATATTTCGATGCGTCTAGCAACAGAGATATTTGGAATATTCGAAAATCACCCCTCTAAACCACCCTTCCCTCCAACGTGTCCGATTTCATTAATTAATAAACTTGATCCTTCTTTTTACATAAAACAATTAAATATTCAGCTTGGCAACGATTAAACAATAAATGCGATCCCTAGAGCTTTAACAGACAAATATTCATATAATTTTGAACGAACCTCATTTTCGTCATCTCCTGGGATGGATCGATGGGTATTTGAAGGTATTTTTCTAAATTCGCGTCATGAGGACGACCTCAATAGCTGATTTCCCTTAAGGAATATTTCCCCATTCATGAATAACGCATAGAACAATGTACAGGAACTAAACCATGTTTCGCACATATTTAACTTTTTCTTCATGCCGAATATGAGGGTTGATTAATGAAAGTACTCCTCATTTTACAGCACTTTCAAAAGAGGAACTATTTTGAAGGGAATTTATGATGAGTAGAATTTATGATGATGAGAATTTATGCTACATACAAAAGATCTGAGACTGCATAAAGAACTAGCTTTTACCACCACATAACTCCCACCTACTCCTGTTAATTAAACCGAATGTAAAAATTTCATTTTAACACATTTTCATAATGGAAAATCAACTATTGACGTCGTAAACATGACTCGATTTCCAAAAATTTCCGTCACGCAGGGGCTGCGTAAACTAAGCAGATTTCCCTTGTGAAGTTAAATAATAGATAAATCTACATACTGCTAACACAACACAACCGTGAATATTAAGTGAATAAATACAAGCGGTAATACGAAATCTTTCCACACTCAACGGGAAGCTTCTGAAATGTACAGAAACAGGTCTGCTAACCTCTCACCTGAAAGAAAAACACTTACCGAATTATATCAAAATATAACGTATTAATTTTACTGAAAACTATTTATTATAGTAGTACTATAATTAACAATAAATCCAAAAAAAAATTTATCTCAATCACTAAAACTTTAGTATCCAAGAACAAAATTAGGGGGTGAGGGTCAACAGAACTTTTCGATCCAACATATAGTAACAGAGGTATTTAGAATTTTCTAAATTCCTCCCCTCTAAACCTCCCCTCTTCCCCTGGTTGGATTACAGCAGTGATTTGGTTTAAATAATACATTATAAAAATTAAATAATTGAAATGCTCAAGTTATATTCTTTACTCTTAAGTATAAATCACTCTCTTAATGTATTATTTCAGTTTCGAAAGTATTTACATAACAACAAATGTAGAGCGTCGATAGTTTAACAAGATTGTTTCTATAACATTTTTCGATAGCACTCATAATAGAGAAAATATGAATTTTCAAATCCCTCCCCCTCTAAACCCACCCCTATTTCTCATCCGGATTCAGCCATTAACTAATTTTATCTTTAGTATAGAATAAAATACTTAAATATCGAGTATACTAAAGATGAAATAAACAATTTCGAACTAGAGCGTGTAATTTTATATGAAAACGTCATCACAGTACGTATTTGCGAGTATCACTCAAGGTAAAAATTCAATGAAAACAATATTGTTGTTGTTGGTATTCCAACTTCAAATAAAGAGATCCATGATATAACAGCTTATTGTTTATGTCATGAGCTGGAGCGAGGATTTACTGACGGTTTAAAACTAGAAAAGTCCATCACGCCAGGGGCTGCGTAAACTAAACAGATTTCCCACATGAAGTTTTTCAATAGAAAAAAATCTCTAGTATTTTACTAGTAATAGTAGTAGTAACGAGTCTCTAAACCAATTTCATGAGAGCCGAACAGTTACGGAAACGGCCGAACTAGCTTTCGGGGGATACTCACGAATAGAATCGACATCGCCCGATCTCATCTCGTCCGTTATCCGCACACATTTAATAAAAATTCAAATATCTCGGTTAATATTCAAGATAGAGAATAAATGCACATAACAATATTTATAGGAAATGTAATTTGCCATAAGAATGGTTCTATACAAGTTTTCGATTCGACGTATAGTAACGAAAATATTTCGAAATTCCCCCTCTAACCCCACCCCCCCCCCACTGGTTCGATTTCAGACATCAACGAACATGATCTTTCTCTTTACATAACGACTAAATATCGAGTTTGGTAGCGATTAAACAATAATTGCGACTGCTAGAGCGGTAACAAATATATATATATATATATATATACAGTTTTGAAAGGACCTCATTTTCGTCATCTCCTAGGTAGGATCGATTCGACATTTGAAGACAAATTTCGAAAATCGCGTCCCTAAAGGAAAATCCACTAAAACGTCTTTCAAATGTCCTTCGAACCCATCAACGAGAACTTGAAAATGCCCTTGCAAAACTAATGTCTGTGTGTGCATATGTATATATATATATATATATATATATATATATATATATATAAACACGCCTCAGTCCGTACATTAATTTTTTTCTGGATATTTTACTAGCAGACTTTTGCATTTTGCGGGCGAGAGACCTGATATCTGCAATTTGTGGCTTTGGTCTGTTTGTTTCTTACCTTTTCGCACTACTCGGAAGAATTTTATGAAACTAGGTAAGTATATTAGTACTTATCGAGCTTAGACACATTCAATCAGATTAAAGAAAAGTTGGGTAATATATAAAAAATCTGCTAAAAAAACATAGTGGCTATACATGTAATACTCTCGCTGCTGAAAGTAGCTTTATTTAGATGACATACTTAAACTCTAAAGGAAAACATTATTTTTTCCATTACATTCGCCCTTCGCCTGGAGTTCGATCGTCACTTGTCGGGCGGGAGATTTCCAGTTATTCCAGTTTAAGGTACCGAACGATCAAAGGATGTATCCTAAAGTTTTTCCCCTAATCGGTAAAGCGATACTTAAAACGGCCAGAGAAATGCCGAATTTAATGTGTCACGGGAAAGGTTCTGAATAAAGATTTTCGGAAGGGCTTATCTCACCAGAGATACCTCAAACTCGACCATTTTTCAAAGTATAATGCGACCACGAGGAGCAAAACGGTAAATCAATCTCGAAAATCCACCAATCGGTTTGAGTAACATAGCTTTTAATGAAATCGACTTACGGCTTTAAATGGTAGAATATTATTTGAGGTTGCAAGGAGGGCTATAATCTCTTTCCCTCACCTCCCTTTTAGAATACAAGATAAATAATTTTTAGGGTTCCACAGTCATTTATTTACATCACATATATAAATTATTAGAAAATTATAATTTTTAAATATTTTGAATAAATAATTTAAGTAAAGCGATGTTCATAAGACACTAGCAGGAGCGGAAATTGTAGGGAGGCTAACACAGTTAATTGTGTTAATCTACTTCCTGTGAAATGATAGCATTATTGGAATTGCTTTCTACTCTCTCTAAACAGTGTGTGCTTGGATTTGTTTTTGACTGAAAATGTGTAGGTTATAGATAATATTTAATTATAAGATTGCTATCTATGATTATGATTGGAATTATTCACGGTGTGTCGAACAGTGGAGAGGGAATGATTACGAATACATTTTCATTTATTCTTCAAATCTAAAATGTCTGTTCTATTATTCACCTGCAGTTACCTAGGCCTTATGGAAAAAAGATTCGCCCGGAGGAGGGGGGGGGAGTGTAAATTTACACATTGAAGCCTTGCTAGTTAAATATAACTAATCATTGCAGCCCTAAGTTATTGATTCTGCCGTAACATAGTAATGTTTCAAGCTTAATTAACTCACTGTGGGCAAATGCTAAGGTGTACAATTCCTATCTCTTGTTGTCAGTACATTAACTATTCTATTAATAGAGCTAATCTGTAGAACACTGGGAATTACTAGCACTACACAATCTGCTGTTCTGTTATTGATAGCAGACTGTACGCGGCACGCTTTGGAAATTACATAGCTAATATATGCATAAATAAACCTCTAAGGTGTGCCTCATGTTTTTTACCAGATTTCTCTTAAAAATATTGAGCTATTTTGATTTTATTCATGACCCGATTATTGAAAAATTGCCTCAAATATCCACCGATCGTACATAGTCGATGACGAAAATACGCCATAACCACTATTAAAAATACTCTTTTGTAAGTCTAGATTGTAAACTGTATACTCATATTGGTACATAGTATGTTCAGTAAAGTACATTGTTTATTAACGGTGCAGAGTTAATAAATGCCATAAATAACTGAGTGCACCTATCCAGCGTTCATCCATTTAAACTATTGATTTATGATAATTAAACAAATTCGCATTCCTGAGAATAAGACTGCATTGCTAAAAGTATAAGCATCAATTATCATGTAAACATAGACCAATATGAGGTCGGCAGGGAAGCGGCAGAACTGATAGGACAAAGGAAGTAACCCCACACTTCCCTAGGCTCAGTGGTGCCAACTCATTTAGGATCTCAATCCTGTAATACATTAAATTATATTAACAAATCTGATTGCATTATCTTCACAATACTAAAAATGATTGTTCAAATAAAGCATTAAATAGACTTAAGGACTTAATCAATAGAGAAGAGAAGGGGGGGGGGGGTGCAGTATACTTTACTTGGTGCAATCTGTTACTGGCGTTAATTAAATAACATAGATTTGAATTCTTAAGGATAAAATATTAACATAGATTTGAAATAATTTATTCAGGTGAGGTAGTTAATATTGGAAAGAATTGTTGAGCATATCAATATTTCTACGAAAATTACAATGGTTATACGAAAAAATGTATAAAACAAATGTTACTCCACTGTTATGTGCACGTTCGAAATATCGCGAATTTCTATTGGAATTTTTCGGGACAAACCTAGTCCTCTAGCTTCTGCGCACAGACAACATGTACCAGTTTACCTGGCCTGTCGTCTCCGTGCGTCCAACACACGACCACTACGTCAACATCCAGACGACAGGAGCAATTTCTTGCTTCTGTCCACCACCCGCCACCGAAGTGGCTTGCCCGTAGTACCATTATTCAGGGAGCTGTTTCCAGCTATTCCGGAGGCCTGAATGGTCATCGGCCCGGAACAGCAAAGCTGACTAAAGACCTACTGTCCCAACGTTTCCCACCTTAGGGGAGAACATACCTGCTTCCCGAAAGGAAGGCTTTCCCGAATGGAGGGACAGTTATATTATACAAATACAAGAGACAACATTAAATGAATGGCAAAAATGTTGGCATAGAACATCAGAAAATCATCTGCGAGAAGTAAAGTGGGTAAAAGAATATATATATATATATATATATATATATATATATATATATATATATATATATATATAACGTATATATATACTAGCAATAGTTTTGAACAAACCCCTTTTTTAGCAGATTTTCCTTAGGGGAAATCAGCTATTGAAGTTATACTCATGATAGTATTCTCGAAATATTTCTTCAAATGTCCATCGATCCTACTCAGGAGGTGAATGAGGTCCGTTCAAAATTATATATATGAGCTGTAAACGCTCTTTTGCGTTTGATTTTTGTCTGATCGTTACCAAACTCGATATTTAAATGTTGTATGTAAAAATAAATGTTAAGTTTGTTAACGGCTAAGATCGAACCAGTGGAAGGAGGGGGGTTTAGATGGGGGAATTTCGAAAATTGGAAATACTTCCGTTATTATGCGTAGGGCCGAAAAATTGTATAGGCTCAATCTTATTGTAATGTTCTATTAATATTGTTATATACATTTTTTTCAATATCTTGATTATTAGCAAAGGTATGGCATATTTTATTTTTCGGCCTTCAGTAAACCCCCACTCCTCCTACTTTCATGTTAACAATTAGCTGTTAAATTATGACGCACTTTATTTAAATCCTAAATATCAGATGTTGTTCTAATTGAACATTTTGCGCTTTGAGATAAACGGAAAAAAGTGACACAAGTGGGAAATCTGCTTAGTTAATGCAGCACTTTACGGACTTTTTTTCATCTCCTGATTACGACACACCAGACACATCCGGTGGACATTTGAATACATTTCTCGAATATCGCGTTCTGCGTACGGTTGTTACCTTGCATTGAGGTTTCAATAGCAGATTTATCTTAAGGGCTATTTGATAATACGGTATTTATAATATATATTTGATAATATAACCCTTCCCCCAAACATATTGTTGTGAAAATTAAATGGGTGAAAAATTAAACGTATTTGGAAGTACGAAGGAGATGAATGGAGCCTAACGATGGAAGGACTATTGGCGCCCGAAGTGTCTACTTTGTCCGCGACTGTTCTAGGCACTTCCAGTGCAATTTTCTTTGATGTCACCGATCCTCTATAAAACCGTACAGCTCGGCCCGACAGTTAGTTTTTGTTCTCAGCTGTCTTCAAGTGATCATCAGAGCGATCAGTGCAACAGCGCGACTTAGTGCAGTGCGGTAAAGTGTTTTATGTGAAGAACAGTGTTGTGCCGTGACTCTGTAAAGAACAGTACAGTGCTGTTTTTAAGACACTGCAGTGCCGTTAACTTCCCGAAGTAAAGGACAGTGGAGTGTCATCTTTATGTGAACTTCAGTGACCGTGAGTGAATTATTGGACTGTGTAATCTGAAGAACAGTGACGCTATCAGTGCATACTGTGAGTAGTAATTAAGAATAACTAACCAAGTGTATAGTGCATAGTTAAATAAATTGTGCAGTGATAAAAACTGTGAAGCTTGTGTTTGTTTAATTTTGCAATCCAAAGGAACTCTACTAAACAACGTTTATTACTGTTTTTGTAATAAACGTAACAATATTGACATTACATTAGCAATTCCATTTGTTGGAGCATCTATAGAATACTGTAAATTCCTAACACACAATCTGCCCCATCTATTATCGATAAGACATTGTAGCCCCCGAAGCTATATGCACGATGTGATCTTGCCTCCAAACTAACGATACAATAAACCTGATTAGAAATTAATCCTGCTTCAATTATAATGTGCTTGCTGCTTCTTTCGGTGTTAAACATACAGCCCTTGGTAAACCTAAGGGTGGCGAGCTCGATTCCCGCCTGGGCAATAGGAATTTATTTAGTGGCGACTCATTAAATAAAATCCTTATTCCTACCTTAGCAAGAATAAAGTCCGTCACGCAGGTGCTGTCTGTTAACATTCTAGCGGTCGCATTTTATGTGAGAGAGGGGGGTTCGAGAGGAGTAATTTCAAAAATTCGAAATATCTCTGTTACTATTCTTCTGATCGAAAAATTGTTTAGAAACAATCATATTGCAAATTAAATTTACTATAAATATTGTTATATATATATATATATATATATATATATATATATATATATATATATATATAATGACAATTAACCGATATATTTGGATTTTTTAGTTTTCCGCTTTCAGTAAGCCCCCACTCCTACTCATGTCATATTGACAAAAGTCCGTCACGCAGGGGCTGCGTAAACTAAGCAGATTTCCCTCGTGAAGTTTAGTAATAGATAAATATACATACTGCTAACACAACACCGTGAATAAATACAAACGGAAATAAGAAATGTTTCATCCATTTCAATAGCCTGCCGACAGGAAGCATTAGGTTAGAAATGTAAACAAACGGGTCCCGCCTCACACCGGAAAGAAAAACAATTACTGAAATATATCAGAATATAACACATTAATTTTATTGAGAACTATTTACTATATCTAGTACTGTAATTAATAATGAGTCGGAATAATTGTTATCTCAATCAATAAAATTTTAGTAGTCCAAAACTTTAAGATGGGGGGGGGGAGTCACCAGTACATATTTGCATGTATATCGTATAATAAAGGTCTCTTGAATACAATTTTTGGTATTTAAACTTCCAATAATGTGATTTATTATGTATCAGAGTATTGTGTACGTAACATGAGTAGAAGTGGCGGTTTGGTGAAAACTGAAAAATGCAAATATCTCGGTTAATATTCAAGATAGAGAATAAATGTATATAACAATATTTATAGTAAATTTAATTTGTAATAAGATTGATTCTGTATAATTTTTCGATCCGACGTATAGTAACGGAGATATTTCGAATTTTCAAAAATCCTCCCCTCTAAACCCCCCCTCCCACTGGTCCGATTTCAGCCGTTAACGAACTTGATCTTTCTTTTTACATAAAACGCTTAAATATGAAGTTTGGTAAGGATTAAACAAAAATTGCGACCGCTAGAGCGGTAACAGACAAATATATAGATATATATATAGAGATATATATATACAGTTTTGAACGGACCTCATTTTCGTCATCTACTAGGTAGGATCGATGGACATTTGAAGAAAAATGTCGAAAATTCCGTCATGAGTACAACCTCAATAGCTGATTTCCCTTAAGGGAAATCTGCTAAAAAGCTGTTATATCATGAGCCACTTCATTACAAGGCTAAATACCAAATATGGTTTTCATTGGACTTTTATTTTGTGAGATATTTGCAAATACGTTCTGTTGACCCCCTTTTTTTGTTCTTGGATAACACTAAAATTTAACTAATTGAGATAAAACTGATTCTGATTCGTTAAAACTACGGCACTTGCTTTATTCAACAGTTTTCAATAAAATTAATATGTTATATTCAGAAATATTTCCTTGGCTGTCCTGTTTGTATACAATTCAGCCTCTTTCCGTTGAGAGAGCGATTATTAACTTGTATTGTAAATTGACTGAAAGATTTCTCATTGCCGTTTGTATTTATTCACTTAACAATCAAACTAGTGGTACATGTATGTATATTTATCTATTGTAAAACTTCTTGTGGGAAATCTGCTTGGTTTACGCAGCCCCCTGCGTGACGGACTATTTTCTAGTTAGGATCGATGGAGATTTGACTAGTGCATTATTGCCTTTGAGAGAATTCTGATAAAATGTGGAGGATAGCAGTTGCAGGATTTGTAACTAGCGGTGGCTAGGAGTCCTATTACATCGGTCAGCTGACAACTAACAACTAACTTTGCTCTGTGTCTGTCGTTCTGCTGCCCAACCCCTGACACAGCCATTGTCTGGGCTGTCGGTTCAGCCGCTTCCTTCCCTAAGTCCTGCCCATTGTTGTGTCTTTGCTCTCTTATCCAATGAAATCGGCTGTCTCGTCTCAGATACAATATCGTCTCCTCCTTCTCCAGAGTCCTAAGCCACCATCCCACTTGAGGACATAGTTTGGCCACAATAGCTTTATGTTCTAAACGTCCAACCTTACATCCCAAGGGTATCCCCGTTCCGATGGTCCCCAACGCCCATGTTTGAAACCATCCATCACTAGAGCTTTATAAGCCCTTAGTCTCAAGGTTCGTGGAACTTTTATTTTTATATTAATATTCGCGAAATCAAAAAAAAAAATCTTTCGGTATTCTCAATATAGTGGTACTTGACAGAGGTTCCTGTAGCACCGAGGTATTTATCCTCTTTATTTCATTCGCCATGACAATGACAGGTGGACCCAATTTCACAACTTCCCTTGACGACAATACATGTACTGAGAGAATGCCGTCAACAATAGGGCTTCCTCTATGACTATACACAAGTTTTGACTTTTTAAAGAGCAAACCATCTTCGATGTGATGCTTTGGATTTTACATCATCCAATGACTGCATGGCTGGGGGCAGTCAAGTCCCTTGTAACGTATTCCACCAAGGACCAGCAGAAGTATGTCCTTGTTGGTGGAAGAGGGAGAGAAAGAGACAACGGAAGGTAATATAAAAGACAATCATAGGGTGATAGATAGACAGGGGTGGTACCAAAATAGGGAGGAAATATAAGTGGAATACATAAGAAAAAGAGGGTGTTGGCAGGGTGGAAAGGATAGGGCAAGAGGTTTGTAACGAATTTGGGGAAGAGGGTGGGAATGTTAGTGAGGTTGAAGGGTGAGTATATGGAGGGTATAACAGAGGTGGAGGGAAATACGAGAGGAAGGTTAGGGGGAACGATAGAGACGGCGGTGGTTGGGAGGGAGGGTGGATACGAGAAGGTTGAGAGGTGGTAATGAATTTGGGGAAGAGGGTGAAAATGTTAGTGGGGTTGAAGGGAGAGTATGTGGAGGGTATAACAGAGGTGGAGGGAAATACGAGAGGAAGGTTAGGGGAACGATAGAGACGGCGGTGGTTGGGAGGGATGAAGGATACGGGAAGGTTGAGAGGTGGTAATGAATTTGGGGAAGAGGGTGAAAATGTTAGTGGGGTTGATAGGAGGGAATTTGGAGGGCATACCAGAGGTGGAGGGAAATAAGAGAGGAAGGTTAGGGGAATGATAGAGACGGCGGTGGTTAGGAGGAATGAAGGATACGGGAAGGCTGAGAGGTGGTAATGAATTTGGGGAAGAGGATGAAAATGTTAGTGGGGTTGAAGGGAGAGTATGTGGATGGTATAACAGAGGTGGAGGGAAATACGAGAGGAAGTTTAGGGGGAACGATAGAGACGGCGGTGGTTGGGAGGGATGTAGGATACGTGAAGGTTGAGAGGTTGTAATGAATTTGGGGAAGAGGGTGAAAATGTTAGTGGGGTTGAAGGGAGAGTATGTGGAGGGTATAACAGAGGTGGAGGGAAATAAGAGATGAAGTTTAGGGGGAACGATAGAGACGGCGGTGGTTGGGAGGGATGAAGGATACGGGAAGGTTGAGAGGTGGTAATGAATTTGGGGAAGAGGGTGAAAATGTTAGTGGGGTTGATAGGAGGGAATTTGGAGGGTATACCAGAGGTGGAGGGAAATAAGAGATGAAGTTTAGGGGGAACGATAGAGACGGCGGTGGTTGGGAGGGAGGGTGGATACGAGAAGGTTGTGAGGGGGTAATGAATTTGGGGAAGAGGGTGAAAATGTTAGTGGGGTTGGTAGGAGGGACTTTGGAGGGTATACCAGAGGTGAAAATGTTAGTGGGGTTGATAGGAGGGAATTTGGAGGGTATACCAGAGGTGGAGGGAAATGTGGTGAGGGTGGTGGTAGGGAAATAAGGGAATATGGAGTGTATAAGGGTGGTAGCGTAGTGGGAGGGGATGACACAGTAAGAGGATAGGATAATGGGATGAGAGAGAGTGAGACGGGTGTTGGTGACTAGTGAAGTGCCTTCCTGGCAGAACAAACAGGGGGAGGCAAGGCTAGCCTTTACATGCTATACAACTATTATTGTCCCTGTCTGTAGGGAGAGCCACCTGCTCCACCTTCCAATACTAACGCGGTGGGAAAAACTCTTATTCCTTGTTCAGAACCAACACGTCTATAACAATCCCTACCTAATTGTTGGTGAGGATTCAATTGACACTTCAGTACAACAGACCTCAGCACTCCCTAACCTGCCAAGCTCGTTAGAATGGAAAAAAAGTGTAGGTTGATTGTCTACAGCCCGAAGCGCAGCCGTAATTATCATGTGGAACATTGTTTTATCAGTCCGAGGCCTATTCTGAGATAATTTGAAAAAGTCATTATTTTGGGGCCTTTTAGTCTTTGTCTAGATATCTCCAGTTTCACACTCCGATACCGCCATTTCTATATACCAGATTTCTCGTTTGAATGTCTTCAAAAGTTCATTGAACCTAACCTGGGCGTGGCGAAAATGTAGTCCATTCAAAACTATACATATACAGTTTTGAACGGACCTCATTTTCGTCATCTCCTGGGTAGGATCGATGGACATTTAATGAAAAATTTCGAAAATCGCGTCATGAGTACGACCTCAATAGCTGATTTCCCTTAAGGGAAATCTTCTAAAATCACATGACTTAGAAGTGACGATGAAAATGAGCTCCATTCAAAAGTTTGTGTATATATATAATTGTTTGTCTTATCGCGCTAGTAGTCACAAGTTTTGTTTAATCGTTACAATGCTCAAGTATGTAAAGTGTGGGGTGGGTTTAGAGGGGAGAAAATAAGGAAATTCTTAATATCTCCGTTGTTATTCGTCGGATTGCCTATTAATGTTGATTTCTCTGTCATGAATATTACCCGACATATTTGCATATTTTAGTTTTCATCATTCAGTATACACACACTCTTACTCATGTCATTTTAACTGTATTTTTAGCTGTTATACTTTTTGAGATACATTCAAATACGTTGTGCGATGGCGTCATAATTTAGGATTTTATGTATCTAAATCAAAAATGTTTATTTGATCTATGAAATACTCAATGTTTAACCCATTCGGTTAACACTAATTATCATACTTTTTGTTGGTAGAAATTGGACCTGAAATAGTGGGAGCAAGAGTCGGGGGACTTGAAAATTCAGAATATCTCTATTATAATGAGCCAGATCGAAAAATGTACAGATGTATAGAACCAATATTGTTAAACTACAGCTGCTCTTAAATATTTGTTCTTTACATTTTTTCGTAACACAAGTATTAAGCGGGTCATTCATACTTTGTTGTTTTCAGCCTTCAGTGCAACCCCCCCCCCCCAACGTTCTACTTCCCTTAAGGGAAATCTGCTATTGAGATCGTACTCATGACGCGATTTTCGAAATTTTTCTTCAAATGCCCATCGATCCTAACCAGGAGATGACGAAAATTAGGTCCGTTCAAAACTGTATATATATATATATATATATATATATATATATATATATATTTGTCTGTTACCGCTCTAGCGGTCGCAATTATTGTTTAATCGTTATCAAACTCGATATTTAGTCGTTTTATGTAAAAAGAAAAATCAAGTTAATTCGTCAACGTCTGAAATCGAACCAGGGGGAGGGGTGTTTAAAGGGGATGATTTTCGAAAATTCGAAATATATCCGTTAGTATGCGTCGGATCGAAAAATGATATAAAACAAATCTTATTGGAAATTACATTTACTATAATTGTTGCCATATACATTTATTCTCTATCTTGAATATTAACCGAGATATTTGAATTTTTCAGTTTTCAGCCTCCAGAAAACCGCCACTTCTACTCATGTTACATAAACAATACTCTATTATATAATGAACTCCATTATTCGAAGCTTAAATATCAAATATTGTATTCAAGAGACCTTTATTAAACGAGATACATGCAAACATGTTCTGGCGACACCCCCCCCCCCCCGTCTTAAGGTCTTGGATTTCTAAAATTTGATTGATTGAGATAACAATTATTCTGACTCATTGTTAATTACAGTACTATATATAGTAAATTGTTTTCAATAAAATTAATATGTTATATTCTGATATATTTCAGTAATGGTTTTTCTTTCCGGTCTGAGGCTGGCAGATCTGTTTGTTTATATTTCAACCGCTTCCTGTCGGCAGGTTATTGAAATCGACTGATACAGGCGTCAATTTTAGCTGGTAATTATTGGGACCAACTATCGCAGCAGAACCTGTACCACTTGCTGACTTAGAGCCATCAGTATAAGCAAAGACACTATTAGCCTTGTCCCCCAATACTGACCTCAAAATATATATATTTATATATATATATATATATATATATATATATATATATATATATATATATAGATATATAGATATATATATACAGCTTTGAACGAACCTCATTTTCGTCATCTAATAGGTAGGATCGATGGACATTTGAAGAAAAATGTCGAAAATTCCGTCATGAGTACAACCTCAATAGCTGATTTCTCTTAAGGGAAATCTGCTAATAGGCACTGTACATGTGTTGTGATGTTGGCTTGGATTTTTTGAACTTGCCTAAAGATGTGTCCATTGTAAAATTTTGAATACGCCAAGGAGAATATGGAAGTAACTGGAGAGTGTATATATCCGTGTTTGCTAATGGTAGTTGTGTAGTGTAAAATGTATATCTTATGGAAAGTGGTCTCGGTCTAGTTCGGTAAACCAAATACTTATTATAATATGTATTATGTAGGACTGACGATGAGCATGGAGTATTTAAGAATATAGATCTTAGGACATATTTTATACATAGTTTCTTCATCCTAAGATCTAAGGGTGGTTCGCCAGCCTCCACATAAATGCTATTTACCGGACTTGACCTAAATACCCCTGTAGCCAGGCGAAGACCTGTGTTGTGGACAGTATCTAACATTTTTGGAACTCTGTGACGGGCCGATGAATATGCTATGCAGCCATAATCCAGTAAAAACCTGGTGTAGGAACGATAGAGTTTTAGCAATAAATACAATAATAATAAAGCCTGGTTAATGAAGGGCCTAAAGAAAATGCCCACATTCTCTTACGGAACTTGAACCTTGGCCATCTGATAACAAATTTAGCTCCATGTTGTGCCCCCCCCCATTTCATACTTAGAAATTGCTGTCAACAATAAAAGACCTAAATTAAACCGATGACTGCTTTATAGTTTGAGGCGTAAAGCACTCGGCAGAATAGTATCTTAGTTTAGATTGTAGAGTTGCAGTGACGATTAAACCACCAACAATATTAAGGTATGCATTAACTAGACTGCATTAGCTAATGGACTACCTCTACTGCTACAGTAGCAATGGTGGATTGTCTTATCAGTACTTAGTGATTACTGCGGAAGGCAGGGTTCTCAGTATGCACACATTACAATGGAAGGGAGGTCCTACAGTAATTATCAATAGCAGATTTCCCTTAAGGGGCATCAGCTAGTACCTCAAGGGATATCTGCTATTGAGCCAAAACTTCTTCAAATATCCATCGATCCTATCTCCTCAAAGGTCCATGGAAATCTAATATGTAGACATATAAATGAAATAAATAAAACAGGTGTGGGCAACCTTTGACATGTTGAGAGCCAAACTTTGTTGTGCAAATGAGTTCGTGGGTCGCTTTTAAAAGTAGTGTTCATAATTTTTAACGATAGATATCAGACATGAAATTATAATGACAATGTAATTATAATACAATTTATTAAAATAACAAAATGAAATGAAAAAAATAGGTACAACATGGTGCAATCAATGAGTTTGAATTTGGGAAACTAATCCATTAATGATTGGATTAATTCCACTGATCCAAAGAGGAAAAGAATTTTTCAAATTATTGCCAATCAGCCTCGTACGATGTTTTGACTTATTACCTTTCATCATTGAAAAGAACTGTTGGCATTTACGACTACTGCCAAACGCACAAATCTCTCCTCATCTTCCTCATTTGTAGTAAGTAGTAATATAGTTTTGTTTGCTTGGAGTTTTCTCGTGGGCCGGATCAAGCCTCACCGCGGGCCGGGGGTTGCCCACATATGATTCAGAACACTAGCAAAATAAAGTACTAATTTACAAGTTTTTTTAAATAATAAAAGAAAAAAGAATTTTTCTTCTAAAATATACACACAAACAGGGTTTTTTTTATTATTTTTTTTTTTATGTATTTCCTCTAAATAGTATACCTATGTGGAGGGATTTCATTTTTCTGCACATCCCATGCATACTTGCATTACATGTGCATTTTGTCTAAACTTTTAACAATTTTTAATGTAATAATATATATATATATATATATAAATTAAAAAATGAAGATATGAGCATGTAAATTAAACTTGTCAAAATAAAAAGAAACCATTAAATAAGAACAATTAAGGAATAGAATTAAATAACCAATAAAAAAAATACATACTATTAATATTATATTATCTTTTCCTTCCTCAGCTTAAGAATATATATTGCTTTTAGTAAATTTAGGTGTTTTCTAAATAAAATGTCAGGACTGGATAGGCCATCGGGAATATGAGTATTTAACTGTCTTCATATGTCTTGAGTCAGTCTACATTCATAAATAAGGTGGGTGAATGTCTGTTCAGTGTAATTGTCGCATTTACAATTATTTGAGTCAGTAAGTTTGAATCTGTGTAAGTAAGAGTTTGTATTTCCGTGTCAAGTTGGTATTTGTGTTAGAAATGTATGTTGGGGTTGTAAGATATTGGTTTTTAAAACAGGAATATATAATTTTAGATGTAATCTGTTTGATTCCAACGCTGTTGCCACAAATTAATCATTTTTTTTTTCCTTAGTACAGATTTCAACACAGTTTGAGTAATTTTATTGTAAATTACCTCTCCGCTACTTTTAGAGGCACTATTGGCGTGGATATCGACTATTTCATTACCCATAATTCCTGCCTTGGCCCATTTGAAGTGAATGAAAGTCAATCTGGTTTTTAATAGTGTTATATTATGGCGTATTTGTTCTATATGTTCGTCGTGGTTTTCCATGTGTTCTAGTTAGTGTAAAAGCATCTGACTGTCTGTTTGTAGTAGAATATATATGTTTGGTAGCAAGACCATTTCATTTACATATTTTAGAGCCTGTAAGACGGCAATAATTTCTGCCTGGTTATTAGAACAATGTTTACACGAACAGGGTTGTGAAATTTATCCTCATCTTGTTACAAATATAGCTATTATTTTCTAAAGTTAACTTGAAATGTTTGGATTTACTGAAACCTTGGCTTGCTTTAATCAACATATCTCGTACAAACTGTAACCTTAAGTTTTCTAATATCGTATATTAGCAGATTTCCCTTAAGGGAAATCAGCTACTGAGGTCGTACTCATGACGCGATTTTCAAACATTTTCTCCAAATGTACATCGATCCTACCCAGGAGATGACGAAAATGAGGTCCGTTCTAAGTTATAGATATATATATATATATATATATATATATATATATATTTGATTGTGTGTGTGTGTGTGTGTTAACGCTCTAGTGGTCACAATTTTTGCTTGATCGGTATTTAAACATTTTACGTAAAAATAAAGGATCAAGTTCCTTAATGGCTGAAATCGGACAAGTTAGAGTTTAGGGGGAGGATTTTCAGAAATTCAAAATATCTCCGTTACTATACGTCGCATCGAAAAATCGTATAGAACCAATCTTATTGCAAATTACATTTACAATAAATATTGTTAAATACATTTTTCAATTTCTTAAATATTAACCGAGATATTTGCATTTTTATTAAGTGTGTGCGGATAACGGGATGAGATCGGCTAACTTCGGTTCAAATCGTGAGTTTCCACTAAAAGCTAGTTGTGCCGTTTCCGTAACTGTTCGGCTCTCGTGAAATTTCTCTAATGTAAAACCACGTGAGAAATATGCTTAGTTTACGCAGCCCCCGGGTGACTGACTTTTTTTTCGTCATCTAGTAGGTAGGAACGATGGACATTTGAAGAAATCTTTCAAAATTCTCCCTAGGTACAACCTCAATAGCTGATTTCTTCCAATTGAGAAATTGGTAATTGTAGGACTTACTTTTGTTATCAAGCAAGAAATATTTTTCAAAATGGCTCTTGGTGTCAATTTGCTAAATAGCTAATTCCCCATAAAAAAAATCCGTCACGCAGGGGCTGCGGAAACTAAGCAGATTTCCCACGCGAAGGTTTACAATAGATAAATATACATACAGGTAACACTACCGTGAATGTTAAGTGAATAAATACAAACGGTAATGAGAAATCTGTCAGTCTATTTACAATACAAGTTAATAATCTCTACATTGGAAAGCGGCTGAATAGTAAACAAACAGGCCAGCCAACCTTGTAGGGCTGATTAGACAAACAATTTAATTACCCCATGTTATAATTTAATTAACTTTTACGTTCGCTATGTAGATGACATATTCATAAGTTTCGAAGGTAGCGTAGACAAAGTCAATGACCTTTTAAATTATGTCAATGGCTGCCATAGGTCTATTAAGTTTACAGTAGAAGTTGAAAAAAAAGGCCTGTTAAATTTTCTTGATCTCCAAATAAGAAGAGAGGGGAGAAGTCATTCCTTTAATATATACAGAAAACCCAGTACCAGTGACATCATGATACCCGCCGATTCCTACCACCACACTCAATATAAAATGTCGGGATTTACTTTTCTAATCGACCGCCTTATCAATATCCCCCTATCAGAACAAGACTTCTACCAAGAATTATCCTTTATCAAATACTTGGCGCTCAAAAACGGATACACTGAGAACTTAGTTGACAGAATGTTGGAAAAACGTCACCGAAGAAAAACCGAGATAGAGTTACAAATCACTCCCACCAACAAAAGGAATGATAATTCCGGCTACCCACTTAGCATCCCCTTCATTAAACCCCTCTCAGTGAAAATAGGCAACTTACTGGGAAAAGCAGGCATCAAGACGGCTTACCGGAGCAAGAAGACCCTCAAAAATCTCTTCCCCAACCCCAAAGATCCTGTTTCCGCTCTGGAGAAGTCTGGCGTCTATCGGATATCTTGCCATTCCTGTGAAGCTACATATGTAGGGCAGAGTGGCAGGAAGATAAAAACAAGGGTTAAAGAACATTTCACCACAAAAACAAGTGAAATGAAAAAACACCTAATGGCCGAAAATCATGACTCTCTACAATTGGAAGTTTTGCACCACCTACCTAAAGGAAGGAAAATGGACAGGGTTGAGGGACTAGAGATTAGATTGGACCTTCTAACGGCAAAGAAAAACATTAATATTAAAGAGGATGTCTGCCCTCTAAAATTTGTACCAACAGCCTCTTTACCTCAACTAGCTGGGATGAAAAGCCAGTCTAGCTCCAAGAGCCGACAGGTCAACATCGAAAACCTTCGGTAAGTCCCCTTTGTCTCCCTTTCTCTTCTTTGTTTTTAAAACGTCTTTGTTCAAATAGTCTTTCTTTCAGTTAGCTTTAACTTCCTACTTGTACCAACTTAATTTAAAAATAACTGTTGATGTATGAAATGTTTTATATGTTATTTAGTTCCACGTTAGATTTTATATGTTTTTAGTCCTAAGAAAAATAGGTTTTTTGTTATATGTGCCTAACATATTTTCTAGAAAATTGTAACTATTATTGTGTGTGTCAACAGGGCACTGACGATGATGCGCAGCATCGAAAGCGCTTATTCAAGATAGAGAATAAACGTATATAACAATATTTATAGTAAATTTAATTTTCAATAAGATTGGTTCTTTACAATATTTTGGTCTGAATTACAGTAACGGAGATATCCCCCCCTCCCACAGGTCCGATGTTCGCTATTAACGAGCTTGATCTTTCTTTTTACATAAAATATCGATTAAATTAAATATCGAGTTTCGGAGCGACCAAACAAAAATTGCAACCACTAGAGCGTTATTATTATACATACATACATATATATATATATATATATATATATATATATATAATTTTGAACAGACCTCATTATCGTCATCTATGGACATTTGAAGACATTTTTTTGAAAATTGCGTAATGAGTACGATCTCAATAGCTGATTTCCCTTAACGGAAATCTGTTTAAAAAAAAAAAAAAAATCTAATTTTGTTGAGGGAAACCTTAGGTGAAAATCATTAAATCCGGCAGACTGGCAGCTCCACCTCAACAAACCAAGTTGTAACCAAGTCTCAGGGTCTACTTCATCAGCTGATCGACAAACTAATTATACTCTCATTACTTCTAATTACAACACTGGAAATTAGTACTGATGACGTCATATGCCAACTATAACTTTATTAATGAACCCCACGTGCATTAGGGAAACCATTTAATATGTCAGTATCAGGATTAAGCTCAAAACATATCGTCTGTCTGACATTCATTAAAATACAAACATCGTCATCATCATCAAAGATAATTAAAACTAAAATTAAATATTAATTATGTTATATAATTTGGAACACTCCATTTTCTTTAGATTTTTGTTCACATAGCTCCTGAAGGGAAATCAGCTATTGAGGTCGTACTCATGACACGATTTTCGACAAATTTCTTCAAATGTCCATCGATCCTCAGTCAAGTGGGAGGGGGGAATACCGGGGGAGGGGGATTTGCGAAATATCGTCGCAGAGGAAAATTGTATAGAAAATAACCGTATAGAAAATTTTCAACAGATAGATATACATATAGGTTACACTACAGTGAATGTTAAATGAATAAATACAAACGGAAATGAGAATTCTTTTAGGCAATTTACAATACAAGTTAATAATCTCTACATCGGGAAGCTGCTGAATTGTAAAAAAAACAGGCCAGCCAACCTAGTAGCACTGAATAGATAGATAGACCGGAAAGAGAAACTATTAATGAAATATATCTGAATATAACATATTCATTTTATTGAAAACAATTTACTAAAGATATTGTTTTAATTTGTAATGAATCAAAATCAGTTTTATGAAAATCTTTCAATTTTAGTAACCAATTGACAAACGAAGGAGGGGAAGGGGGGACAACAGAACTTAAACAATATTTGGTATTTAACCTTGTAATGAAGCGGTTCATGATATATCAGCTTATTATTAATATGCCACTGGTAGGAGTAAGGCTTTACTGAAAGCGGAAAATGATAAAATCCAAATATCTCGGTTAATAATCATTATACGGAAAATATGTATAGACCAATACTTATAGTAAATTTAATTTTCAAGAAGATTGTTTCTATACACTTTTCCGATCCGATGCATAGTAAGAGAGATATTTCGAATTTTCCAAATTCCTCCCTTCTAACCCCCCCCCCGGGGTATGTATTTTTACATAAAACTACTAAATAGCCAGTTTGGTAACGATTAAACAATAATTGCGACCACTCGAGCATTAACAGACAAATATGTATATATAGTTATATATATATATATATATATATATATATATATATATATATATACATATATAGTACATAGATAGATACAGTTTGGTGCGGGTCTCGTTTTCGTCATCTCCTAGGTAGGATCGATGTACATTTGAAGAAAAATTTCGAAAATCGCGTTATATGTACGACCTCAATAGTTGATTTCCCTTAAGGCCAATCTGCTAATAGGAAGGCATATGCTTAGTTTACTCAGCCCCTGCGTGACTGACATTTCAGCAGATTTCCCTCAAGGGAAATCTGCTATTGAGGTCGTACTCATGAAGTGAGTTTCTAAACATTTCCTCAAATGTCCATCGATCCTACCAAGGGGTTGATGAAAATGAGGTCTGTTCAAAACCTATACAAATTTATCAGTTATCACTAGCGGTCGTAATATTATTACGGTCGTCATATTTTTTAATCGTAAAAAAACTCTCTATTTAATCGATTTATGTAGAAAGAAAGATCATGTTCGTCATTGGCTGAAATCAGACCCTTCGCTGGTTTAGAGGGGGAATTTCAAATATTATAAATATCTCCGTTACTATACGTCGGATCGAAAACTTGTATAGAACCAATCTTATTGTAAAGTAAATTTACTATAGGTATTGTTATGTACATTTATTCTCTATCTTGAAAATTAGATATTTGTATTTTTATTAAGTGTGCGCGGATAATGGACGAGATGAGATCGGCTGATGTCGGTTCTATTCGTGACTTTCCGGCGAAAGCTAGTTCGGCCGTTTCGGTAACTGTTCTGCTCTCGAGAAATTGTAACTAGTATGCAGATTTCTTATTACCGCCTGCTCTTATTCACTTACGATTCGCAGTGGTGGTGTGTTACCAGTATGCAGATTGATCTATTGTACAACTTCACGTGGGAAATCTGCTTAGTTTACGCAGCCCCTGCGTGGCGGACTTTCGAATATTGAAAAGGGACTGATCAGAATCCCATTTAATTTTCTCCTGTACTCTGCGGCAGGACTAGGATTCCCGTTCTGTCCGGCTGAGCAAAACATATGTAAATATATACTGCGGGTGGAAATGTAAACAGGTTGAGTATTTACGGAGCACTGCAATGTTTACCAAACAAAACCGGATGCCTCAACTAGGGAATACACAAACACACACACTTTCATATGCAACTCGGTATACACAGAAAGTGCGTCATGTGAGTGTCGTTTATATATGTACACTTTTGTTTGACTAAGGCTAAATTCCTATTGCCCCGGTGAGAATTGATAATAGTAAATAAATAATCAGTAGTTGTTGCCGGTGGTGATTTCTTGAGCTAAAATTAGACAAAATATCTTTAATTATTGTAGAAGGTTAAGATGGGAGGGGTTCGATATTCGCTAACAACACCTGACATAAAGCTCCTACTTGGAGTTGTTCGGAAGTTGTATAATCTTGGCTCAAGTTAAGTTTGCTGACTGCTCTGCTGCTTCCAAGTAAGGCCCTAGCTGGCTCAAAAACTGGGAACGTGAGCTTTCAGCTAAATTCGCTGTGGCTAGAGCAAATGGAAATCCTTCCCAGGTTAGAGTTGGGTTTACAACTTGCCAAGAGCTTAGATAAAACTATAGTTACTTGCACAAACTTATTGCAGTAATCAGTCAAAAACTCTCCTATTTCCGGAATTAAAAAGTCCGTCACGCAGGGGCTGCCGAAACTAAACAGATTTCCCGCGTGAAGTTTAGCAATAGATAAATCTACATACCGGTAACACAAGACCACTGTGAATATTAATTGAATAAATACAAACGATAATAAGAAACCTAATATTAATTTGATTGGAAACTATTTACTATATCTAGTACTATAATTTCTAATAAATCAGAATAATTTTTATCTCAATCAATCATATTTAAGTAGTCAAAAACTTAAGGAGGGGAAGGGGTTACCTCCACATAGTTGCGTCTATCTGGTATAATATATGTCTCTTGAAAACAATATTTGATATTTAAGCTTTGCATGATGTGGTATATTACATAACCGTGTATTGTTTATGTAACATAAGAAGTGTGGGTTTTCTGAAGGTTGAAAAGTGAAAAATGCAAATATCTCGGTTAATATTCAAGATAGAGAATAAATGTAGTTAACAATATTTATAGTACATTTAATTTGCTATTCTATGCATCTTTCCGATCCGACGTACAGTAACGGAAATATTTCGAATTTGCAAAATGCTCCCCCTCTGAACACCCCCTCCTTCTGGTTTGATTTCAGCCGTTAACGAACTTCATCTTTCTTTTACATAAAACGAATAAATATCCAGTTTGGAAACGATTAAACAAAAATTGCGACCGCTAGAGCGGTAACAGACAAATATATAGATAGATACATTTTCGTCATCTCCTGGGTAGGATCTTTGGACTTTTGAAGAAAAATTTCGAAAATCACGTCATGAGTACAACCTCAATAGCTGATTTCCCTGAAGGGAAATCTGCTAATATGGTAAATTGGTGTGAATAAGTAATAGTAGATTGCACTTAAAGATTACAGGAACATTCGGAAGCTCCTGTTTTCATATTTCTAAACCCATAAGGAAAATCTGCTAAAAAGACATAAAATATGCTGATAAATACATAAAATTAATAATTTTGAAGACAAAACGGCGTATACTAGGTTTAAAATACATAATGAATAAAGTAAATAATAATTAAAAATCCATCAGTATAAACTAAACAGATTTCCGTCGCGCTGGAGTAACAGACTAGTAACTTCATTTGCTAATATAACGTATTCTCTACTTCTAAAAAAGGTTCTGATGAGTAGAAATGTGGGGCGGAACAACAAAAACAAGAAACGATGAACTGCTTTATAAGCAGAGGTTGCACTCACTACGCGACTTTCAAAAAATCTCTTCAAATGTCCATCGAACCTATCTAGTAGATGACGAAAATTCCGTCAAGCAGGGGCTACTTTAAGCGGATTTCCTGCGTGACGTAAAACGTAAACGTTCAATGAAAACAATATTTGGTACTTAGGCTTCAAATAACGTGAATCATAATATAACAGCTTATTGCTAATTTGACATGAGTAGTAGCGGGGGTGTGCTGAAGGCTGAAAATTGTGAAATCCAAATATCTCGGTTAATAATCAAGATAGAGAATAAATACATAATTGCATTATTTATAGTACATTTAATTTGCAATAAGATTGATTCTTATGGTGCAGAATAAATATAGCAAAATCTTAATTGATGACATTCATTTCACTATGTGCACACAGCAGGAGTTCAATTATACAGGGTGGGACAGAATGGACTCTCTGATTTGAAGGACGAATTGTGAAAGAACAAATAAAGATAATCTCAAAACGTTTTTATTCCCCAAAACTACATTCAATGCCATTTTATTCTCATTTGGTTTTGAAGTTTAGTTCATCCAGGTGCGATGCACAAGTTGAGCCGTTCAAAAAAGTTTCCGAAAACTCTTCTTCTGATATTCCAGCGACGACATCTGTAATTGCCTCCTTAAGGGCTTCCAAGGTCCTTGGTCGAACTTTGTAAACCTCAGCTTTGAGATAACCCCAAAGAAAAAAATCGCATGGGCTCAAATCCAGGGAGCGAGGGGGCCATGGAACATCGCCACGTAAGGAGATCAGGCGGCCGGGAAACAGTCTTTGCAGGATTTGCCCTCTGTGTCGCCACCACACTATCATTGTTTTTAAAGAACGTTTCAACGACAAAGCCTCTATGCTCACCAGACCACTGCATGGCGACTACTGAAATGAAAATGGCATCGTTTCCCCGACCTAACGCCACTATCCCCACTCCGCTAACCCACCTGCACGCTCTACAGTGAGTGTTTGAAACTAGGGAGTCCATTCGGCCTAAATATTTTGTACTGAAGCATAGAATAACTTTGTTCATTATAGCACAGCTTATTGTTAACATGACCTGAGTAGCACAGGAGGTTTAATGAAGGCCGAAAACTAACAAATGCAAATCTCTAGGTCGATATTCTAGATAGTGAAAAACGCCCGTCACGCAGGGGCTCCGTTAATTAATAAGATTTCCCTCCCGAAGCTTAACAATAGATAAATCTACGTACTGGTAACACATCACTACCGTGAATATAAAGTGAATAAATACAAACGGAATGCGTCTTAAATGTAAAGAAACAGGTACACCAGCCTCAAACAGGAATGAAAAACAGTTACTGAAATATATGGAATCCATATATATATATATATATATATATATATATATATATGTGTGTGTGTCTGTGTGTGTGTGTGTGTGTGTGTGTGTGTGTGTGTGTGTGTGTGTGTGTGTGTGTGTGTGTGTGTGTATGTATATAAGTTGGAACAGGGCTCATTTTCGTCATCTTTTTGGTAGGATCGATGGACATTTGAAGATATTTTTCGAAAATAGCGTCATGAGTACGACCTCAATAGCTGATATCCCTTAAGAGAAATCTGCTAATACAGAGTGCAGTCTATTAAATTAATTTATGTATTAAACATTGAATATTTGTTTTTATCAAACTTTCTTTGTTTCAGGTAAGGAACTTTGGTTTGGAGGAGTGAGTGAGTACTGCAAGTATATTTCATGATTGCATATTCTTTTTTTTGGTTTACTTTTTAATTTGTATAAGTTAAGTGACTGGAAGAGGCATGGATCAGTGGCTCCTCGCTTCTGGATGTAAAAGTCCGTCACGCAAGGGTTGCGTAAACTAAGCAGATTTCCCACGTGAAGTTTTACAATAGAGAAATAAACATACAGACCACTACCGCATATGTAAAGTGAATACATACAAACTGTAATGAGAAATCTTCCAGCCAATTTAGAGTGCAAATTAATAATCTCTACAACGGAAAGCGGCTGAATAGAGAAATCATCATACTGGTAACCATACCGTGAGAAAATACAAACGGTAATGAGAAATCTATCAGTTAATTTTAATAAGCTCCCAACGGAAACGACTTCTGAATTGTATAGAAATAGATCTGCCAACCACTCAGAACTGAACAGATAGATAAACATATGCTTCACCGGAATGAAAACCTATAGCTCAATATATATCTGAATACAACATCTTAACTTCATAGCAAAATATTAACTATATCTAGTACTGCAATTTATAATGAATCAGAATAATTCATATTTTAATAACTCAAATTTTATTAGTCCAAGAACTAAAGAAGGGGGGGCAACATAATGTATTTGTATATATCTCACAAAATAGAAGTTTACACGAGTCTCTAAACCAATTTCACGAGAGCCGAACATTTACGGAAACAGCCGAACTAATTTTCGGCGGAATCTCACCAACAATACCGACAATAGCCGATCTCATCTCGTCCGATGTCCCCACTTAACACTTGACACACTTAATAAAAACGCAAATCTCTCGATTAATATTGAAGGTAGAGAATAAATGCATATAAAAAATATGAATAGTACATTTTATTTGCATTAAGATTGGTTCTATAGAATTATTTGATCAGACGCAAAAATAACGGAGTTAGTTATTAAGAATTTTTTATACGCTAGAGAGGTAACAGACATATTATATATACTAGCTCAGATACCCGGCTTCGCCCGCGGAATTCATTTGAGGCTGGATGGCGATTGTATTTTTTTTGGCAAGGCTTTACTTTGCACAATATTTTGACATTTACCCTTCCCAGTGTTTAAGGTTTATACCCGTTCGTTGCTGTGGATTTGTTAATAATAAAATTATTTTTTTATGTAAGACTTCACTGCCCTCCATATTGTCATATTTCCCGTTTCCTGTGCATTATACATAGATTTAAATTATTAAGGACAAAATATTATTTAATTACTAATTAGAATTAATTATCCAGGTGAGGTACCTGGTAGTTCATATTGAAAAGAATTGTTGAGCAAATTTCTCTAAATAACAAAATAAACAACTTTTGATAAGTGCATATTTGCCGAAACCCCAATAGGAAACGAAATATCACTACTTTTAATTTCAGGTCTCTCTTATAACCCCCACTCCAGCCCGTCCCTAGAAATGTTGGTATGGCTTATTATAAGGAATGCGTTAGTGCTAATACACATACAGAGTTTTATTTATTTCGGTTGGGTCTTTTGTCTCAAATAACGTTGTTCACTTTACCGCTATAGGTTTTAGCGTATATCTCGTTTATAATTCAGTATCCGAAAAAAGTGTATATAACAAAAGTCACTCTAAATAACAAAATAAACAACTTTTGTTATGTTCATATTTGCCGAAAAACCAATAGGAAACGAAATATCGCTATTTTTAATTTCTGGCATCCCTTATAACCCTCACTCCTGCCCGTCCCTAGAAATGTTGGTATGGCTTGTTATAATGAAAGCGTTAGTGCTAATACATATACCGAGTTTTATTTATTTCGGTTGGGTCTTTTGTCCCAAATAAAATTGTGCACTTCCGCTATGGGTTTTAGCGTATATCTCGTTTATGATTCGGTATACGAAAAAAAGTGTATATAACAAAAGTTACTCTAAATAATAAAATAAACAATTTTTGTTATGTTCATATTTGCCGAAAAACCAATAGGAAACGAAATATCGCAATTTTTAATTTCAGGCTTCCCTTATAACCCCCACTCTTATTCGTCTCAGAGGATATTAATATAGCCTAAAGTCTAAGTTGGGTTAGTAGTAATATACATACCAAGTTTCATAAATTTTGGTTCAGCCGTTTTTGCGTGAAAAGGTAACAAACAAACAAACAAACAAATAAACAAACAAACAAACAAACAGACACCAAAGAAACAAAATGCAGTTATGGTGTCTATGACATGTGAAACGAAAAGTTATCGTGAAATTTCGCGAAAAAAATCAATGTACAGACAGAGGTTACAATTTTATATATATATAGATATATTATATATATATATATATATATATATATATATATATATATATAAAATTGTAACCTCTGTCTGTACATTGATTTTTTTTCGCGAAATTTCGCGAAACGAACTTTTCGTTTCACACGTCATAGACACCATAACTGCATTTATGTTTCTTTCGTGTCTGTTTGTTTGTTTATTTGTTTGTTACCTTTTCACGCAAAAAAAACGGCTGAACCGAATTTTATGAAACTTGGTATGTATATTACTACTAGCCCAACTTAGACTTTAGGCTATGTTAATATTCTCTGAGACGAACAGGAGTGGGGGGGTTATAAGGGAGGCGTGAAATTAAAAATAGCGATGTTTCGTTTCCTATTGCATTTTTGGCAATAATGCACATAACAACAAATGTTTATTTTGTTATTTAGAGTAACTTTTGTTATATACACTTTGTCTTATGCCTAAGTATAAATGAGTTTTATACGTTAAAAACTACTGCGGAAGTCAACAATTTTATTTGGCACAAAAAACTCAACCGAACTAAACCAAACTCGGTATGTAAAATTAGCACTAACGTCTTCCTTATAAAAAAAGCCATACTAACATTTCTAGGGACGGGCAGGAGTGGGGTTTTAAGGGAGGCCTGAATTTACAAATTTTATTATTAACAAATCCACAGAAATGACGGGTAAATGTCAAAATATTGTGCATCGTAAAGCCTTGCCAAAAAAATACCATCACCATCCAGCCTCAAATGAATTCCCGGGCGAATCCGGGTATCTGAGCTAGTATTATATTATATATATATATATATATAATATATATATATGTGTGTGTGTGTGTGTGTGTGTGTGTGTGTGTTCAGTTTTGAACGGACCTCATTTTCGTCATCTACTAGGAAGGATCGATGGACATTTGAAGAAAAATTCCGTCATGAGTACGACCTAACTAGCTGATTTGCCATAAGCGAAATCTGCTAAAAGCTGGGCTGCGTAAACTAAGTAGACTTCCAACACTCAGGAATAACATACTGGTGATATTTTATACCGTGCAATAAGAAGTGAAGTTATCCGTGCATACTGTAAGAAATAGTAAAGAATTATTTACCAAGTGTGTAGTGCACTGTCAAATAAATTGTGCAGTGATAAAGCTTGTGTGTTTAATTTTGCTATCCAAAAGAACTCTAATAAGCGACGTTTATTATTCTTGTAATAAACGTAAAAATATATCCTGGATAGGATCGCTGGACATTTGAAGAATTTTGAAAATTATGTCATGAGTACACGACATCAATATCTCAAAACATAACTTTAATGGTTATACCTTCAAGGGAAATGTTTTCATTCTTTTAAGATCCCTAAAAAATTTTTACTGTAAAATCCTGTAGATTAGATGAGAAGGTTGTAACCTTTGACGGCCATTGAAGGGGGCGTGTTTACGTTGCAAGTGTTTGGGGTAGCACATTGGCCATTTAGAGCTGTAAGCACTGTGTGTTTAAGCCGCTGTGTAGATTGATTGATAGATTAAGCAACGTTTCGGGATCGGCTGACCAAACAGGATTCAGGATGGCCAACCCTCTAATTTGATCAGCGGCCAATAACATGATACGTTCAGGCAACGAGGTAGTAACATGTTGCAAACCAAAACGCAGGGGATGTGTAAATAAAGCAGATTTCCCGCCTGCTGGTATACCATTCTAATCATCTCTTCTCACAAAATATTTTCAATATTTAAATTAAAAAAAGTCCGTCGCCCATGGGCTGCATGAAGTAAAACAGATTTCCCACGTGCACCACGTATTTGCATTTATATCAAAAAAGTGAAAACTTCGATTGGAACAATATTTGTTATTTATGCTTCAAATAATGTGATATCTCTGGAATATGCTGGATGGGTAGAGGAACCAATTGATCAGGATTCAATAAGAAGGCCAAGTCCTCTACAGTTTTTTAATATAATGCAGAGTGCACTTTCGGAGTCAATGCTCCATCCTCAGTGCCTGCTGACAAACACAAACCTCGAGTTAATTTAACATTCACAGCATGGCCAAAAAGCAAAATAGGCAACAGTCATAAAAAACAAAAACAAACAAACACAATATAAATAGCAAAAAACAATGTTAATTTTTAAAACTAGTCAACTAATAAAAATATAAAATCTAAACCTAGTCAACTACTATAAATTAAAGCCAAAACAATCAAAAAATTTAATAACAAGTTCAAATAATAAAACAAACAACGGTAAGCATATGTCAAAAACTATAAATAAAATTAAAAACTAACCCTAAATTTCAGATTTATATCACAGTGGGCGAGAACCTCGGAAAAAGCTACCCAGAGGAACTGTAAGAAACATCTAAAAATTAAGCAAAAACCCCATACTAATTTTTTTTTTTTTTTTTTTTTTATGACTGTTGTCTATTTTCCTTTTTGACCATGCTTGTGAATGTTAAATTAACTCGAGGTTTGTGTTTGTCAGCAGGCACTGAGGATGGAGCATTGACTCCGAAAGTGCACTCTGCATTATATTAAAAAACTGTAGAGGACTTGGCCTTCTTATTGATCTGATCAAATAATGTGCTTCATAATATAACAGCTTATTGTTAATACATGAGTAGGAGGGGGGGGGGGGGCTACTGAAGGGAAATGTGCTATTGAGGTCGTACTCATGACTCGATTTCCCAAAATTGTTCTTCAAATGCCCTCCAATCTTACCTAGGAAATGACGAAAACATGAGGTCAGTTCAAAATTGTATATTTCATGAGAACAATTTCTCATTATCATTTGTATTTGTTCAATTAATATTCACGGTGGTGTTAGGTGTAAAGGTATATAGATTTATCTATTGTAAAACTTCACGTTGGAAATCTGTTTTCTCATGAAAGTAAGTCATATAGACGTCTACCTTTTGATGTATTGGTCCAATCTCTGACCCATAAATCAGTAGATGGTTCTTTCAAACATCTTTCTCCAGTTTGCGGATCATTTAAAGAAGCTTCTATGGCTAGTAAGTCAGCCTGTTCATCGCTTATGTACTGTGTATGTTTTAATATAAGTTAGTCCTACTTCTATTTTCTTTTGTTTACATTGAAAAATATTTAGACGAATATCATTTGTTAAGTAGTTATTTATTTTGGGATCGGTAAGTCTGTCAATCGATGTCTGAGTTGTAAACAAACTGGCCAGATAACCTCTGAGAGCCGAATGTTAGAAAAAATTCTGACCCGAAAGAAAAAAGCATTACTGAAATATATCTGAATATTAATTTTATTGAAAACAATTTGCTATATCTAGTGCTGCAATGTATTATGAACCAGAATAATTTTCATCCCAATCACTCTAATGTTAGTAATCAAAAATCGAAAGTCGGGGAGGGGGCATAGGAACTTATTTGAATGTATTTCATATAGAAACGAGTTGTTGAACACAATATTTGGTATTTCAGCTTGAAATAAGACGGCCCATGATATATCGTTTTATTCACAACGTGCGATGACAAAGAAAGGGAGGGGGGGGGGAGTATTAAAGGCCACAAATTAAAAAAAGTTTTTCACTCAGGGGCTGCGGAAACTAAGCAGATTTCTCACGTGAAGTTTACAATAGAGAAGTCTGCCTAATAACAACAGTACTAGTTAGGAATCTCTAAACCTATTCATGAGGGACGAAGAGTTACGGAAACGGGCGCCCTAGCTCTCCGCGGAAAATCCCGAACATAGACGACTCCTGCCGACCTCGCACACAATAAAAATGCAAATATCTCGGTTAATATTCAAGATAAATAAATTTATAGAGCAATACTTATAGTAAATTTAATTTGCAATAAGATTGGTTCTATACAATTTTTTGATCCGACGTATGGTAACGGAGATATATCGAATTTTCGGAAATCCCCCTCTAAACTCCCCCTCCCACTGGTCCGGTTTCAGCCATTAACGAACTTGATCTGTCTTTTTGTATAAAACGTTTAAACATCGAGTTTGGTAACGATCAAACAAAAATTGCGACCGTTCGGCGTTAACAGACAAATATTATATATATATATAATTTATTTAATATTTAATTGTGAACGGACCTCATTTTCGTCATCTCCTTGGTAGGATTGATGGATATTGGAAGAAATTTTTCGAAAACTGCGTCATGAATACGACCTCAATAGCTGATTTCCCTTATGGGAAATCTGTTAAAATGATAATATCTCGGTTAATATTTGAGATAAAAAAAGAGTGTATATAACAACATGTATAGGTTATTTAATTTAAAAATTAAGTTAAATTATTTATTAACGTCCACTTTTATCAACGAAGGCTAATTGGGACTGGTTATCTAAAAGAAACAATTGTTTCCTAGCCTGGGTGGGAATCAGGATATTATTTAATGAATTCTGTCACTAAATAAATTCCTGTGTCCAGGCGGGAATCGAACTCGCCACTCAATGTTTACCACGTGAAATTAAGGGCCAACGCCATAACTTGCATGGCTAGCCTGAGCTCCATTTAATTTTCAATCCGACATTTACTATACATTTTTCGATCGGGCGTATAACAATGGAGATATTTCATGTTTTCGAAATTCCCCCCTCTAAATCAACGAACTTGATCTTTCTTTTCAGAGTTTGGTAACGTTCGACCAAAAACTGCAACTGCTAGAGTGGTAAAAGGCAAATATATACCAGGGGAAATCTGCTAAAACATTAACTGGACAGCGTCTAAAGCTTGTAATATATCTATATGCCCTTATTTCAGAGGCATATAATAAAGTTGAAGCGACCGTGGAGTCAAGCAGAGTTGTTTTCGTCTCCCAATTACCATTCTTTGCTTTACGAAGGATTTTCATAACTTTTGCACCTCGGAACACTCTGTATAAAGTATCCACTGAGGCATTCTGGAATTTTCCTGTGGATGAGAATGCTACTCCTAAATAGGAGGTGTAACTTTTGTTGGTGTATTCCGACTTTCAATTATACCAGTAGAAGGACTTAATATGCTTCAATCTTGGGGATTTATGGAAGACTAAGATTGCTAGAGGGGAAACGGACAAGTATAAATATCCATATTTAGGACATCTCTTAGATAGAATCAATAAGCATTTAAGGAAATTTATAGAAAATTGAGCAGTGAGATTTACATTACAGGAAATCTGCTAAAAAGCAATATCCGTTCTGTCTAGTCATCGTTCCAGAGTGAAACGTTCTTTGTACTGAGGTCGAATAACGTTCTGGTAAATAGAGAGTCATAACTTGTCGAGGGATATGGCCTGGTCCAGACAGGCGATATATACCAGAAGAAGGGGGTGAAAGGGAGGACGGAAGGGGGAGGGGAATTGCTGCTAGGGGAGGAAGAAGGGGTGAGAAGGGGAGGGGAGGGGGCTACCTTGACCCGTATTCCGCACTGCACCAGCCCAGGAGGGGAAATCTGTCTATCTAGCCTGTCTATGCAGCTATTCTATCTGTCTAATCAGCATAGCACGATCTATGATGGACTAGTCTACTCCATTTATACTCCATACCTTTGTACTCATGTAGTCTGTGATGGACCATTCTCCTCTTCCTCGTCTCACATATGTCTACTCTCTGTTTCTTCACCAACTCTTTAACATTCTGTGATGGACGATTTTCCTCTTCCACGTCTCCTATATGTCTACTCTCTACCGCCTAATAAACTCTCCACTGGTTTTGAGGGGCTTATTATAGCTTTGCGATGATTATAATTCACCCTTACCTTTGAGTCTAAACATTTCCCAAGGAAAGCTACCTCAGTAATGGTACCACCGTAAAGCTGAGGCCGACATGTGTCTGAACAGGTAGGACTTGGAAGTTGTTTCCAGAGGGGACACAGTCTCGCCAAGAAAATAAGGCAGTCTCTCAGAGAAAAGTCCTTCGAGGTGTGGACATTATGCAAGTGGCAGGGTGTTGGAGTCCACCATTTTAAAGAAAACTCAGAACTAAACAAGTATATGACCGAGAAACAGTTGCTCTTTGCTTCATAATGGACAAACTCTTCTAAACTGAATATAAATTACGCCCCATTGCGTGGTGTTTCGGAAGTTGTCTCAAAATCAGCGGATGTTGGACCCCTCTGTAGAAGGTGTGGCAGGGAGATCGAAACAACGGCACATGTGGGCTGCAATTATCCACATAACATGTTGCTGATCACAAGGCGACCTCACGGGGTAAAGCTTGCTATCATGGAGCTCCTGAAAGCAAATAATTTCACATTCTTTGAAGAGGTGTACGCTGTCGATGACGCAGGGTCAACGAGGTACGCGGACATCATTGCCTTCAAAGAAAATTGTAAACTTGCCTATATCCTGGACCCAACTATATTTTAGTTATTTAGCGCACTAGATGCAATATGTATTGTTTTACTGTTGTCCTAGGGATTGACTCCAGTTGCTGTTTGCTTCAGCATCTCAATGTAATTGAGCAGCCCCACAAACTGTATATAACTTTTTAAAATAAAGTGATTCTCTCTAATGCTTAAATTCGCTTTAGTTGCTAGATATTCAAGTAAAACCCCTAAACACTAGAGCAGGGAAATGTAAAAATTGTGCATAGAAAACAAAAATTCCATCATTCCGCATCCAAATGATTTCCTTGGCGAAGTCGGGTTTCTTAACGCGTATGCATATATATACCATATATATAGTTATATAGACGATATACAATTTTTAATGCTGGAATGAAGTCGGGTAGACACCATTTCCAATTTTTCTATTTATGCCCAACGCTCCTTGAATTTCAAAGAACACCGCGGGTAATTATTGGAAATTTCATTTGAAATAAGCTCTGTTTTGGTAGGTCTATAAATACAGTATAAATGCTAGGAAGAGTTTTGCACGTCTTTATTTATGGATCCAGTTCCTAAAAGCACTGGATTTGTGTCTTCTAACCTTTTTGTTAAAGAAAAGTTAGTTTGTAATGGCGGCAGTATCCTTGGGAGTCAGGTTGGAAAAAAACTTTCTCTCTTGAACTTTGCAGTTTCTATTTAAAAGTTGGCCTTCTACCGACAAGGGCCTTTTCGAAAAACCTTTGGCAAGGAGTCGATTTATTCGTGCACCATAAGTTTGGTGGATGGATGACCTGTAGTTATAATAGTGTATATAATGGGGTGTATAAAAAAAAGTCCGTCACACGGGGGCTGCGTGAATTAAGCAGATTTCTTGTGCCACGGATTTGCATTTACCTCAAAAAAGTAAAATTTTAATAATAAGAATATTTGGTATTTATGCTTCAAATGGTATGCTTCACAATTTATCAGCTTATTGTATATATGACATGAGTAAGAGGTGTACTGAAAGCCAAAAACTAAAAATTGAAATATCTCCGTTAATAATCAAGATGGAGAAAAATAGCACATTACAAACATTTATAGAACATTAGATTTGCAATAAATAGTGTTTATATAGATATATAGTCTTTTCTAAATAAACAGTTGGGTGCATTGATAACTTCAAACCTAAATGTAAACATTGTCGTTAAAGTCGCCTCCGCTGATAACTATTTTAATGATATATAGTCTTTTCCAAATAAATAGTTGTGTGTCGACGTAACTTACTCTAGCCTGAACGACGTGAAAGTTTCTTACATTCCGAGTAGATTACCTCCCAATATTAGTTCACGCAAGATTAAATCTCATCGAACGAGAATAACCGAGCGCAAGTCAGTCTAACTACCTAGATAGGAAATTCCTAACGAAAATCGAGAAAGTTCTCAAGGTAATGAGGCATTATGCAGAGTTGCTGGAATCGGCAAGTTACTTTAATGAAGGTTCCATATCCGTTTGTTGGTAGTCTAGAAGTTAGATGGGATCTTTTTCGTATCTTTATAGTTCTCGCTTTAGCCATTTTAAGCTGTGTAGAACCTCGGTCCTTGCAGGATATCGTATAACTTCCAAACGAAGTTCGTTGAAAATAAAATGTTTAAGTATATTTTATTTATAGAACATTTGGTTTGTGGTAGAAGAAACTGAATACTTGGCGTTTTTTTGTAGTTGCATAAATGAGTGAACTTCATTTGAGTGTGCAAAATTCAGAAACCAAATAATAATCTTTACTCTTCCATTTTTAATCCTGGTTTTAATTATTGAAAACAAAGGGCTTCACTGATCTCTGTATATTACTCTCAGATGATTCTAATGAAATATTTCAACATGCAATTGACTGACATGAAAGAAATGAAATTATGAAGGTTACGGAGCTGCATTGTGGAGACAGAAGGCCATTCGATTGTACTCGAAATGATCCAAGTGGTGCTAATGGTCGCATTTTTGGAGACCAAAGGACATTCTATTGTACTCGAAATGATCCAAGTGGTGCTAATGGTCGCATTTTTGGAGACCAAAGGCCATTCGATTGTACTCGAAATGATCCAAGTGGGGCGAATGATCGCATTTTTGGAAACCAAAGGACATTGTATTGTACTCGAAATAATCCAAGTGGTGCTAAAGATCTCATTTTTGGAGACCGAAGGCCATTCAATTGTACTCGAAATGATATAAGTGGGGCGAATGATCTCATTTTTGGAAACCAAAGGACATTGTATTGTACTCGAAATAATCCAAGTGGTGCTAAAGATCTCATTTTTGGAGACCAAATGCCATTCGATTGTACTCGAAATGATCCATGTGGTGCTAATGATCGCATTTTTGGAGACCAATGGCCATTTGATTGCACTCGAAATTATACAAGTGTGGCGAATGATCGCATTTTGGAGACCAAAGGCCATTCGATTGTACTCGAAATGATCCAAGTGGGGCGAATGATCTCATTTTTGGAAACCAAAGGACATTGTATTGTACTCAAAATGATCCAAGTGGGGCTAAAGATCTCATTTTTGGAAACCAAAGGACATTGTATTGTACTCAAAATGATCCAAGTGGAGCTAAAGATAGCAACTTTGGAGACCAAAGATCTCTTATAAGAATTTAATAGCTACACAAAATATATTTTTAACGAATTTTTTTTTTTTTTAATAGAAAATTAAAACATATTCTCAGAGATTCCTCTAAGCCCGATCATCTTATCTTATTGAGATTTACTTTAAAACTATTCTCAGTAGTCACTTTAAAACACTTCTCGGGGTATGTACATTAATCTTTTTGGGATTTACAACAAAGCTCTCAATGAGATTTTCTTTAAAAATCTTCTCGGGGTTTATTTTGAACCTCATAACAGGACTTATAAATACAAAAATATATATTTTTAAAGAACATTTTGATTTTCAGGGGGAAACCAATTTCCAAAGATTCATAAATAAAACTTAGGAGAAAAACTTGATATAAGATAGTCTCATATGTAGAGAAAATTTGAACTCATAACAAGATGAAACTATCAAAGACATACGTGTGGGTACTACAGTCCTAGAAGACTAGGACCTCTGCTATCGTCTTAAACCATTCAATGAGGTCCACAGCTAGGATCCTAAATTTCGTCTTCTAGCCTCTATTTGGACCTCTATTTCTTTTTCATCCCACATTATTTGTGCTTTTGCCTTTAATGTGAACTCTTAAAGCGGAGAGCTTACTGTAGCAGCTAGAAAACATCAGGTTCCTGTAGTCATTCATCGAAGACATAATTTTCAATTTTACAGGAGAAAATAAAAAAAGTAAATTACCAGTCTTTTTCGTAATCATAATCAAATTCTAACTTTCTACTGAAAGCAACTCTTTCCATATCACCTTATTTCAATTACATTTATGATAAAATATATGTTTTTCACACTCTCATTTTTGGAAACCAAAGACCATTCGATTGTACTCGAAATGATCCAAGAGGAGCTTGGATCTTGTTTAAAAAGTTACATTTTATAATTGTTATCCTACACACATCAAATATTAACGGAGATTTTTCAATTTTAAGTGTTAGTCTTATTTAAATAACCAGTATGTCATTTGTACCACATAACAGTAAACTAAGTAGATTTCCCTCGTGCATATATAACAAGCTGGTCATCTTGTATAACCATCTATTCTCTATTTCTCTCCTAGTAATACGCCTATGTAAACAGAATTTGAAACGCAGTCAGTTATTTATAGTAAACATCAGACGATTATAGGGGGCATTACAGAAACTGAAAAGATGAAAATACATATAATTCGTTTAATATTCTCACAGCAATGGGAACAGCTAACATAAAAAACTAAATTCCCTTAAACCCTTTGCTTCACTGCGTCTACGATTTCTTAGCCATCACGAAAATCATATATCGAAGGAATAAGGCTCCGATTCCTTTATGACATTCTCAGGTTCCTTTAATCAAACAGTAACATCTTCCTTAATATCCACATTTTAGAAACCAAACTACAAACCACACGCTTTCGAACCTAAGTAGTGACGGATTTTGGGGGGAAAACATTTCAGAAGCAATGAAAAATGGATTGTCTAAATCAAATGGGAGTTACGACACTAAATTGTGCGAACGTGGGTCAAACTAGAGAAATATCATTCTGGTCTTTTTTTTAGAAGATTTCCTCTCTGGGAAGTCTGCTATCGAGGTTTTAATCATGACGGAATGTTGTTATATTTTTACAAAAATATTAAATTTCAATTCTTAGGATTTTTTTATTGCAAAATTAAATTCACAAACTACAAAATTAAATCCCACAGTGGTGACCCAGCCCAAAAAAATGGTATCATCTATACATTAGTAAACAGAAATATTTCATTGTGCAGCAATGAAATTCATTTAAAAAATGAAAGAAAACAGCTAAAACTCCACTACAACGGCTACAAAAGAACCCAAGTTACTAGAGTATTAAGAAAAATTAAGAAGAAACTTGATGCAACCAAGGTTCAACGAGACATTGAAAATACTCCAGTTAAACCATTGAGAAACGTCCTTCCTTATATAGCGGGGACTTCAGAAAGGCTGGCAAGAATACTTCGAAAATATAATTTTCGAACAGTATTCAAACCCCACAAAATAGTCAATGAATTTTAAAAAGGCCGAAAGACACCCAATTTTTACAAGATAGTGGAGTTTTAGTGGTGATACCAAGTGATTGCAGTAATGTTTATGTGGAACAGACAGGTATGAAGACTGATACAAGAGTCAACCAACACATGACTGATCTGAAACACCAGAGAACAAAGATATCCGCTATAGCTAGACACGCAAGTATTTGTTCTCACCAAATTAAATTCGAAGAGTCAAAAGTTCTTCATAAAGAAGACCATCTCAATAAATGATTGGTCCTAGAAGCTCTCGAAATTAACAAGGGAACAAATACAATAAACGGCGTGGGCGGTGTCATACTCTCTGAAACGTGGAAAGTCATATTAAAATAAAACCCAGAGCATATGATTGAATGAAGTAGCTATTCAAATTAAATTAGAATTAAATCAAATTAAATTATTGTCTGACGAAAATGGACGCACTTCCATCGAATATTTGCATAACAACAAAAACTCAAACCTCTGGAGCAGATAGCCGAACTCCCCAGCGATGCACCTCAAAAATAGAAACACAAACTTTAATATTTTTATCATTTCACAATTTATTTGACCCTCACTACTATTATTTACACACTTCCTAGGAGCCAACTCGTCCACTGGTTGGTCGGAGCCGGTCCACCTAGAAGGTTCTTGATTTCAGCCCTGGCTCAATCTACATCCATCTTTGCAGGAATGCTCTTGTTTCCTTGTTCTTCTTAAATACATGATTAAAAAGGAGTGTGTTTGAATTTAAAGCAGAAACAAAATCCTTCAAATAGACCAAGGGGCTTATTCCGCAATAATATTGTAGTATATAGCTTTATAGCTACTCCACACAGAAACATTAAATCCCTTTTCTATCAACATAATTACAGGCTTCAATTCAAATTTCCTCATTATTTCTCAGCTCCTTGGAAATTAGATCCAACAAAATAACTTTTACAGCAGTACATTAAACTTTTACTGCTGTTATAAGTTTACAACTTTGTTTTAGAGTGAGAGGAAATAGGTCAGCGTTCTTCTCTGCAAGGATTAACACAAGATAAATATTTCAAACATTAAAAATAGCAATCACTGAATCACTTCACAAATATTAATTTAATTTATTAATTTATTCGAAAATGAGGTCCGTTCAAAATAATATATATATATATTTGTCTGCTAACGCTCTAGCGGTCGCAATTTTTGTTTGATCGTTACCAAACTCGATATTTAATTGTTTTATATACAAAGAAAGATCAAGTTCGTTAATGGGGGGAGGGGTTTAGAGGGGAATTTCGGAAATTCGAAATATCTCCGTTATTATTCGTCGTATCAAACACTTGTATAGAAACAATCTTATTGCAAATTAAATTTAAGATAAATATTGTTTACGTTTATTCTCTATCTTAAATATTAACGGAGATATTTGGAATTTTCATATTCGGCTATTGTCGGTTCTGTTCGTGCAATTCCGCTGAAAATCAGTTCGCCTCTCGTGAAATGTTTGTAGTGACTGGTGTTAGCTTCTGCTTTGTGAGATATATGCAAATCCGTTCTGTTGATCCCCCAACCCTCTTTAGTTCTTAGACTACTAAAATTAGAGTGGTTGTGAGAAAAATTATTCTGATTCATTATAAATTACAGAACTACATATAAGAAATAGTTTTCAATAAAATTAAGATGTTATATTCAGATATATTTCAGTAATTGTTTTTCTTTCCGGTGAAGAATATTTCTATCTATCTGTTCAGCTCTGAGTGGTTGGCAGACCTGTTTGTTTACAATTCAGAGCTTTCCGTTTAGAGGTTATTAAAAGTGACTGAAATATTTCTCATTACCGTTTGTATTTATTCACTCAATATTCACCATGGTGTTAGGTGTTACCAGAATGTAGATATATCTATTACAAAACTTCTCGAGGGAAATCTGCTTAGTTGACGCAGCAGGACTTTTGTTGAGTTCGTCCAATCATTAGATGGTTCTTTTAAAAATCGTTCTACAGTTTGCGGTGTGAGTATGTTGAATGTAATGCTTAGGTGAGCATTTAAAGATCTTCTTTGGCTAGTTAGTCACCTTGTGTCTGGCCTATGTCTCCTCTCTGTGCTTTAATTTAAGTTAGGCATTTTCGAGATCGACTTCACCTACTAGACGGCAAGTTATATTTGTCTGTTAACGCTATGAGAGTCACAAAATTTGATTAATGATTATGAAACTAAGCAGATTTCCCACGCGAAGGTTCACAATAGATAAATATACATACAGGCAACACTACCTTGAATGTTAAGTGAATAAATACAAACGGTACTGGAAATCTTTCAGTCAATTTACAATACAAGTTAATAATCTCTACAACGGAAAGCGGCTGAATTGTAAATAAACAGGCCAGCCAACCTCGTAGCTCTGAATAGATAGCCAAACCGGAAAGACAAACAATTAATGAAATATATCTGAATATAACTCATTAATTTTATTGAAAACAATTCAGTGAAGCTAGTGCTGCCATTTGTAATGAATCAGAACCAGTTTTATCTCAATAACTGAAATTTTTGTAATCCAAGAGCAAAAGAAGTAGGGTAGTGGGTGGGGTTAAACAGAACGTATTTGCATATATCTCATAAAGTAAAAGTCTAATGAAATCAATAATTGGCATTAACCTTGAAAAGAAGTGGTTCATGATATAACAGCTTATTGTTAATATGACATGAGTAAAAGCGAGGGTTTGCTGAACGGTCAAAAATGAAAAATGCAAATATATCAGTTAATATACAAGATAAAGAATAAACGTATATAACAATGCTTATGGTTAATTTAATTTTCAATAAGATTGGCTCTTTACTAGTTTTTGATCCGACTTATAGTAACGGAGATATTTCGAATTTTCAAAAAAATAAAAGAAATAACCCTCTAAATCATGAAATCGGACCACTGGGAGGGGGCAGTGGTCCGATTTCAGCCATTAACGAACTTGATAATTTGATCGTCTTTTTAAATAAAACGATTCAATATCGAGTTTGGTAATGATCAAACAAAAATTGCGACTGTTAGAGCATTAAAATACAAACATCTCTCTCTCTCTCTCTCTCTCTCTCTCTCTCTCTCTCTCTCTCTCTCTCTCTCTCTCTCTCTCTCCTCTCTCTCTCTCTCTCTTTCTCTCTCTCTCCTCTCTCTCTCTCTCTCTCTCTCTCTCTCCTCTCTCTCTCTCTCTCTCTCTCTCCTCTCTCTCTCTCTCTCTCTCTCTCTCTCTCTCCTCTCTCCTCTCTCTCTCTCTCTCTCTCTCTCTCTCTCTCTCCTCTCTCTCTCTCTCTCTCTCTCTCTCTCTCTCTCTCTCTCGCTCTCTCTCTCTCTCTATCTCGCTCTCTCTCTCTCTCTCTCTCTCTCTCTCTCTCTCTCTCTCTCTCTCTCTCTCTCTCTCTCTCTCTCTCTCTCTCTCTCTCTCTCTCGGACCACATATTCGTCATCTCCTGGGTAGGCTCAATGGACATTTGAAGAACATTTTTCGAAATCGCGGGAAGTCTGCTAATAGACGTTGCCCGTTAAAAGCTAAAATCGTACCAGGAGAAGGTGAGGTGTAGAGGAGGGGGGGGGGGAGATTCAAAATATCTCCGTTATTAAAAGTTGCCTCGGAGTAAGTTACATAAGAAACCTTGTTGCTAATTTAATATTCTTCGACACGTTTCCTCTTAACTCGAATATTAAGGGAGTTAATTATATTGCTTTGTGTATTGTGCAATCATCATGTTATTTTTAATTCATTTCCTAACGCCCACTTTGAGCTAACAAGCCTGGGATACTGCAAACTGATGTATAACAACATTTAGAAACATTAAACTTGGAATAAGATAATGTCTATATAGTTTTATTATCAGATTTCCCTTAAGGAAATGGTGGTTCTTCTTCTATTAAATACTTCTAGGTCGTAATGGTCACATTCCTTTTTCAAACGATGAATCTTAATGAATGGTTGTATTCTCCAATCTCCTTCTGCAATGGCTGACCTCAATCTAAGCCTCCTTCATCATGGCTGACCTTTGCCAGCAACTATTCCACAACTTCTTAGAAGAATTTCCAGCCCTCGTTTGCTTTATAGGTTCCGCAGCCACTTGCTTTCTCTCTCTCCCTCCGGCTATTTATTATTTTTCTGGCTTCTACTATTTGCTCATCGTCTTCTTGCTCCAAAAAGCCCTTTTTTTTACCACCCATCCTTGGCTTCCAATTCCTTTTATATTATCTACACTTCACAAATGCTACACTGAAATACGATTGGAATTTTGGCAAATCCATGTTTCATATATTCAAATAAATATCCCTTCCCATCAAAATACAATGGTGGCAGTAACTTAGTATTATTTTTTTTTTAACGTCCACTTTCTGCAACTACGGGTTATCTACAGGTTATCACCCTTCGATAGCCAGGGTGGGAAACGAATTTTATTCAATGAGTTCCGCCACTAAATTAATTCCTATTTGCCCAGGCGGGAATGGAACTCGCCACTCTAGGTTTACCATTAAGGCCAACGCTTGAACTCACATGGCTAAGCTGAGCAACATCATAGAATAAGGAGAAGAAATATGAATAAATTCTGATATTTAGGCATCCTCTTTAAATTCCAGTCGAGTATGTCAAAACATTGAAATAAAAATTGTTTCCCTTCGAAATATAAAGATTACATTGAGTTAACTACTAAATAATCACCACAAACGAATGACGCTCTTTCTCTATAGCCCTTAGCCAAGGAATGGCATTTAAACGCTGTTTGTAAACTGCTTATTAGTTTTAGCTGATTTACCTTAAGGGTTGAGGGAGGGGGTATTGAGGTTGTTCTATGTGATATTCTAAAAAATTCCTTAAATGCTCATCGACCCTAAATCGGAGATTACGAGAAGGAGCATTTTGAGAGGCTTTCTTGCAACATTTAAATGTGTGTGGATTCGTGGATTTCTTACAAAGAAGGACTGTCTTAATAAAAGTCCGTCACGCAGGGCCTGCGTAAACTACGGAGATTTCCCACCTAAAGTTTTACAATAGAGAAATCTTCCTACTAATAATAGTAGTAGAACGAATCTCTAAACCAATTCACGAAGGACGAACAGTTACGGAAACGGCCGAAATATAGCCGACTTCTGCCGACCACACTCACTTAATACAAATGCAAATATCTCGGTTAATATTCAAGATAGAGAATAAATGTATAGACCAAGATGTATATAATAAGATTGGTTCTATACAATTTTTCGATCCGACACTAACGGAAATATTTTGAATTTTCGAAAATCCCCCATCTAAACCCCCCTCTCTCCCACTGGTCCAATTTCAGCCATTAACGGACTTGATCTTTCTTTTTACATAAAACGATTAAATATCGAGTTTGGTTAATCAAACAAAAATTGCGACCGCTAGAGCGTTAACAGACATGTATATATATAATTTTGAACGGACCTCATTTTCGTCATCTCCTGGGTAGGACATTTGAAGAAATTTATCGAAAATCAAAAAATTCCCTTAAGGAAAATCTGCTAAAAATGTAGGTTAGTAGTCAAAATAGCGAAACAACGAGCATACCAAGATTTCTAGAACATCTGACTTGCAATAACATTGGTTCTATTCAATTTTTTGATCCGACCCATTATAACGGAGATATTTAGAATTTTCGATATCCCGCTCCCCACTGGTCGGATTTCAGCCATTAAGTACAGGATCCGGCAGAAAGGACGGACGGTTTTCAAAAAGTTATAAAACAGTTAATTTTTACTCAAAAACAAATTTATTGATGCAATAAGGTTCACAAGAAAATAGCATTTGAGACTCTCTCCAACATTGCTCCCTCAACTTGGGCGACTTCCACGCGAATTTCGTTCGGGCCAACTTCGGGGCTTGTGTTCCAACCCGACGTGTGTGGTTCCAGCAGGATGGCTAGAGTATCCGTATACTCTAGCCATCCTACCGTACACAAGCCCCGAACTCTGGACGAATTGAGGACGAAATTCGCGTGGAAGTCGCCCAAGTTGAGGGAGCAATGTTGGAGAGTCTATGCGAACTTCCAAGAACGCCTCCAGCACTGCATCAGCGATTTCGGCCACCACATGCCTGAGGTTATTTTCCACACTTCACTGTCTCAAGTGCTATTTTCTTGTGAACCTTATTGCATCAATAAATTTGTTTTTGAGTTAAAACTAACTGTTTTATAACTTTTTGAAAACCGTCCGTCCTTTCTGCCGGACCCTGTACTTGATCTTTAGTTTTACATAGAAGATCGGGTACACCTGATACAGGATTTAGCAAACTCGATATACCCCTGATAGTAGAGTATCGATTCATGGAATAGCCTGAAACGTGACCTTATTCATGGTGCAGCGATGGTTTATTAGGCCGAGACAAACTTCCCATTAATGATATACAAACACGTGGAGAACAGAGAGAGAGTAAAGCAAAGCCGATCCGATATTTGGGACAGTGTGTGTATCACGAACTGGGGTTTTGTATCTCTATGCAGAAGGCCTTGGAATGAATCAATCGCGAACGGTGGTCATGCGATCCGTGACCCTAGCCCATTCAGCCCCCACAGACCCCCTCTCTCTGATTATAGCCCGCCCTTTCCAAACGCTATTTTGAATAAATATGTCGTTGAGATTGTAATGGCCGTTTCGCGCCACATGTTTTCCGCAGCAAGCTCCATCATAATTATTTCACGAACCCGTTTCTTATTTTCGACTTGTGACTCAAGGACTCAGCCAAATAACCCGACCTATTTTTTCCGCCGATTGCACGAGACCCTATTAATTTTTCACAATCACTGATATCTTAAATATTTTTATTAGAAGAACAACGAAAACTATCTTGATAATTCCAACATTCCACCCTAACTTACAAATATCTTAAGGACTGATAAGGGACCCGAAAATTCGAAAAAATCAGTATCGAAGGAGCTGCGTGAACTAAGCAAATTTCCCAGGATACACGGATGGGCTACTCTACTTGCACAAATTTTCAGAATTTAACAGTTTTCCCTCAAGGAAAATCAGCTATTGAGGTTCTACTCATGGCGCGATTATCGATAAATGTCTTCAAATGTCCATCGATCCTACCCAGGAGATGACGAAAATGAAGTCCGTAACAAAATTGTATATATTTTTCTGTAACCACTCTAGCCGTCAATTATTGTTTTATCGTTATCAAATTCGATATGTAAGCATTTCATGCAAAACTAAGCATTAAGTTCCTTAAAAGCTAAAATGGGACCATTTAGAGGAAGGGGGGGGGGGGGTGTTTAGAGGTATATAATTTTGAAAAATCAAAATATCTCTGTGACTATAAGTCTCATTATTATTATTATTATTTATTAACGTCCACTTTCTGCAACTAAGGCTAATTGGGACAGGCTAGGGTGACCACCCTTTTCTAGCCAGGATGGGATTTTAGGACGTTATTTAATGAATTTCGTCACTAAATAATTTCCTTTGCCCAGGCAAGAATCGAACTCACCACTCTAGGTATACCATGTGAGATAACGGTCGACGCTTTAACTCGCATGGCTAACCTGAGCCCCGACTATAAGTCTCATCGAAAAATTGTATAAAAGAGATCTTATTGCAAATAAAATGTACTATAGATATTTTTATATATCTTTATTCCCTCATCTTGAATATTAATCGAGATATTTGCATTTTTCAGTTTTCAGCCTTCAGCGAACCCCCACTTCAACTCATGTTACATAAACAATACTCTGTTATATAATGATCACTGTATTTGAAGCTTAAATAACTAATATTGTTTTCAATAGACCTTTATTATACGAGATACATGCAAACATTTTCGGGTGATCCCCCACCCCCGTCATAAATTCTTGGACTACTAATATTTTAGTGATTGAAACAAAAATAATTCTGATTCAATATAAATTAGGGGGTCATAAGTCGGATCGAAAAAGGGTTATAGAACAACTCTTAATGTAATCGTAATTTTCTGTAAATGTTGCTTTGTACACATTTTCTTTAAAATTAATATTAACCGAATTATTTGGAATTTTTAATTTCCAGCCTTCAGTAAACCCCCACACCTACTCATGTCCTAATAACAATAGTCCGTCACGCAGGGGCTGCGTAAACTAAGCAGATTTCCCTCATGAAGTTTTACAATAGATAAATCTGCATACTGGTAACACAACACCACTGCGAATATTAAGTGAATAAGAACAAGCGGTAATAAGAAATCTGCATACTAGTAACAATTTCTCGAGAGCCGAACAGTTACCGAAACGGCCGAACTAGCTTTCGGCGGAAAGTCACGAATAGAACGGACATCAGCCGATCTCATCTCCTCCATTATCCGCGCACACTTAATAAAAATGCAAATATCTAAGATAGAGAATAAATGTGTAGAGGATAACAATACTTATAGTAAATTTACTTTACAATAAGATTGGTTCTATACAAGTTTTCGATCCGACGTATAGTAACGGAGATATTTATAATATTTGAAATTCCCCCCTCTAAACCCCCCTCGCTGGTCTGATTTGAGCCAATGACGAACATGGTCTTTCTTTTTACGTAACACGATTAAATATAGAGTTTGGTAACGATTAAAAAATATTACGATTGCTAGTGTTAACTGATAAATTTGTATAGGTTTTGAACGGACCTCATTTTCGTCATCTCCTGGGTAGGTTCGAAGGGCATTTGAGGAAATTTTCGAAACTCGCGTCATGAGTACTACCTCAATAGCTGATTTCCCTTAAGGGAAATCTGCTAAAAGTCCGTCACGCAGGGGATGCGTAAACTAAACACATTTCCCAAGTACTGGTATGACAAGCTTGTCATCTCACATCACAACATATTTTCAATTTCTATGTAAAAAGAAAATACAAGGAAGACAAGGGGGGGGGATTACTGAAGCCTGAAAACAAACGAACGTACGAATAACTCAACGGAAGGATCAAAAAAGGTTTAACACCTCCACTCTTAATACTTCTTTATTACAGGCAAAATACTTTCGGGGCGAACCGTCCCATCATCAGTGCTCTGTGACACAACATTATACTTTCAAAAACATGTAATATATATGAATACATAAATAAATAAATGTAAAAGTCAACAAAGGTAGTCGAATATTAAAACATTTAAAAAACAAACAAAAAAAGGATATAAAACGCAATGCAACACTTATGACTAAAACATTACAAATAAATAAATATTAAAAGCAATAAATAACAAAATAACTAGGAGATGGAGAGGAACTGACCTAGAGTTGGTTCCTATTGAGCCGACATCTCCGGCGAGACTGGGAGCCTACACGGGCCAGGGCAGATACTGCAGAGGACGGAACATGCCTGAGCACGCCACCCTCCCCCTAATATTAATATTCTTATCCTCCAGCATGTCCATCCTGATCCATAACTGCTCTACTATATCCATTTTCTTCCCTTTGCCAAGGTGGTCGAGCACCTCGAACTCAACGGCATTTGCTTCATGGCTTTCGTTTAAAATATGTTTACGTACCTCCGATGTCTTGGTGGAAAGGTGCTCTTTTAATCTGCTCCTTAGCTTCCTTCCACTTTGCCCCACATATGAGCTTCCGCAAGTCAGGCAAGCAACCCGATACACACCAGACCTATCCAGTGGATCGACCGCATCCTTAATCCTTGGGAGCATATGTTTTAGGGAGCTCAGACTTCGATAGGCAGTACGAAGGCCAACCTTTTCCAGCATGCGTCCTATCTTCTCGGAAAATTTCCCTAGGTATGGGATGCTGAGTTGGCCCACAGGATTACGAGTCTCTCTCTCTTCAACTCATCTTGGACCATCTTTGTGAATCGGCGTTCCATGACTTTATCTACCATTCTCTCATCGTACCCGTTGGCTCTTGCGATTAGTTTTATGTACGTAAACTCGTTTTGAAAATCTTCTTCTGCCAACGGGATACTCAGGAGTCGGTTTATCAAGTACGTGATGCCTGAAGTTTTATATTGAGGATGGTGGTACGAATCAGAAGGGATCATGATTGCTGTAGGTAGGCTTCCTATAAATCCAGAGTACGAATAACTCACTTAATACTTGATTTATAAATAAAGTCCGTCACGCAAGGGCTGCGTGAACTAAGCAGATTTCCCACGGTAATAAGAAATCATTCAGTTAATTTACAAGTTAATAAATTCTACAACAGATAGCGTCTGAATTGTAAACAAACAGGGCGGGCAGCTACGCAGTGCTTAAAAGATAGAATTATTCTAGGCGGAAATAAGAATAATTAATGAAATATATCTGAATATAACATATTAATTTTATTGAAAACCATTTACTATAACTAGTGGAGTAATTTGTAATGAATCAGAATAAGTTATATCTCAATCACTCAGATTTTAGAAATCCAAGAACAAAAGAAGAGAAGGGGGGAGGGGTCACCAGAACATATTTGCATATATCTCGTATAATAAATGTCTCTTGAAAACAAAATTTGGTATTTAAGCTTCGAATGATGTGGTTTATTACATAACCGAGTATTGTTTATTTGGCATTAGTAGGACTGGGGGTTTGCTGGAGGCTGAAAAATGCAAATATCTCGGTTAATATTCAAGATAGAGAATAAGTGTATATAACAATATTTATAGTGCACTTAATTTGCAATAAGATTGGTTCTATACAATTTATCGATCCGACTATAGTATCGAAAGTTTTTCGAAGATCCCCCTTCCCCCTTCTCCGATTTCAGCCTTTAACGAACTTGATCTTTCTTTATACATTTATTAATTTCTTTCTACATTTATTACCTATCTTGAATATTAACCGAGATATTTGCATTTTTCAGTTTTCAGCCTTCAGCACCCTCACTTCTACTCATGTTACATAAACAATACTCTGTTATGTAATAAACCACATTATTCGAAGCTTAAATACCAAATGTTGTCATCAAGAGAGCTTTATTATACGAGTTATATGAAAATATGTCATAGTAACCCCCCCCCTCTTCTTAAATTCTTGGACTACTTAAATTTGGTTGATTGAGATAAAAATTATTGTGATTCATTATAAATAGGTGATTTCCCTGCGTGAGGTACTTTTATTTTGTTTCTTCTCCTTTCACTTTTGTCATTTGATATTTTTTTTTATGATCTTTGTCTTTTTGTTGTGGTCTCCATAAATACATAAAGCCACGCAGTTGGTAGCTGCATATAATAAAGCAAGAGAACCCGGGCAGGGTGGGGAAATAAAGGGAGTTATGGCCTCCAGCTGGAAGTATACCTGAATAATTGAAGAGCCCCATTTTAAAAATAAATTACCATTTCATAAACTCCCTAAATGTTGTAATAGATTGCTGAAATAAATAAAGGCGCCCGTTCTGCATATAAAAGTAGATTTAGGGGGGAAAAACCGCGGTAAAATTGCCCTAAATAAAATAGTCTATTAATTTAAAATAATGCCGAATAAGTAATAGGTTGCTTCATTATGTATTCCATCTGATTCCACTGGCCCTTGGTTCATTATAACCTTGCTCAGCCGTATAATTCAGTTCTCTGTTTGTACCTCATTGATTTACAGATCCTATTGCTCAGAACACCTTGTCCCTCCCGAATGTTTTCACTTATCAAGTCAGCTACTCAAAAAAGAACTCAGGACAACTCATATTGTAGACAGAAAGATATTCAAGCCCAAGCAAAACATATAATACTCAGTTCATGGCAGAAATCCTGGTTTGCCATAACTGACAACAAATTTCGAGAACTGAGACATATACTTGGTGAATGGCCTTCCTCAAAAAGGCTAATTAGAAGAGAATAAGTAGTTTTAAAGAGGTTAAGAATTGGCCATTTATGACTGACACACACTTACCTACTGGAGAAGAGGTGCCCTACTGCCTACACTGTAACTGTAGACTTACTATAAAACATATACTAACTGACTGCTATCTAAGGACTCACATAGACCTACCATACACTTCCACTGAATTACTACATGACCGTAGCCAGTATATAGACCGCGTATTACACTACTTGAAACAACATTTTCAAAAAGTTTATAATGTAGGGCAATACTGAAAATATTTACAGAAATATAATAAAGTGATTGTAGGGGATTACGTAAATATAATAAAGTGATTGTAGGGGATTACGTAAATATAATAAAGTGATCGTAGGGGATTACGTAAATATAATAAAGTGATCGTAGGGGATTACGTAAATATAATAAAGTGATCGTAGGGGATTACGTAAATATAATAAAGTGATTGTAGGGGATTACGTAAATATAATAAAGTGATTGTAGGGGATTACGTAAGTATGATAAAGTGATTGTAGGGGATTACGTAAATATGATAAAGTGATTGTAGGGGATTACGTAAATATGATAAAGTGATTGTAGGGGATTACGTAAATATGATAAAGTGATTGTAGGGGATTACGTAAATATTATAAAGTGATTGTAGGGGATTACGTAAATATAATAAAGTGATTGTAGGGGATTACGTAAATATAATAAAGTGATTGTAGGGGATTACGTAAATATAATAAAGTGATTGTAGGGGATTACGTAAATATAATAAAGTGATTGTAGGGGATTACGTAAATATAATAAAGTGATTGTAGGGGATTACGTAAATATAATAAAGTGATTGTAGGGGATTACGTAAATATAATAAAGTGATTGTAGGGGATTACGTAAATATAATAAAGTGATCGTAGGGGATTACGTAAATATAATAAAGTGATTATAGGATTTAACTTATTCTTCGCTAAATCGATTACTGTAAGAATAAATAAATAAGTAAATTATCAAATCAACAGCCTTCAGCTACCGGACACTAATTCTATCTGTATTACTCATTTCGGATGTTGTTAGAGGTATTAATTTAGAATAAAGTCCGTCACGCAGGGGCTGCGTAAACTAAGCAGATTTCCCTCGTGCTGGCTTAGCATACATAAAATCTTAATATACGACATCACTCAACGAATTTGCATTTATCTCGCATAATAAAAGTATGTTGAAAACAATATTTGGTATATCAGATTAGAATAAAGTGGTTCCTGATATAACAGCTTATTGTTGATATTACTTGAGTAGGAGTGGGGGTTTTACAAGAGCCTGAAAACTAAAAAATCCAAATATTTCTATTATTATTCATGATAGTGAAAATTCGTATATAATATATTTATAGTGTATTTAATTTTCAATAAGGTTACTTATGTAGAATTTTTTTATTCAACTCAGATATTTCAAATTCACACCTTCCCCTCTGGGTCTTTCCGCTATTGACGAGCTTGATCTTTCTTTTGCCATAATAGGATTAAATGTCGACTTCAGTAACGATCAAACAAAAATTGCGACCGCTAGAGCCTTAAGAGCGATATATATATAAATATATATATATATATATATATATATATATATATATATATATATATAGTGTTAAGTAATTCCATAGTAATTAAGTAATTGTAGTCTTGACAAGTACAAATGACATAAGAAACCACACTGTAGTCAAATAATAATGTGCAATGTATATATAAAGTAGTACTTGAAAGAAAAGAAAATAAATTCTCGAATTATTGGCATAAACTAAAACTTCATTCACCAACATTGAAAAAAAATGAGAAGGGAAAAAAAAGAAAAAAAAAAGAAGAGGGGTTGAAAAATATAAAGTTAAAAAAAATATAAATATGTATATTTATAAATAATAAAAGTCCGTCACGCAGGGGCTGCGTAAACTAAGCAGATTTCCCACGTGAAGGTTTACAATAGAGAAATTTCACGAGAGCCGAGCAATCAAGGAAACGGCCGAACGAGCTTTTGGCGGGAAAGTCACTCTCGTCCGTTAGCCGTCAATTTAATAAAAATGCAAATGTCTCAGTTAATATTCAAGATAGAGAATAAATGTATATAACAATATTTATAGTAAATGTAATTTGCAATAAGATTGATTCTGTACAATTTTTCGATCCGACGTATAATAACGGAGATATTTCAAATTTTTGAAAATCCTCCCCTTTAAACCCCGATTTCACCCGGTCCGATTTCAGCTGTTAACGAACTTGATCTTTCTTTTTACATAAAACGACTAAATATCAAGAATGGTAACGATTAAACAAAAATTACAACCGCTAGAGCGGTAAAAGATATATATATATATATATATATATATATATATATATATATATATATATATTAAGGGCGTAATAACACTGTAGTTTCTCGCCCAAAAAAAACAGATAACCGAACCTAACCTATATATATATATATATATATATATATATATATATATATATATATATATATATATACAGTTTTGAACGGACCTCATTTTCGTCATCTACTAGGTAGGATCGATGGACATTTGAAGAAAAATTACGAAAATTCCGTCATGAGTACAACCTCAATAGCTGATTTCCCTTAAGGGAATACGGTCTGAAGAGTGTTGGGCATTGATAACCATGAAGCCCAAAATCAAGGAAACCAACATTGACAACTAACCTCAACAAAATACAACGACACTATGTTTAATCATAACTTAGTCGAAAACATCTACAGAATTATACATATATATATATATATATATATATATATATATAATTTTGAAAGGAAATAATTATAGTCCACACCTGTGTGGGTCTGATAGACATGTGGGGTAATTATTAAAAAAACACATCATGAGTACAAACGCAATAGCTGATTTCCCCTAAGGGAAATCTGCTAAAATCATTATTCCCACACTTGCTAGAAAAGCCCGAAAAACATGAAATGATGAAAGTTCTTTTGATTGATTTAGTAGGTCATGAAAGTCTTATACATTATGTAAAATAAGTTGAGCCAATATAGAACATATATTGGCAATCCAATTGGCCAATTGTTATTTTATGGGTTGATTCTGAAATAGTTTAGTGTTGAAGGGTAGCTACTAGATGGAATTGGTGTTTAAATGTTGGCAGGAGTCCCAAGCAGTTGGGAAGGCAGTTATCTCGTCGATATTCGGCCCAGACCTTGGACAGATGGTCTCCTCCATGTCTCCACGATTATTGGGGGGTAGCTAGGGGGAGGGAGAGGTCCCTGGCTACCCCAGAATGCCTATCATGCAGGGGCTGCGTTGACTAAGCAGATTTCCTACATGTTGGAATGACATACTTCTGATCTCATTCTCTATTACAATAGCGAATAATAAAAGTCCGTCACGCAGGAGCTGCGTTGACTAAGCAGATTTCCTACATGTTGGAATGACATACTTCTGATCTCATTCTCTATTACAATAGCGAATAATAAAAGTCCGTCACGCAGGAGCTGCGTTGACTAAGCAGATTTCCTACATGTTGGAATGACATACTTCTGATCTCATTCTATATTACAATAGCGAATAATAAAAGTCCGTCACGCAGGAGCTGCGTTGACTAAGCAGATTTCCTACATGTTGGAATGACATACTTCTGATCTCATTCTTTATTACAATAGCGAATAATAAAAGTCCGTCACGCAGGAGCTGCGTTGACTAAGCAGATTCCCTACATGTTGGAATGACATACTTCTGATCTCATTCTTTATTACAATAGCGAATAATAAAAGTCCGTCACGCAGGAGCTGCGTTGACTAAGCAGATTTCCTACATGTTGGAATGACATACTTCTGATCTCATTCTTTATTACAATAGCGAATAATAAAAGTCCGTCACGCAGGAGCTGCGTTGACTAAGCAGATTTCCTACATTCAGTTTGCGAACAGTACCAATAATTAAACTAATCAGTTTTATAAAGTCGCGCGCTTTAAATCGCCATGAATTTAAAGAATTCCTGAAAGATTTAGAAACTGAATCTGGCGACGTGGTTTCAATACCGAAGTACATTGGCTTAGCAGGGATGCAATGCTAAAAAGAGAATACAACTTAATAAGCGAAATACTCGTACAATTGTTCGTGGATAGGGATATACCTTTCCTCATTTTGGTAATAATGAATGGATGTCCGATTTTGGGTTTCTTATTGACTTGACTCGGCATCTAAATGATCCTAATGTGGAATTTCAAGGAAATGGACAGTTTATTTACAATTTGCATGATAAAATTCAGGGCTTTGAGCGCAAATTAAAATTTTGGAAACATCATTTTTTGCTGAATAATGTGTATCATTTTCCACATATGGGGAAAAAAAAGTTATTACTTCTTAAAAATACGCACAATATATATACATTGGTTTCCATGAAAATGTTTTCCTCGCCATTTAATTTCGATGTGGATACAGTTCCCAAAGGCTTTCAAATGGAAGTGATTGACATGCAGAATAATACCGATTTAAAAAATGTATTTTTCTCAGTAAACATCCAAACTTTTTATAAATCGTGTGTGAGCCCTGAGATATTTCCAATTTTGACGAAAAATGCAAAGCAAATGATGTCTCTGTTCGGAAGTAGGTATATTTAATAACAATTATTTTCGACCATGAAATTAATCAAAAATGACCACCTATCAAAACTGATAGATGAACGATAAGAAAGCTGCATACGTGTAGCTACTTCATCAATTCCGGCTGATATTGACTAGCTTCTACCGAAAAAACAGTGCCAAATGTCTGATTAAAAATTTCAAGTAAATTCTTTTTTTCTATAATCGTTGAATAATGGTAACATTACTAAACTGAAATGAGTGAAGAAAGTGAAACATTTTGCAATAGAGTGAAGAAAGTAATCACTTTCTTCACAAGTGAAGAAAGTGAATTGCCTTCTTAATTAGTAATAAGTATAAATTAAAAAATAATTTGAAGTTGGAAATTAAATGCTTTTAAATGTTTCTTAACATTGTAAGAATTTATTTTAACAAAATAAATTGAAATGTGAATGAATTATTGGTGGAAATAATCAATATATTTTAAAATTTAAATATAATAATAATTACCTTCCTTGTTTATAACCTGCACTTGTTTATAACTGCACTACTTCACAATCATCACTAGTTGTTTTATAACTATGCTTATAACCTTTCACAACCATGCTTATAACCTACCAACAACATACCATAATCTTCACAACATCCTAATTTTGTTCATATTCTGGTTAGATCTGATCATGTATTACACGATTACAGAAAAAAATTAATATTACACTCGTGACGAAAGTAGAATTTACAACTCTCGTGAAATTACCACACTCGCTTCGCTCGTGTGGGTAAACGTTTCACTCGAGTTGTAAAATGATCTACGTTCGTCACTTGTATAATAAATAACTATTTCTGTTATTTTATTGTTCCTTTTTTTAATTTGCATTAAAATTTGTATATAAAATCTTTACTTTTTTTTAATTTTTGTTTTTCTGTTCTAATGATTATAATAAAGACAATTTTCTAAATTATTAATATGTGTTACTTTATGTGCGGCCTGCCAAAAAATTTTAAAATTTAAATTGGCCCGTTGGTTAAAAAGGTTGATCACTCCTGATCTATAGCATACTCAACATTTAGCCGTTTCAGTGAGCACTGAAGATATTATTTGTTATTGGCCAAAATTGGACATGAACTAGTGGGGATATGGGTGGGGGGGGGCATTCGAAACATTTTTCGTTATTATGTGTGGGATCGTAAAATGTTATAGAACCAATTTTGTTATTGATGATCTACAATTGTTTTTCTATGCATTCATTCGTAACTCAAGTATTAAGCTATTTATTCTTGCTTTCCGGTTTTCAGTTTTCAGTAACGCCGCCCCATCCCTTCCACCGCATTTCACGCATCGTTTTTTTTTTTTTTTTTACAGAGATAGGAAATATGTCGTGAGATGAGATCGTAAGTGTGTTATACAAGCACGCGGGAAATCTATTTTGTTTACGGACCCCTGCGTGACGGACTTGTTTGTGTTTTGTATTTTGGGAATGGAAGTGACACTATGCGAACACATGCAATATTTTTGGTATTGAATATTTGCTGGATGCTGGTTAAATAATAGGCTGAGAGATTGGTGGTTAGTGTTGACGATTGAATGAAAGTGATATTGAGCGTTCACTGAATAGATAGTAGATGGTTTAATGAATGGCCATAAAGGTGAATGGCGGTGATATAGTGTGTGATAATGTGTAATTATATCAGAGCTGCTGGAATGGGGCTCAGGTTGTATTTGTCATATCACAATGTGCGGAAGTTGCTTTAACTATCCCAGATAGCATCTAGAACCTAACTACCTCCTCCATTTCTCACTTATAGTCAACTAAATTCTAGTAGTCCCCCAAAACTCGTGTGGTCCTATAGGAAAATTAATATCCACTTTGTCAAATATACCCATAATAAGTATTTTTCATACTGCGGGGTTATAGTAGTGTTTCATGCGTTCGTACGTGGATTTAGCAAATAGTGGTGTTATTTGCGGGTTTAGCACATAGTGTCATAGTGGTGTTATGTGTTAATTTCATGGATAGTGGTTTTTGTATGTGATTTTAAAAAAGTGGTTTTATTTGTGGGTCTAGCTGATAATGGTGTCAAATTTGAATTTCACGAATAATGGCTGTTATATGTGGAATTAAAAAATAGTGGTGTTACTTGTGGGTCTAGCTGATCAGGGTGTTAGATATGGATTTAATAAATAGTGGTGTTATTTGTGGGTATAGGTCATAGTGGTGTTATATGTGAATTTCACGAATACTGGTGTTATATGTGGATTTAACGAATAGTGGTGTTTATATGTGGATTTAACGAATAGTGGTGTTACTTGTGGGTATAGGTCATAGTGGTATTATTTGTGGGTATAGGTCATAGTGGTGTTATATGTGGATTTAACGAATACTGGTGTTTATATGTGGATTTAACGAATAGTGGTGTTTATATGTAGATTTAACAAATAGTGGTATTATTTGTGGGTATAGGTCATAGTGGTGTTATATGTGAATTTCACGAATACTGGTGTTTATATGTGGATTTAACGAACAGTGGTGTTATTTGTGGGTATAGGTCATAGTGGTGTTATGTGTGAATTTCATGGAATGTGGTTTTTATATGTGAATTAAAATAAAAGTGGTTTTATTTGTGGGTCTAGCTGATAATGGTGTTAAATTTGAATTTCACGAATAATGCCTGTTATTTGTGGAATTAATAAATAGTGGTGTTATTTGTGGGTATAGGTCATTGTGGTGTTTTATGTGAATTTCAAGAATACTGGTGTTATAAGTGGATTTAACGAATAGGGGTGTTTATATGTGGATTTAACGAACAGTGGTGTTATTTGTGGGTATAGGTCATAGTGGTGTTATGTGTGAATTTCACGAATACTGGTGTTATATGTGGATTTAACGAACAGTGGTGTTATTTGTGGGTATAGGTCATAGTGGTGTTATGTGTGAATTTCATGGAATGTGGTTTTTATATATGAATTTAAAAAAAAGTGGTTTTATTTGTGGGTCTAGCTGATAATGGTGTTAAATTTTAATTTCACGAATAATTTTTTTTTTTTTTTATTTATTGAAATTAGTTCCGGAACACCGGCGATTTACACATAATTATATAGTTAACGCAAAATTTAGAATAGCAAACAAATAGATTTAAACGTAAAAGGAATGAACAAAGGTGGTTTTTGATGGGTTCATTGGAATACCATTTTTATAAGAATCAAATAGTATTGTATGGAAACATCAAGATGGTGAAAATTAAATAAATTAAAATATAAGATTGACTTGGGGGGTGAGGAATAAATAAAAATAATAATAATAAAATAAGGAAAAGAGAAAAGCAAAGAAATAAGTAAATTAAAAAAAAAAAGAGAAAACCAAAAAAAAAAAAATGAATAAATAAAAAAAAAAAAGGAAGGGAAAGGGAAACTAAAAAATAAAATAATATATTAAAATAATAATAAATAAAATTAATGTTTAAAGTGGATTTAACGAATAGGGGTGTTTATATGTGGATTTAACAAACAGTGGTGTTATTTGTCGGTTTAGCTAATAGTGGTGTTATATGTGGATTTAATAAATAGTGGTTTTTATATGTGGATTTAATGAAAAATGGTAATATTTGTGGGTATAAGAAATAACAGCGGTATGCGGGAAAATGTGAATTTGCTGAATAGTGTTTTTTTATATGGATTTAACAAATGATGGGGTTATATGTGGAATTCACGAATAGTGGTTTTTATATGTGGATTTAATTAATAGTGGCGTTAGCTGTGGTTCTAGCTGATAGGTGTTATATATCTAGACTTATTGTATGTTCATGTTTTCGAGCATCAGTAAAGCACTACTCATGTCATATATACGATAACCAGTTATATCGTTAATCACTTCATTCCATGTTTAAATGTCGAATATTATTCAAAATGAAAAACTTCATTGTGAGATATATGCAAATAAGATCTTCGATGACGCTATCAGTTACGATTTTACGTTCTTTATTTCAAAGAATTTTTTTCGATCCAAGCCATAATTATATTTCACCGTTTAATTTAACTTTCCACCCTGGCTAGAAAAGGGTGGTAACATGTAGATAACCCGTCCCAATTAGCCAAAGTTGCAAAAAGTGGACGTTAATAAATAATAATAATAATTTTACTTTAAAGTGAAAGACTGAAATTCGACCTGGCCGGGGAAAGTTATGGGGAGGGGGTCGAAAATTCAAAATATCTCCGTTATAATGAATCATATCGAAAAATATTACAAAATCACTATTGTTGGTAAACTGGAGAAGAATGTGAATGGTGCATAAAATATACAGGGTCCGGCATAAAAACCTGACGATTTTGTAGTAATTGTTATGTTGGCACCACTGTCATTGAGACGGCGGGAATGTTGTACATCGACAGGTCTATTCTTACCATTTCAGTAGCCAGTATGTCGTGGTCGGGTGAACATCGAGCGTTTGTGATTGAAGCCTATTTTAAAAATAATGACTCAGTTATTTTAACACAGCGTTTATTTCGCAGACATTTCAATTTAAATCGACACGCGCCTGTTCCCAGCAGAAATTCGATCTTGTTGTGGGTAAAGAATTTTAGAAACACTTTAAAAAACGAAACCACCAGGACGAAAACGGACTGTGAGAACGCCTGAAAACATTAACGCGGTAAGAGTAGCTGTTACACGGTCTCCACGACGTTCAGCAGCGAAACATGCTGTTGCGCTAGCCATTTCTGATCGAAGTGTACGACGAATTCTTCATTCCGACCTGAAATTCCATCCGTATAAGATGATGTTAGTGCAACATACTGGCTACTGAAATGGCAAGAATAGACCTGTCGATGTACAACATTCCCGCCGTCTCAATGACAGTGGTGCCAACATAACAATTACTACAAAATCGTCAGGTTTTTATGCCGGACCCTGTATATTACCTACATTTGAATCATTTACTATTGTATTGCCCCGCTTTTACATGACACAGGGTAAAACTCCTTGACAAGTATATAGCGCCTCACAGAGAATACCTATCATTGGTAAACATTTCGGATTACAACAGTCAACATAAAGTTAGTGATGTTTTCTGTTTCTAATGTAAAGTATTGAAGAAAGAATTCTATTATTTTTGGATGAGCTTATTTATTTATTAACGTCCACTTTTTGCAACTAAGGCTAATTGGGACGGGTTATCTACAGGTTACTACCCTTTCTAGCCAGGGTGAGACTAAGGATTTTAAATAATGAGTTGGTCGCTAAATAAATTCCTTTGCCCAGACAGGGAATGTATCTCGCCACTCTAGGTTTACCATGTGAGATTAAGATCAACGCTTTAACTAACATGGCTTACCTGAGCCCCGCGGGGGAGCTTAAACACCATTAATCGGAACATTAATTCTTAAATACATCAATACTTATTATTATTATTATTCAGTTTATCATAAATCTTAGAGAAGAATTATGTTATCTTGATATTTCTGAAAACTCACCTTTACAAAATATTATTTAATCTACATTTACATTAAATTATGGTTTATTGACTTAGGCATTACATTTATTTAGATTAATATTTATATTATACTAGCTGAGATAGCCGGCTTCGCCCGGGAATTGATTTGAGGCTGAATGGTGATGGTATTTTTTTGGCAAGGCTTTACTTTGCACAATATTTTAAAATTTACCCGTCCCAGTGTTTAGGGTTTATAGTCGTCGTTGCTGTGGATTTGTTAATATTGGAAAGAAATGTTGAGCATATCAATATTTCTACGCAAATTACTTTCTTCTTTCAGTGTTCCCGAAAAAATGCATAAAACAAAAGTTATTCTAAATAACAAAATAAACAATTTTTGTTTGTGTACGTTTGTCGAAAAACAAATAGGCAACGAAATATCGGGAATTTTTATTTCAGTCCTCCCTTATAACCCCCACTCCCGCTTGAGCCTAACAATTTTAATATAGCTTATTACCATGGAAGAATTAATGCTAATTGACATACCGAGTTTTGATAAGTACGCTTTAATCGTTAGTGCCCAATAAAATTCTTGGCTCCCGCTAAAGTTTTAGTGTATATCTCGTTTATACTTTGTTATACGACTAAAGTGAATTTAACAAAAATTACTCTTAATAACTAAATAAACAACGTTTTTCATATGCATATTTGCAGAAAAACCAATAGAAAATGAAATACAGCTATTTTTAATTTCAGGCCTCCTTACAACCCCCACTCCTGCTCTTCCTAGAGATGTTAGTATGGCTTATTATAATGAAGGCGTTAGTGCTAATGCACATACTGAGTTTTATTTAGTTCGGTTGAGTCTTTTGTGCCAAATAAAATTGGCGACTTTTAGCGTTAACTCATTTATAATTCGGTATACGACAAAAGTACTCTAAATAACAAAATAAAAAACTTTTAGGTGAATATTAGCAGACAAACCAATAGGAAACGAAATATTGCTATTTTTAATTTCAACCCCCACTCCTGTTCGTCTCAGAGAAAATTAATATAGCCTAAAGTCTAAGTTGGGATAGTAGTAATATACATACACTAAATTCAGTTCTGCCGTTTATGCGTGAAAAGGTAACGAACAAATAGACACGAAAGAAACAAAATGCAGTTATGGTGTCTATGACATGTGACACGAAACGTTTTCGTGAAATTTTGTCAAAAAAATCAATGTACAGACAGAGGTTACAATTTTAGCAGATTTCCCTTAAGGGAAATCAGCTATTGAGGTCGTACTCATGACGCGAGATTCGAAAAATTTCTTCAAATGTCCATCGATCCTACCCAGGAGATGACGAAAATGAGGTCCGTTCAAAATTTTATATATATATCCATATACATATATATATATATATATATATATATATATATATGCCATGTGGCAATGGAACATGTATTCGAATAAATAACTCCTCACAGGGTTACTATGAGGAGAAAAAAAAAAAAAAAAAAAAAAAAAAAAAAATATATATATATATATATATATATATATTTGTCTGTTCACGCTCTAGCGGTCGCCAGTTTTGTTTGATCGTTACCAAACTCGGAATTTAATCGTTTTATGTAAAAAGTAAGATCAAGTTCATTAATGGCTAACATCGGGTCAGTAGGAGGGGGGGTTTAGAGGGGGGATTTTCGGAACGAAAAATTGTATAGAATCAATTTTATTGCAAATTAAATTTACTATACATATTGTTCTATACATTTATTCCCTAACTTGAATATTAACCGAGATATTTGCATTTTTATTAAATTTGGGCCGGTAACGGATTTTTGAGTTTCCCGCCAAAACCTCGTTTGTCCATTAGACGTAAGTGTTGGGCTCTTGTATGGAGATTTCTATATTGTATTACTTCACGTGGGAAATCTGCTTAGTTTACGCAGCCCCTGCGTGACGGTCTTTTATATATATAAATAGATTACATACCAATTATAAGCGGTTAATTTGTACTTTAGAAAATATTATTTTTATTTACAGATTTTTTAATAGGTTATATTATATTAACAACTTTACGAACCGTTATTGGCCAGACACTTAGCTAAATGTTTGTAAACATAAGCCAATAAAATATCGATCTATCTATTCTGTATTGCTTTTAGCAGATTTCCCTTAGGGGAAATCAGCTATTGAGGTTGTACTCATGACGCGATTTTCGAAAAATTTCCTCAAATATCCATCGGTCCTTCCAAGGAGATGACGATAATGAGGCCCGTTTAAAACTATGTATATATATATATATATAATATATATATATATATATATATACATATATATATATATACACATATATATATATATATATATATATATATATATATATATATATATATATATATTTGTCTGTTAACACTCTAGCGGTCGCAATTTTTTTTTTGATCGTTACCAAACTCGAAATTTAATCGTTTTATGTAAAAAGGAAGATCAAGTTCGTTAATGGCTGAAATCGGACCAGTGGGAGGGGGGGTTTACAGGGGGAGAATTTCGGAAAATTCAAAATATCTCCGTTATTATGCGCCGGATCGAAAAATTGTATAGAATCAATCTTATTACAAATTAAATTTACTATAAATATTGTTCTATACATTTATTCTGTATCTTGAATATTAACCGAGATATTTGCATTTGTATTCTGCGTGTGGTCGCCAGTACGCTGACTTTCCGACGAGAGCTATGGCGGCCGTTTCCATAAGTATTCGTCCCTCGTGAATAGGTGTAGAGGTTAGGTTAACTGTTTTTTGGGGCTAGAAACTATTGGGTTATTACGCCCTAAATAATGTTTTAGGTTTAGAGGTTTCTTACTACTACAGTTGTTATTAGGCAGATTTCTCTATTGCAAAACTTCACGTGGGAAATCTGCTTAGTTTACGCAGCCCCTGCGTGACGGACTTTTGTTAGAGCAGCCTGGTTGTTAGGACTCCATGGATCTCTCAGCTGAGATTCCAAATGAAAAATGATAACATTGAGATGAAATGGGATAAGAGGTTGACCTTAGCAAGAGGGAATAGTTTTAGGAAAGTAGTTTATCTTCAATCTAGAATTACTGGGCTTCAGAAAGCAGAATATATTACGGGGGGAGGGGGAGCTCGAGAAAGCAGAATATATTTGCCTTGCGTGATGGGTTAAGCTGAGTTTTCCAACTCTCCTACATTTATGCGCTATTCGTTTTAGCTGAATTCACTGAGGTTCTCCACAAGATAATCAGTCCGCAAATCTCCGTCGATCCTACCTAGGAGATTTAAGGAATCCGTCACGCAGGGGTTGCGTAAATTTAGCAGATTTCCCACTTGCTGGTAAAATACACTACTGGTCTCATCTCATACCACAAAGTCTGGATTTCTATGTGAAAACCCGATGAGAAGGATACGGAGAGGGGAAGGGGTACTGAAGGTTGAAAACAAGAAAGTACCAATAACTTGCTTAACAAATTTGAGTTACTAAAAAAAAATGTAAAGAGTAACAATTTTAGACCATCAATAGTTTTTACCACTCATAATAACGGAAATATTTTGAATTTTGGAATTTCCCCGCCCCCTATTCCAACACCGATTTCAGCCAATAACAAATATGATCTTCAGTGTTTACTGAAACGGTTAAATATCGAGTATGTTATAGATCAAATAAACATTTTCGAGACAAAAAGGTAAAACCTCACGTACAAATGGAGACATTAAGGTAAAAATTTATTATGTCTTTGTAAAAGGAATTTGCATTTATAAAAAGTATGTTGAAAACAATATTTGGTATTCAAGATTATAATTAAGTGGTTCCCCATATAACAGCTAATAGTTCTTATGACATGAGTACGAGAGGGGGTTAACTTAAGTATGAAAACTAAAAAAAACCCAATTATTTCCATTAATATTCATTTTAGCAGATTTCCCTTAAGGGAAATCAGCTATTGAGGTCGTACTCATGACGCGAGTTTCGAAAAATTTCTTCAAATGTCCATCGATCCTACCCAGGAGATGACGAAAATGAGGTCCGTTCAAAATTATATATATATATATATATATATATATATATATATATATATATATATATATATATATGTGTGTCTGTTAACGCTCTAGCGGTCGTAATTTTTGCTTAATCGTTACCAAACTCGGAATATAATAGTTTTATGTAAAAAGAAAGATCAAGTTCGTTAATGGCTTAAATCGGACCAGTGGCAGGGGGGGGGGTGTTAGAGTGGGAGATTTTCGTAAATTCGAAATATCTCCGTTACCATACGTAGGATCAAAACATTGTATAGAATCAATCTTATTTTAAATTAAATTTACCATAAGTATTGTTCTATACATTTATTCTGTATCTTTAATATTAACCGAGATATTTGGATTTGTATTGTGAGTGTGGTCGGCTATGTTCGGGAGTTTCCGCCGAGCGCACTAGCGCTAGTGTGGCCGTTTCACTAACTATTCGTCCTCGTGAGAATAGGTTATTACTAGGCAGATTTCTCTATTGTAAAACTTCACGTGGGAAATCTGCTTAGTTTACGCAGCCCCTGCGTGACGGACTTTTTGAAATTTTTCTTCAAATGTCCATCGATCCTGCCCAGGAGAGGACGAAAATGAGGTCCGTTCAAAACTGTATATCTATTTGTCTGTTACCGCTCTAGCGGTCGCAATTTTTTTCTCATCGTTACCAATTTTAATATATAATCATTTTATACAAGAAGAAAGATGAAGTTCGTTAACGGCTGAAATTGGACCAGTGCGAGGGTTTAGAGGGAGAGAATTTCGAAAATTCTGTATATCTCCGTCATTATGCGTCGGATCGAAACATTGTATAGAGACATTCTTATTGTTGATTTTATGTTCTATAAATAGTATTAAGTTCGTTTTTTCGCTGCCTTTATTATTAACGAGATATTTGCATTTTTATAGTTTTCGGTCATAAGTAAACCCCCACTCCTACTCATCTCGTATTTACAATATGTTATTATGTTATGAAGCACTTTATTTGAGGCCTAAATACCAAATATTGTTCTCAATGAACATTTACGTTTTGAGGTAAATGCAAAAACGTGACGCACGTGGGAAATCTGCTTGGTAAACGCAGCCCCTGCGTGACGGACTTTTCTGTAACTGCTTGTAAATGTAGTCCACGACCCTCAGCTGGAATAATACAATTACTTATATAAGGGTGTTTGTTTCAGCCGAACGGTAAGATGTACGAGAGCTTCACAGTGTTCTGCCCCAAAGAGCGTCTGGAGCTGTTAGATCTGCTGGAGAAGGAGAGCATGCTCATAGATTGGAGCCAGCCTCTCTACCTCAACTTCACCCACCGGGATATCATGGACAGGATAGAGCAGTTCTACTCGGCGATGGGAGGCAGGATGGAGAAGGTAGCCGGCGATGTCTATGTACACGACGAACCACCTGTCGAAGAGCTAAGGCTAGAAGAGTACGTATCATGTATTATATAATCAGTATCTGTTGTACAGAACCCATTCTGATAAAAATTATATTTAATAATTTGATAAATGTTTATCGTGGACCCGGCCAGCCACCTGGCCTAATTCGTTAAGGAAGTGGGATGGCCGTTCTCTATCGCTCAACATTCTACCAGTGGCGGCTAGTAGCTAAAATTATTGGGGGTGCTGCTCCAGAAAATGTTTAGCCTTAGCGCGCGAGGGTCGGCACTGCGGGAACGACAGTGCTCTCTCTCCCTTGCAGCCTCGCCTGGAGCTTCCTGTGTGCGCATGCGCACAACAGCCAACCACCTAGCCTCTGGAACTGTGAAGCGTACAGTTCCATAAATAGATTTTCGTATCTTTTTTCGTAAACTGGGGAATGGTTACTGGATTAAGCTTAAGGATTATATATTATACAAGTATAAAGAAAGAATTAAAGAAAAAAGCCTCATTATATTAAATGTTATAAAGTTTAATTGGGGTGCTGCAGTTCCACAGTGACTATACACGAGCCGCCACTGCTTTCTACCTTCTAATATCCTCCTGATCCTCAAATTTTCCGGTTCAGCAAAAATGAGAATGAGTCGAACTTTTTAGCAGATTTCCCTTAAGGGAAATCAGCTATTGAGGTCGTACTCACGACGCGATTTTCGAAAAATGTGCTTTAAATGTCCATCGATCCTACCCCGGAGATGACGAAAATGAGGTCCGTTCAAAACTATATATATATATATATATATATATATATATATATATATATATATATCTTAATATATATAAATCTCCTGTCACGATGTTTGTCCGCGATGGACTCCTAAACTACTTAACCGATTTTAAATTAAATTGGCACACCGTGAGCAGTCTGGTCCAACTTGAGAGATAGGCTATATTAATTTTCTCTGGGACGAACAGGAGTGGGGGTTATAATGGAGGCCTGAAATTAAAAAACGCGATAATTCGTTTTCTATTGGTTTTTTCGCAAATATGCACATAACAAAAGTTGTTTATTTTGTTATTTAGAGTAACTTTTGTCATAAACACTTTCATCGTATTCCGAAGTTTAAATGAGTTATACGCTTATGACTATAGCGGGAGTCAACAATATTATTTGGGACAAAAGACCCAACCGAAATAAATAAAACTCGGTATGTGTATTAGCACTAACGCTTCCATTATAAGAAGCCATACCAAAATTTCTAGGGACTGGCAGGAGTGGGGGTTTTAAGGGAAGCCAGAAATTAAAAATAGCGATATTTCGTTTCCTATTGGTTTACCGGCAAATATGAACATAACAAAAGTTGTTTATTTTGCTATTTAGAGTAACTTTTGTTATATACACTTTTTTCGTATACCGAATTATAAACGAGATATACGCTAAAAATTATAGCGGAAGTGAAAAATTTTATTTGGCACAAAAGACTCAACCGAACTAAATAAAACACTCAGTATGTGTATTAGCACTAACGCCTTCCTTATAAAAAGCCATACTATTTCTAGGGACAGGCAGGAGTGGGGGTTATAAGGGAGACCTGAAATTAAAAATATTGATATTTCGTTTCCTATTGTAGTTTCGGCAAATATGCACATAACAAAAGTTGTTTATTTTGTTATTTAGAGAAATTTGCTCAAGAATTCATTTCAATATGAACTACCTGGTACCTCACCTGGAAAAATTAATTCAAATGTATGTTAATATTTAGTCCTTAATAATTCAAATCTATGCATAATGCACAGGAAGCGGGAAATATGACAATATGGAGGACAGTGAAGTCTTACATAAAAAATTAATTTTATTATTAACAAATCCACAGAAACGACGGGTATTAACCCTAAACACTGGGACGGGTAAATGTCAAAATATTGTGCAAAATAAAGCCTTGCCAAAAAAATACCATCAACATTCAGCCTCAAATGAATTCCCGAGCGAAGCCGGGTATCTGAGCTAGTATACATATATGTTATACCTGTTATATCTCGGTTACTAAACCTAGATAGTGAAAAAACGTACATAACAACATTTATAGAACATTACATTTTCAATACGATTGGTTCTATAGAATTTTTCTATCCGGCGTATAGTAACGCAGATATTTTGAATTTTCTAAAATCCCCCTCTAAACCCCCCCCCCTCCCACGCTTCCGATTTCAGCCATTAACGTAATCTTTCTTTTTACATAAAACGATTAAATATCGAGTTTGGTAACGATCAAAGTAAAATTGCGACCGCTAGATCGTTAAAAGATATGTGTATATATGTGTATATATATATATATATATATATATATATATATATATATATATATATAAACAAACAAATTAAGCTGTCCCCATTTTTGGAACTACCTATCAAGGTCAGCCTCCTTATCTGCCATATTTAAGGTAATTATTTCCATTTTAAGTCTTATACAAGTATCTTTTCTGTTTGGGATGTTGCTAAGGGAGCAGCTCAAGTCAAACTTTATAATGGTATAAATGGAAATTCACTATTCTGTTGGACACTTTTAGAATATTAATTGTCATTTGCCTTATTTCATCAGTCTTTATATTCTTCTTGAAGGTATTTCGCAGTTGACTTAAAATGACTCTAAAACATGGACAGCATTGGGTGTAGATTCCTATTTTTTCTAAATTTACTTCTTCTTGTTACTGTTTACTTGTTTCGAATCTTACTGTTGGATCAATGATTATAGCCTTGTCTTCTTTTCTTGAAATGACAACAATATCGGCTCTTATATATAATTTTGAACGGACTTCATTTTCGTCATCTCCTGGGTAGGATCGATGGACACTTGAAGAAATTATTCGAAAATCGCGTACGACCTCAATGGCTGATTTCCCTTAATCGAAATCTGCTAGAAGGACGATACCATATTTTCGTAACCAGGCCATAACTTTATATTTTGTCTAGCTGACTCAGAAACTAAAGTCTGCCTTTTTTTAACGACTTTCAGAGAATGGTTTAAGGCAAGGAATAACCTTTCGCACTGATTATTCCAAACCTGCTGTCGTTGGGGCAATACAAACGAAGAATTCTATTAGAGCGAATTAAAATTGGAGATTTCTGCTGGGAATAGCACAGTCCTTACAAACCATGTATTCCTGAATACTTTTGCCAACTAGACAAAATTAAGTCTGGTAAAATGTTTTAGTGAGTTTAGCCATTGAAGCTGAAGTTTGTCCGGTGCTATTCGTATAGAGGAATAAATCAGAGGGCGAGCGGAGATAGAATAAATGTATTTTAAAGAGGGAAGGAAGGAGATAGGGAGCAGACCCCCAGAGAGGTATTAGCCTGCTCCAGATATACCTCTTTGCTTTTTACAATTCAGTCCTCCTCAGGCTATTTGTCTATTATGCTACCTCTTCCTTCAGTCTGTCGAATTACTCCTCAGGGTTTGGGGTTTTACTAATTTTATGTCTTTGCCTCTTGGAATGACAAATGTATCCTCCGCCATGCATTTCGGGACATGCCTAGAGTGGAAGAGCGTCTGACTTTAGATCAGCTGATTCAAGCAACATAGAGCATGGTCATTGTTGCAGGCGTTGTCACACAAGTTCACTGCTATCAAGAACACGCTGACGTCCAGATCTTGCCGTTACAAAAAGAGAGCCGCCAAATCATCCAATGGAACTCTTAAGAACTTGTGTATTTCTTTTGACGAACGCGAGAGATGCGTTCTCTCGCCTTAACAGAATTTGTTTTTCATAAAGGACGACACATTTAAAAAATTTTCGTTCAAATCGGCGTCGGAAAGGCACTCCCCTCGTTAGTAGCAAAAAGTGGACGATAATAAATAACAACAATAATATTTTAAAATAAGATAACCTCACTTTTGTTTTTGCTTTTGCAGACTGCAAGGGGAAGGCTGTGAGGTTCTGGAGCTGCGAGAAGAACACGCCAAGGCTATCCACGACCTCTACCCTGCCAACGATATGGAATCCATTCACGTATGTTCCTAACAATAGTTATCATTTTATCACAATAATATATAAAGAACATGGGTGGTTAAGGAGTGAGTACATCTACCACTACTGTCATCAAGCCTGAGATAAAAATAGGTGCAGGTACGATCCCTGCCAAGGTAGTTGATTAGTTCACGAGGTCGCTACAAGAGCGCACTAATGCCGCGGTGCTTATGGATCAGCGGGAGCTTAGGGAGTATATACGTCTGACAGCTTCTCGGGATGATTAAAGATTATGTCTCTCTCAGATCCCGCCCACAGGCAGGCCGACAGAGAGAAGTGGCCACAGACCATATGGATAAAATGGGGCCCACAGGTCTACAGGCCACAGGTCTTATTCCAGGCCATCCTTAAATAACGGAGGTCATACGTCGAGTCACATGGCTAACCTGAGCCCCAATTTAATAATAAGAATTACTCTCCACATCACGCCCTTTCATTAATTTAAATAAATTGTTATTATTCATTTTTGGCATTATAGTCCTCGAGGGGTTCGTGATCAGATGCTTTTACCATCATTGCCAGGATGTAGTCATAGAATTGTGGCGTCTTCCAAATTAACGGGGAACTGGTTGGAGTAAAACCAAATTTAAAAAACCCACTTGAAAACAATTTGTGGGATGGTCCCAAGTTAGTTTCCTCTGGAGAGAGTGCAGGACTCCTTTTGACATCAAGATATGTTTTTTGGTTTTTGTTTTTTTTTTTAATTAAGAAATAATATTTTGGCACAGCCTGAATGGGTTGAGCGATCCTCCTGATAACGAGGCGCCCTTGTTTACAGATAACTCGAACTAACACATACTGCATTAGGTCCATTATTGGTAGACGTACATACATATACAGAATTATATATTGCTCTGAATGTCCATTAACATTCTTGTTTTGATTGCAGGTGTTCGAGAGACTCATCCGTGCCCTACCAGCTTACGGAGTGTTCTCCGGCGGCGAGCTAGCTGCTTGGATGGTGCAGTCCTACTACGGAGCCATGTTCTCGATGCAGACACGGCCCGAGTTCCGGCGGAAAGGGTTCGGTATCCACTTGGCCCAGTGCCTCACCAAGGCGGTCAGACAGCGAGGTTACATCCCCTTCGTGGTTATCCGGCCCGAGAACGACGCCTCCCTCAGCCTCTACAACAAGCTCGGCTTCAAGAGGAGCTTCCACACCGTCCGAGCTATCCTCCACCCTCCGGGCCATTCTTCTGCCGATCAGGGGGACGCCCAGTAGTCATCATAGGCAGCAGTGGCCTTACCGGTAGCCCCCCATATACACCGACCAAACAAACTGTGAATGGAACTTGTAGGAATTTCATTAGCCCTCTCCTTATTTTCCTTCCTCTTTTAATTCACCTTTAGAATCAACTCGAAATAAGCTGTCATTGGCTTCATCATCCTTAAATTAATTTATTGCCAAAACAGCATTTTTTATGGCTTTTAAAAAAAGCTTATATTTAAAATTTTACAATTTTTCCCCTATCGTCATTTCAAAAATCTAATTCTCTACTAAATTTTAAATCAAGATTTACGAACATCTTTGCCCAATGTCATCCATACAAATGAAAATGTTGGGACGAGTTTCCTACATTTCTGGAACACGCCATTAATAAATTCTAATTTTCTTTCAAGAAAAAAATCTTGAAACCCAATGATTTCTAATTATGTAAACATTCTAAAGGCTCACAAATGAGATCTCTTTTCTTACCTCCATGAATAAAAGTAAATAGAGGCTGAAACCTATATAATCTCTGCTTAGCCTGTTATCTAGTATTGGCAGAGACATTAAAAACACCTTTAAAGATATTTGAAATATGAATCCTGAAAAAATCAAAATAATTCATAAATACGTTGATGACTTATAACCCGAAATACATATGCGAATGCATCTTCAGTCAATACAAGTCTGGCATGTGCAAACTTTGAAATGGAGCATGAGTCTGAGTGACTAGGCAGAGTTCAAATTTATTCAATTGTCTACTGAAAATTTAATTCATATAAAATATATTTGACGAAAATTGTTATTGGTTTCGTATCACAACATATAAATTAGTGTGGTTGTTCTCTTTTTGGGAATTTCAATAAGGAGGAATGAGCCAATGAGTGTGACAATGGCTATTAATGATAGCGAAAAGAAATAAAGAAAGTTTTAACTGTACACATTATGAAGTCATTTCCACCTTTCTGGCCATCTGTTCCATTGCCATCAGTATATCAATGGGAATTTGGCAGACTTGTCTAGGCTGTATTTTATATTAGGGAGTCTGAAATATGATCAGAACATGAGAGAAATTCTGATGAAAACTGAGACTGCTTAACAACTGATAAAATGAAAGAAACTATGTAAAAGCCACAGTGAGACTTCGTTTGACAGAAAGCCTGACAAAGACAAAAAATACAGCCTTAAATTTAAATTAAAAAATGGATGACATTAGGAAAAAAAAACAGAAAAACTCTCAATTCTCATTTTGTGATAAATTCACAATGATATATTTAGATAATGTCACAAGAAAACCAACATAATTCAGATTCCCAGCAATCTAGCCTTCAACTATATACTTCTAATAAAAACTACATAAAATAATTCTATTGTATTAAAATTAAATAGTAACTTAAAAATACATTTCTGAGCAATCAAACAACCAGATTTGACTTGTGAATGAAAATTATGAGTGATTACCTCTCTTGATAAGGCTAGTCAAATTTTTGTTGCCAAATGTAAACAGCCAAAATCGTCTAAATCAAAATAACTTAATTTAGTGAAACTTCTAGGGGCTAGGTTATTGTTATTAGATAATTAAAGATGAGCCCATTAAATAAAAAATCTTGATAAATTGTGAAAAGTTGAAATGAAAGACTTCTCTCCTTCACAATAATTTTTAGCAGGAGTAAGCCATCATGTTTCACAATATTAACTTTATGGCTTCAGGTAGAGATAAGAAATGTCACCTGATTAGAGGTGATATTGATATGATGATAAACTGTGAACAACTAAGTAGCTGAGAGGAAGGAGACCATCCTTCGAAAGCTGTATTAAAAATATTGTGAAGGACTTGTTTTATTCATCCCTGGAGTAGATACTGGGTATCCTTCACTCCTAACCTCTTTGCTGATATAATCCTTAACTACAGTTAAGCATGATAAATTATTGAGTATCTGTTTCATTTAAACTTTAACCTCCATCCTCTAAAAAAAAAAGAAAGAAAAAACAACATTCCAGAAGAACTACCCGAAATGTCTCACATTAAGTTTAGTTTTGCGTTAATGTGCTCCAAATATAATTTAATGATTTGGAAATTTCTCCAAAATGAAATTCACTGCCTCTTTATGAATATCAAATTATCAAATAATGTCCATTACACTTTTAGAATAGAGTCACCGAAGAAAAGAGTCGGATTATGTTATCAATCACATTCACAAAATTTCACGAATCACTTTGACTTATATTATTAGCTGAAGCTTGATTCTAATTTAGAAGCATTATTTAAGAAGGTCCAAAATTTTGTAGAACTACAAACAATGATCGTTAAAAACCGTTTAGATTTACCAAATTATACAGCGTTAACCGCTAATGAGCTGGGTTTACATTCGAAAAATATCCCTTACCCCTCCCCTTGTATTATTATAAATATAAAAAAAAAATAATAATAAATTAGAAAGCCTTATGACATTATAGCTTTTCACAAACTGCCTTTTCGTGTGTATGATTGATCACATATTTTTCAAATTATTTTTTTACTGACGTAGAGTTAATTAAGGCAGATTTGGATGAAATGTATGAGGTTGAGAATGGTAACCCAGCTCGTTAAACTCAAGGGGCTGTATACTGGACTTACAATTGAATTTGACATTCAAGCCGTCAATTTTTGATTGGAAGAAAGAAGAGCATATCTAACTAATGCTGCCAGCTACATGCACAGTAAGCGCCACTGCTACCTGTTTTCTTTTCAGAGATGATCCTTGATAAATATAGAATCTGTAATGGATTCCCGTAGAGAGCGTTGTGATATCACCGGAAATAATTGTTAAGCGAATGCGTGGTTCTTCTAGGATCTATTCCATCTCTGAGAGAAGCGAAATTAACATATAATAATTTGCTAATCCTTGATGTTTATACAATTTGCCGTTGATAATCTGTGATAATTTAACAAAAGTTTGCCTGTTCAGTATTGAGCTTTAACGAAAAATTTAAATGAATCCAATTAAAATATTTTTAAAAATTACCAATTATTTGTACTTAGACAGTAGTGTGACAATGCCTAATCTGGCTCTACTCAAATGTTCAATAACCAAATTCTCAAGGCCTAAAACGATAGGAAATAGTAATCTGAAAAAAAACCACACAAACAAAATTAATGATCTACCACTCTACTCAAAATACAAATAATCTTTGATAAGGTATTACACAAATTTACAAGACAGGTGCACATGAAATTTATAAATCTATATAAAAACAAGAATGAAATTATTCAAACTTATTTAAAATGGAAATATTCATTATCAATATGGAAGAGACTATATATAGGGGTCTCATTTTTTCATAATTTAATTTTGAGAAGTAAAATAGAGAAAATGTTTCTACAAGAAAAGTTTTCTTTGTATCAACCAATTTCTCTACCTTTTTTCTTCGCAAAAAAATATAAAACTAAACAAAACACTTATAAACTGTGTTATTTCATTTCATTAACACTGTGAAATAAAGGACGGCTAAAATTTTAATGCAATGAGTATTGACAGAAAGATACTGTATTGATTTTGAAAATGCTGATAACTGGAAACATGGAATATTAATTGGTTGAGTACGATTGACAGTCATAAAATATTAATCCTATACTCAGAATTGATAGCAAATATATTCTAGTCGTAGATAGACTTATCAAATATTAAATAATACTTGAGCTTATAAAGCTCTTGCAACAGTAGAAAATTAATGCAAAAAAATAATAGAACTGCTTTTAAAATGTATTTCTTCATATAGGAAAATGTGTAAGGTGAATAGGTTTTTACTTAAACAATAATGTTAGCTATTTCAATTTTTTTTTCTTTGTCATTTATAGTTTTAAGTTGATCAGTGAAATCAATTTATACTGTATTTTCCAAATGCTTCAATTATCTGACTCTCGTTGAATGAATCATAAAACAGTCAATGAATAAACTCTCTATAATATCAATTATATTTACATTATAAACATTAATATTTTTAATGTTGAATATTTGAGATAAATGAATTTTCCTGATGAAAGATACAACTGGTAGCTATCAAAAACTATTTTAGCTTGAAATAAAGGTATTCCTTATTTTGTTTCATTTTTAATGATAATAAAACATGCTTGCAGTCAACACATTTAAAACAAAAACCTAGGTCTGCAACATTAAATAACCATTCTACTTAACTCAAAATTACATCTCTTAACTCACGATACATTTCCTTAAAACATCCATCAAACAAAATAAATCTATTTAACAAAATCACACAAAATATCAAAAAATAAATATATAAATAAAATTAAAAATGATATTATTGAACTGTTTTCTCGATCTCTCGGCTGTATTGGCCATACATTTACAACAAATAAATGCGTTAAAGATCATTTTGTGTTTGAAATAAACTTGATGTCAGATCTACAGCATCTATAACTAAATACACTGAAATAAACATTTTAGAGTAAGCAAGAACATACAAAAGATTAGCAGTAAATTTACTGATAGTTGAGTTAAAAAAGTTTTACCATTTATTTCCCATTAGACAATAGTTGGTGCTTAGCATTGTTGCTTCGATTAGATGTACCAAAGGTGTAACGCAAAAATTGCCAATTTGTAATTAAAAACCCCAATTTATCTTTTTAAAACTAACTGAAGTAAAAATACTAGATAATATTTTCATGAGGAAAAGAACTTAAGGTTACTGTTCCCACAGAATTTAATGGAGATCTTCATCTTTACGCGTTTTAGTTTTACAGCGAATTGGGAAATTCCTGAAATACAGATTGACCATTTTTCTGTATCACTATGTCTGTATATATATGTTTTAGTGCCAAAGGTTTGTTATTAATTTACTGTAGTAATCGCAAGTGATTAATACTCGATTTTAAAAAAAGCCCTTAGAACGAAAAAATACGCTATCATCTTGGCATAACTGAAATTTTCTAGGCTATAGTTTCAGAAATCCTCTATCCTTCTGTCAAAAAGAAAGACAATATATTTTTAAATTCTTCATCAAAAATTTGTTATTTTCTAATTTGTATTAAAAATTTTATTTTATTTTTAAATGGAAAATATATTGCAATGGTGCAAATGATATTAGGTGACTAGTACGTTGAACAGGCAGGCGTGCATGTATATAGACATATTCTAAACAATGGTTGATAATAAAAAACATCGAGGATTACCATATTGTACTAGATTTAATATTTAGCCATCCACTTAAAAGGGTCTGCTTTATACAATTATGTTTATATTTTCAATGAATTTCAAAGTTAGTTCTTTTGAAGTGACTAGTGATTTTTGATATTTATAAATGTATTTTGTATTTGTATACAAGCAAAATGAAACCATTGAAAATCCATGAAATTTATATAAATAATAATAGAATTTAGCTAAACATTTAAAATACAGTTTCCCGGGAGTAGTCGGAGAGAAATAAGTATATTCTATAGAGCGGAACGTTCATTTAGAATCTGTGCGCTACATTTAATATATAAAAAAGGTTATAAAAGGACTTTATTTAGACAGCAAAAATTTTAAATTCTAAATGGCTTCTCAGGATATAAATGCTATGGAAAGAAAAAACCATTAAAATTAAAACAATAAAGTTGCTTGGAAAATATATTCTGTATTTACATTCTCTTTCACTAAAATTAAAACAAAATTAACACAATTAGCACTTGCAGGTTTGCTCATTTTACATTATAGTAGTTTATGACGGGCAGACTGAAGCAGAATGGAATGAAATCGCTGATATCCACTCCAAAGCAGTATCAAAAAGACAGACTCTAATCGTCTAATTTCTGACCTCTTTAACTTTTATTAAAAGCTTGATTCGGAAAGATATTTTGGGACTGGACTGAAACTGACGAGGGAAAACTCCTAAAAGGACTCAGTAACTTAAAATTTGACTCTCCGACCAAATATTTAAACCAAACACAGAACTGAGAAGTTTACTAACTGGGCTCGAAGGAACACAGTACTATATGAAAAAATGTGGACTGTGCCAAAATGATACAGTGACAGAATAAAAATACAAACCTACAGACAGAATGACTTTAAAAACCCAAATAAAACATTGGCCAATTTTGGCGAACAGAGCCTTTATACTAAATTTGTACAGAACAACAGTTGACAAATGATATTGATTTATCTAAGTTTCTGGTATGGGAAAAATGAGAAACTATTGATAATATTATAAGTTAAAATCCCAGGGTTTAATTATGTTAAGTTAACCACTGCTTCATGAAAAAGTTTACATCATGTTTGCCAAATATGATTCTCATTAATCAAATAAGAAACGTATCAAGCCGTCTTATTATATATGAAGCGTAGCACATATTTTCATTTTGACATTCTTCCTTACTAAGAACCTTATTCCTTTCTGACTACTAGTATCGGGAGAAGTTGTATATTTTGTTGACTATGATATATTTACATGTTATTTTATTTTCTAAATATAAATGAAGTATCTAGGTTGTTAATTCACGAAATGTGACATTTCATAAAAATAAAAAAAAAACTTTTTAAATGTTTATAGGTTAATTAATTTAAGAATAAAATAAATATATATTAAAAAAAAAATAAACCTAGGCTATTATAGATGTGAAAGACGAAACCTGTACAATTTTCTCTTTGCTCAGCTTTCAAGGGAGATAAGCAGTTTTAACTCGAAAAAAAAATAAAACAAAAAAAGAAAAAAAAAGTAACTTAAAGGACTAGTTGCTTTACAGGTTTCAATTTTGGAAATAACTATACTCTTTTGATCATAGCTAATAATGTTAACATTATATAAATTTTCCCATATACATATCTTTGAAACTGTAATATGTGCTTTCAAAAAATTTTTGCATTTTAAAATAATTTGCTGATTAACACTTTTTTATTTTTAGTTATTATAAATTAATTTCAGTTTTATTTGTGTAGGATTTAGGCAAGTTTTAATTCTTTCTGAGTAATAGCGCGTAAACTTTAACAGTAAGTTTATATTTTCCAAACAAAAAAACAAATAAAATAAAATAAATGAATAAAAATATATATATAATATTAGGGAAGTGTAGTATATGATGTTCCAATTTTAATCACATTTCGTATAAACCTACTCTTATATGTTGCCTAAAACCTTTACAATATAATATATAATACATTTAGTAGATCAAAATGTTAGCATAAACAAATGAGGTTAAAATTAAAAAAAAAAAAAAAATGTATTATTTACATAAAAATATTTTGTAGATATGAATAGACCCTGAATTTCTTATTTTTTTCTGAAATCATTTTCAAGTGGAGCTCCCAATTGTCGGCATGTAATTTAATAATTAGTTTTTTTTCTCTCTATCACTGTTTATTTTTAATTTCATAAACTTTTACCAGTGAGTAAATAGTAATAAGAGTCGGCTGTCTTGATCTTCAATGTTCTTCACTAGCAACTCTGATAAATAAATAAAATATCCACCAAGGAATGAAATGGAATATTGGCAACACCTCAAAAATAATTTCACTTCAATATAATACTACATCAATGTGAATACATACAATCCAGAAGTTTATTACTACAATTTGTGTAATATTTACAAATAAAACCGTCGAATATTGAACATCTTCTGATACACCCTGACAGCAACGAGTTACTTTTAAATTGAATAAAACAGATTTACCAACGTTTCAGAAATTATTATTTCTTTTTGTCAGACGCACAAAAATAATATAGAATAAAATAGGAGACACAAAAATGACTAAAAAGAACCTGCGGAATCATACAACTAACTTCAGGATAAGAAAGATGTACTCATCCTGCATGATATCATCAACAATTTAAATCCTGACAATATAAGAAATTTAACATTGATAACATACCCCCCCCCAAAAAAAATACATAATAAATTAAATTCAATAATTTACTAAAATTGTACATTTCATAAAAAAAGAAAACAAATGATTAAAGAGTAAGTTCCATTTTGTTAACATAATTCAACTTATTTAGAAATATTAGTATAAAAATACGACATTTTATATTTTTTTATATTGTTAAATAAAAATATAACAATATAAAAAACTTAATACCAATAACAATTTAAAAAAAAAAACGACATTATAAATTAAACTCGATAATTTACTAAAAGTGTAAAAAATATTTTAACTTACACTTTCATAAAAAAGGAAAATACATCATTAAAGAGTAAGTTCAATTACTTTAATATAACTTTTCATTATTTTAATAAGTAATAATTATTAATAATAATTATTACTTGTTACTTTAATATAATTGTTCAATTATTTTAATATAATTCAACAATTTTAAATAATTATTTTAATATAATTCAATTAAAACGATGGAATTATACGAGTAATTATTTTAATGTAATACAATTATAATTCTATAATTGAATGAATGAGTAATTATTTTAATGATTCAGTTATTTTAATATAATTCAATTAAAACAATTGAATTATAAGAGTAATTATTTTAATACAATACCATTATAATTCTATAATTGAATGAATGAGTAATTATTTTAATGATTCAATTATTTTAATATAATTCAATTATTGTACACTTTTAGTAAAATATTGAGTTTAATTTATATTGTTCTGTTTTTTTTTTAATTTAAATTGTTATTGGTGTTGAATTTTTCATATTGTCGGGATTTTAATTGATCACGATTTTTAATTTTTAGTCTGATGCTGAGAAGAAGGTTGTTAAAAAAATAGTGATTTAATTCAGGAAGACTATAACTTTGTTCTCCTGAAATAATGGATCCTACAACATCGATCACTTAGTAGAATACTAATTTAACCAGATTCATTGATTATATCAACACAATTTATTCAGTCAATCAGTGAGTCTCGTTAACACAACATCGTAACATCTAATTTTTTTTTCACCTATTTGTTTTGTTTTAAATTTATTGTGTAGCTTATTAAAAGTTAATTATGTGTATAGGTTGGCAAAACTGTCTTTTAAATTAAAAAGTAACCCATTGTTGGCTGTCAGTATAGTAGAACTTCAGAGAACATATTAACTAAAGAAAGAATTGTGAATATTAAGTCGAAAAAAAGTGAAGCCTTGTAAGCAGTAAATAGGATCCATAATGTCACCCCCTAGTTACTATAATTTGAAAAACTGTAAAAAGAATAATATTTTGAATAGCATTCTTCTGTCTATCATTGTAAACAGACAATTAGTTCTATCATTAAAGATTATGGTTCGCGGTGTACACTGAGAGAAACGAAACAAACACTTTTGCTCAAACCATCAAAAGGCTTGTGAATATAAAAACTGTGTGAGTAGGTTCTGAGCTCCGCTTGAAAGAGGCATTAAATACGCTACTAGCTAATATACACGTGCTATATAATCACACAACACTTGTGAATAGCACTCATTTTGTTCATGACTTTAATAAATAAAAAGCATTCCTTTTTCAGCTACGTGTAGCGCCGAATTTTTCTCTCGCAGTTAACTCCTATTAAATTCAGAAAACTTTTGTGATGGATGTTAGGAAAGGAATGCATCGATTGGCTTATAATAATTCCCCTTTTATTTTATACAGAATGGGTTTTTTTTTTTAATTTAGTTTTATTTATATCGACTGTAAAATACATTTTAACGTTACTCTAATGTACGACTATTGTTATTACAGTGACATATTTATGTTTTATATATTACATATAATCATAAATACGGTGTTATTTATATTGTTTAAATAAAGGTTTTAGCATTTGTCCCGAAATGGGTGACGATTACACCTGTCCCATTTTGAGTTCTAGATAACTCGAGATTGGGTTAAGAGCTGTAATCTATTTCAAAAGTAGGGATAGTTGAATGTCGTTAAATGTCTGAAGATGATGTGACAATGGAATGAGTGAGATGTGGATTTGCCTCTCGCAGGGAGGGAATAAATTGCCTTGGTACGAATTATGTCTATTTATTTAACCTCAACAACCCCTCCTCCTCCTAGCAGATACTTAAATATACAGGGTGTCCCAAGTTCCCGTGCCTCTCCCCTTAAAATCTTCAATTATTTTAATACAAAGCTGAGACTTGGTGTGCCATAATTGGGACCCCTGAAGAAACCTTTTAGTCCACATTGAACCTCGTAACCTTCTCCAGTACTTCTCCAGCGACCATAACTTTGGCATTTCCAATGGAATGGCCCACTTTTTATGGTGGATTCTTGTGGACAACCAAATTCTAAAACTAGTTTATATCGAAGAATTTTTTTATTTTACGCATCCTCTAGGCGTAAAATGCACAAATCGTTATTTTAGAAATGGCACATATTATTGAAAAATTCTGGGAGATAAAAGGTGCAGCCAACAAAATTATTTTGAAACAAGTCAATGGGAGAGGAATGGATCTCGATTAAATTAAAAAAAAAATTGAAACAAAATAACGCAAAAGTATTAATCTAAAAAATGTACATAGAACTAATTTATTTCTAAAACTAATTGTGTAGTAATTATTTTTAAAAGGAATACATTTTTCCACCTGCACAGTTTCATGTGATTTGTGCATTTGACTGCTAAAGGATGTGTTAAATCGAAAAATTCACCGATATAAACTCCTATTTGAAATTGATTTTCTACAAGAATCCGCCATAAAAAGTGGGGTATTCCAAAGTTATGGTCGCTGGAGAAGTACTGTAGAAGATTACGAGGTTGAATATGAACTGAAAAGATTCTTCAGGGGTACCAATTATGGCACACCAAGTTTTTAAGGGGTGTGCCATGGGAACTTGGGACACCCTGTATATGCATTCAGTGTTAAAAATGGCTGAAGGCCCAAAGATGGAAAAAACAATGGAACAACTCTACATGTTTCAAGTTCCTAATGACGCCTCTTCAGGAAGTGGACATCGGGAGAAAGAAAAGAGAGTGAACAGGAGACATTTTTCACACTTGTAAGTCATTTGCTTCTTACAAATAAAAAGCAATAGGTAAAATATATTAAATATAAGTGTAAATTGAAATTCAATAAATTAGAAATGTACTAAGCTGTTACAATTTAATGTAAATGAAAATTTAAATTCAGTATAAGATTTAATTGGAATCCCTCTAAGCAGAGGGGTAGCATTCCAGTTGTGGGTGCCCTAAGACATTTGCAGCTTTTTTAAATATTTGCTCACCACTCTAAATTTTATTGAACTTAGACTTGACCTCACTACTCGACTCCTACTTGAGTATGAAGGATGAGTTATTGTGACCTATTAAAATTCGGGTTTCAAAATTGCAAAAAATAAATTGTAAAGAACTGCTTGTATAAAGGGCAATTTTAAGATAAGGAGGGCGTAAAGAAGGAGGAGTAGAGGGAGAAGGAGAGACAGAGGGAGGGAGGGAGGGAGGGAGGGAGGGAGGGAGGGGGGAGGGTGGGAGGGAGGGAGGGAGGGAGGGAGGGAGGGAGAGAGGGAGAGAGAGAGAGAGAGAGAGAGAGAGAGAGAGAGAGAGAGAGAGAGAGAGAGAGAGAGAGAGAGAGAGAGAGAGAGAGAGAGAGAGAGAGAGAGAGAGAGAGAGAGAGAGAGAGAGAGAGAGAGAGAGAGAGAGAGAGAGAGAGAGAGAGAGAGAGGAGGGAGGGAGGGAGGGGAGGGTCCTTTACAAGTTCTCTGAAGTTTGTAATAGGTATTGAGAAATTTGAATTTTTTTTTCATTTTCCACTTCCGCTCCCTCTCTCAATACTTTTATTCAAACCACGAGTTGCACTACTAGATGTTACAACAGTTCTAAATTTGAACTTCATCGTTCCAAGGCTAGGTCTTTTAACTATTTCTCTTAGGAGAAATTGCTACTGAGGTTGTATTCATTAAGAGATATTCAAAATTTTCTCAAGTGTCTATCGATCCTACTTGGGAGATGTTGAAAATGAGATCTCCAAATTTAATATACATATAATAACAAGTATATTATTATTATTATTATATATTAACATCCACTTTTAGCAGATTTTCCTTAAGGGAAATCGGCTATTGAGGTTGTACTCATGACGGAAGTTTCGAATTTTTTCTTCAAATGTCCATGATCATACCTAGTAGATGACGAAAATGAGGTCCGTTCAAAACTGTGTATATCTTTATATATATAAAATTGTAACCTCTGTCTGTATATTGATTTTTTTCGCGAAATTTCACGATAACTTTTCGTTTCACATGTCATAGACACCATAACTGCATTTTGTTTCTTTCGTGTATGTTTGTTTGTTTGTTTATTTGTTTGTTTGTTTGTTTGTTTATTTGTTTGTTTGTTACCTTTTCACGCATAAACGGCTGAACCGAATTTTATGAAACTTGGTATGTATATTACTACTAACCCAACTTAGACTTTAGGCTATGTTAATATTCTCTGAGACGAAGAGGAGTGGGGGTTATAAGGGAGGCCTGAAATTAAAAATAGTGATATTTCGTTTCCTATTGAATTTTCGGCAATTATGCACATAGCAAAAGTTGTTTAATTTGTAATTTAGAGTAACTTTTGTTATATACACTTTTGTCGTATACCTAAGTATAAAGGCGTTACCCGCTAAAAATGATAGCGGAAGTCAACAATTTTATTTAGCACAAAAGACTCAACCGAAGTAAACCAAACTCGGTATGTGAATTAGCACTAACGTCTTCCTTATAATAAGCCATACTAACATTTATAGGGGCGGGCAGGAGTGGGGGTTATAAGGGGCCCTGAAATTAAAAATAGTGATATTTCGTCTCCTATTGGGGTTTCGGCAAATATGTACATAACAAAGTTATTTATTTTATTATTTAGTGAAATTTGCTCAACAATTCTTTGGAACTACAAGGTACCTCACCGGGAAAAATTAATTCAAATTTTTGTTAATATTTTGTGCTTAATAATTCAAATCTATGCATAATGCACAGGGAACGGGAAATATGACAATATGGAGGACAGTGAAGTCTTACATACAAAAATAATTTTATTATTAACAAATCCACAGAAACGACGGGTATTTACACTAAACACTGTGACGGGTAAATGTCAAAATATTGTGCAAAGTAAAGCCTTGCCAAAAAAATACCATCGCCATTCAGCCTCAAATGAATTCCCGAGCGAAGCCGGGTATCTGAGCTAGTATATATATATATATATATATATATATATATATATATATATATATATATATATATAATTGTAACCTCTGTCTGTACATTGATTTTTTTCACGAAATTTCACGATAACTTTTCGTTTCACATGTCATAGACACCAAAACTGCATTTTGTTTCTTTCGTGTATGTTTGTTTGTTTGTTTGTTACCTTTTCACGCATAAACGGCTGAACCGAATTTTATGAAACTTGGTATGTATATTACTACTAGCCCAACTTAGACTTTAGGCTATATTATTATTCTCTAAGACAAACAGGAGTGGGGGTTATAAGGGAGGCCTGAAATTAAAAATAGCGATATTTCGTTTCCTATTGCTTTTTCAGCAAATATGCATATAACAAAAGTTGTTTATTTTGTAATTTAGAGTAACTTTTGTTATATGCACTTTTTTCGTATACGGAATTGTAAACGACATATACGCTAAAACCTATTGCGGAAATGAACAATTTTATTCGGGACAAAAGACCCAACCTAAATAAATAAAACTCGGTATGGTTATTAGCACTAACGCTTTCATTATAATAAGCCATACCAACATTTCTAGGGACGGGCAGGAGTGGGGGTTGTAAGGGAGGCCTGAATTTAAAATAGCAGTATTTCGTTTTCTATTCGTTTTTCGGCAAATATGAACATAACAAAAGTTGTTTATTTTGTTATTTAGAGTAACTTTTGTAATATTCATTTTTGTCTTTTAACAATGTATAAACGAGATATACACTATAAACTAAAGCAGGAGTCAACTATTTTATTGGGCGCTAACGATTGAACCGAACTTAACAAAACTCGGTATGTCAATTAGCATTAATTCTTCCATGATTATAAGCTATATTAAAATGTTTAGGTTAGAACGGGAGTGGGGGTTCTAAGGGAGGCCTGAAATAAAAATTCGCGATATTTCATTGTCTATTTGTTTTTCCACAAACATGCACATAACAAAAGTTGTTTATTTTGTTATTTAGAGTAACTTTTGTTTTATACATTTCTCCAGGAACAATGTGTGGAGCAAGTAATTTGCGTAGAAATATTGATATGCTCAACAATTCTTTCTAATTTGAACTATCAGGTACCTCACCTGGAAAAATAAATTCAAATCTATGTTAATATTTAGTCCTTAACAACTGAAATCTTTGCATAATGCACAGGTGACGGGAAATATGACAATATGGACGACAGTGAAGTCTGACATAAAAAATTAATTGTATTATTAATAAATCCACACCAATAACGGGTATAAATCCTAAACACTGGACGGGTAAATGTCAAAATAGTATGCAAAGTAAAGCCTTGCCAAAGAAAATACCATCACCATTCAGCCCAAAATCAATTCCCGGGCGAAGCCGGGTATCTGAGCTAGTATATATATATATGTTAACGCTCTTGAGGTCGCAATTTTTGTTTGATCGTTACGAAACTCGATATTTAACCGTTTTAAGTAAAAAGACAGATCAAGTTCGTTAATGGCTGAAATCGGACTCGCGGGCGGGGGGGGGATTAGAGTGGGGATGTTCGAAAATTCCAAATATCTCCGTTATTATGCATCGAATCGAAACATTGTATGGAACCAATCTTATTGCAAATTAAATGTACTATAAATATTGCTATATATATTTATTCTCTATCTTGAATATTAATCGAGATATTTGCATTTTTATGAAGTCTATGGTCGGGTGTAGTTTGGATTAGGTCTGCCGTTTCCGTAACTGCTCGGCTCAGATGGAAGCTTCTTCTAACCTTACATGTCGTTTCTAACCTTACCTTGCCTTCGTTACTTTGTGTGATTTATGCAAATACGTTCTGTTCATCCACCCCCCCCCTTCTTTAGGTCTTGGATTACTAAAATTTGAGTTATTAAAGTATAAATTATTCTTACAATTCAGAAGCCTTTTCAGTTGGGCATTTATTTTAATTAACTGAAAGATTTCTCATTACCGTTGGTATTTAATCACGGTGGTGTTGTGTTACCAGTATGCAGATTTCTCTATTGTAAAACTTCACGTGGGAAATCTGCTTAGTTTACGTAGCCCCTGCGTGACGGACTTTTACTGCAGTCAAATGTTTTAAAAAAATGTACACACAATAAGATTAATACAGGGATATTAACACTAAAACAAAAAATAAGAAATTTCTTTTCACAATCTCATAAATGTTTGTCATTCAGAGGTTGGCTGAACTAAAAAGAATTCCCAATAGTCGGAATAAGAGGATGATGATCTCATCTCCCACCCCATACTCTATTTCTACCAGGCAAGAAACCTATAGTAACAGGAATAAAAGTCCATCACGCAGGGGCTGCGTAAACTAAACAGATTTCCCACGTGAAGTTATACAATAGAGAAATCCCAATACGAGAGGCGAACAGTTACGTCAAAGGGCCGAACTAGCTTTTGGCTGGAAATTCAAAAATCCGTTATCGGCCCAAATTTAATAAAAATGCAAATATCTCGGTTAATATTTAAGATAGGGAATAAATATATAACAATATTTATAGTAAATTTAATCTATATATATATATATATATATATATATATATATATAAAATTGTAACCTCTGTCTGTACATTGATTTTTTCCGCGAAATTTCACGATAACTTTTCGTTTCACATGTCATAGACACCATAACTACATTTTGTTTCTTTCGTGTCTGTTTGTTTGTTTATTTGTTTGTTTGTTTGTTACCTTTTCACGCATAATCGGCTGAACCGAATTTTATGAAACTTGGTATGTATATTACTACTAGGCCAACTTAGACTTTAAGCTATATTAATATCCTCTGAACAGGAGTGGGGGTTATAAGGGAGGCCTGAAATTAAAAATAGCGATATTTCGTTTCCTATTGATTTTTCAGCAAATATGCACATAACAAAAGTTATTTATTTTGTAATTTAGAGTAACTTTTGTTATATGTACTTTTGCCGTACACGGAAGTATAAATGAGTTATACGCTAAAAACTATAGCGGGAGTCCACAATTTTATTTGGCACAAAAGACTCAACCGAACTAAACCAAACTCGCTATGTGAATTAATACTAACGATGTCCTTATAATAAGCCATACTAACATTTCTAGGGACGGGCAGGAGTGGGGGTTATAAGGGAGGCCAGAAATTAAAAATAGTGATATTTCGTTTCCTATTGGGGTTTCGGCAAATATGTACATAACAAAAGTTGTTTATTTTGTTATTTAGAGAAACTTTTGTTATTTACAATATCGTCGTATACCGAAGTATAAATGCGTTATACGCTAAAAATTATAGCGGGAGTCAACAATTTTATTTGGCACAAAAGACTGTGTATTAGCACTAACGCCATCATTATAATAAGCCATACTAACATTTCTAGGAACGGGAAGAAGTGGGGGTTATAAGTGAGGCCTGAATTTACAAATTTTATTATTAACAAATCCACAGAAACGACGGGCATTAGCCCTAAACGCTGGGACGGGTAAAAGTCAAAATATTGTGCAAAGTAAAGCCTTGCCAAAAAAATACCATCACCATCCAGCCTCAAATGAATTCCCGGGCGAAGCCGGGTATCTGAGCTAGTCTTCTATATATATATAAAATTGTAACCTCTGTCTGTACATTGATTTTTTTCGCGAAATTTCACGATAACTTTTCGTTTCACATGTCATAGACACCATAACTGCATTTTGTTTCTTTCGTGTATGTTTGTTTGTTTGTTTGTTTGTTACCTTTTCACGCATAAACGGCTGAACCGAATTTTATGAAACTTGGTATGTATATTACTACTAACCCAACTTAGACTTTAAGCTATATTAATATCCTCTGAGACGAACAGGAGTGGGGGTTATACGGGAGGTCTGAAATTAAAAATAGTGATATTTCGTTCCCTATTGGAGTTTCGGCAAAAGTGCACATAACAAAAGTTGTTTATTTTGTTATTTAGAGAAACTTTTGGCATATACATTTTTTTCGTATACCGAGTTATAAACGAGATATACGCTAAAACCTATACCGGAAGTGAACAGTTCTATTTGGGACAAAAGACCCAACCGAACTAAATAAAACTCGGTATATGTATTAGCAGTAACGGCTTCCTTATAATAGGCCATCCTAACATTTCTAGGGACGGGCAGGAGTGGGGGTTATAAGGGAGGCCAGAAATTAAAAATATCGATATTTCATTTCCTACTGGTTTTTCGGCAAATATGAACATAACAAAACTTGTTTATTTTGTTATTCAGAGTAACTTTTTTTATATACACTTTTTTCGTATACCGAATTATAAACGAGATATACGCTAAAACCTATAGCAGAAGTGAACAATTTTATTTGGGACAAAAGACCCAACCGAAATAAATAAAACTCGGTATGTGTATTCCCACTAACGCTTTCATTATAACAAGCCATATCAACATTTCTAGGGACGGGCAGGAGTGGGGGTTGTAAGGACGGAAATACGACAATATTGAGGGCAGTGAAGTTTTACATAAAAAATTAATTTTATTATTAAGAAATGTGAACGACGGGTATAAACCCTAAACACTGGGACGGGTAAATGTCAAAATAGTGTGCAAAGTAGAGCCTTGCCAAAAACATTCCATCACCATTCACCCTCAAACCGATTCCCGGGCGAAGCCGGGTATCTAAGCTAGTATATATATATATATATAATTGTAACCTCTGTCTGTACATTGATTTTTTCGCAAAATTTCACAATATCTTTTCGTTTCTCATGTCATAGACATCATAACTGCATTTTGTTTCTTTGGTGTCTGTTTGTTTGTTTATTTGTTGGTTTGTTACCTTTTCACACATAAACGGCAGAACCGAATTTTATGAAACTTGGTATGTATATTACTACTAACCCAACTTAGATTTTAGGCTATATAAAAATTCTCTGTGACGAAGAGGAGTGGTGGTTGTAAAGGAGGCCTGAAATTAAAATTAGCGATATTTCGTTTCCTATTGATTTTTCGGCAAATATTACCATAACAAAAGTTGTTTATTTTGTTATTTACAGTAACTTTTGTCATATTCATTTTTGTCTTTTAACAATGTATAAACGAGATATACACTATAAACTAAAGCGGGAGTCAACTATTTTATTGGGCGCGAACGATTGAACCGAACTTAACAAAACTCGCCATGTCAATTAGCATTAATTCTTCCATGATTATAAGCTATATTAAAATGTTTAGGTTAGAACGGGAGGGGGGTTATAAGGGAGGCCTGAAATAAAAATTCGCGATATTTCATTGTCTATTTGTTTTTCGACAAACATGGACATAACAAAAGTTGTTAGCTTTGTTATTTAGATTAACTTTTTTTTTTTTTTACATTTCTCCAGGAACAATGTGTAGAGCAAGTAATTTGCGTCGAAATATTGATATGCTCAACAAGTCATTCCTATTTGAACTATCAGGTACCTCAGCTGGAAAAATTAATTCAAATCAATGTTAATATTTTGTCCTTAATAGCTGAAATCTATGCATAATGCACAGGAGACGGGAAATATGACAATTTGGAGGACAGTGAAGACTTACATAAAAAATTAATTTTATTATTAACAAATGCCAACAACGGGTATTAACCCTAAACACTGGGACGGGTAAATGTCAAAATATTGTGCAAAGTAAAGCCTTGACAAAAAAATACCATCACCATTCAGCCTCAAATCAATTCCCGGGCGAAGCCGAGTATCTGAGCTAGTATATATATATAGATATATGTCATAAATGTCTAAATCAGTGTGTGAGAGTGCGCGCGTGGTGTGTGTGTGTGTGTGTGTGTGTGTGTTTGTGTTTGTGTGTGTGTGTGTGTGTGTGTGTGTGTGTGTGTGTGTGTGTGTGTGTGTGTGTGTGTGTGTGTGTGTATGTGTGTATATATACATATATATATATATATATATATATATATATATATATATATATATATATAAAATTGTAACCTCTGTCTGTACATTGATTTTTTTCGCGAAACTTCACGATAACTTTTCGTTTCACATGTCATAGACCTCATAAGTGAATTTTGGTTCTGTCGTGGGTGTTTGTTTGTTTGTTTCTTTGTTTGTTACCTTTTCACGCATAAACGGCTGAACCGAATTTTATGAAACTTGGTATGTATATTACTACTAACCCAACTTAGACTTTAGGCTATATTAATATCCTCTGAAACGAACAGGAGTGGGGGTTATAAGGGAAGCCAGAAATTAAAAATAGCGATATTTCGTTTCCTATTAGTTTTTCGGCAAATATGAACATAACAAAAGTTGTTTATTTTGTTATGTAGAGTAACTTTTGTTATATACACTTTTTTCGTATACCGAATTATAAACGAGATATACACTGAAACCTATAGCGGAAGTGAACAATTTTATTTGGGACAAAAGACCCAACCGAAATAAATAAAACTCGGTATATGTATTAGCACTAACGCTTTCATTATAACAAGCCATACCAACATTTCTAGGGACGGGCAGGAGTGGGGGTTATGAGGGAAGCCAGAAATTAAAAATAGCGATATTTCGTTTCCTATTAGTTTTTCGGCAAATATGAACAGAACAAAAGTTGTTTATTTTGTAATTTAGAGTAACATTTGTTATGTATACTTTTTTTTTATAACGAATTATAAACGAGATATACGCTAAAACCTATAGCAGAAGTGAACAATTTTATTTGGGACAAAAGACCCAACCGAAATAAATAAAACTCGGTATGTGTATTAGTACTAACGCTTTCATTATAACAAGCTATACCAACATTTCTAGGGACGGGCAGGAGTGGGGTTTGTAAGGGAGGCCTGAATTTAAAAATAGCGGTATTTCGTTTTCTATTCGTTTTTCGGCAAATATGAACATAACAAAAGTTGTTTATTTTGTTATTTAGAGTAACTTTTGTTATATACACTTTTTTCTTATACCGAATTATAAACGAGATATACACTATAAACTAAAGCGGGAGTCAACTATTTCATTAGGCACTAACGATTAAACCGAACTTAAAAACTCGGTATGTCAATTAGCATTAATTCTTCCATGATTATAAGCTATATTAAAATTTTTAGGTTAGAACGGGAGTGGGGGTTATAAGGGAGGCCTGAAATAAATATTCGTGATATTTCATTGTCTATTTGTTTTTTGACAAACAAGCAAATAACAAAAGTTGTTTACTTTGTTATTTAGATTAACTTTTGTTTTATACATTTCTCCAGGAACAATGTGTGGAGCAAGTAATTTGCGTAGAAATATTGATATGCTCAGCAATTCATTCTAATTTGAACTATGAGGTACCTCACCTGGAAAAATTAATTCAAATCTATGTTAATATTTTGTCCTTAGTAACTGAAATCTATGCATTATGCACAGGAGACGGGAAATATGGCAATATAACAAAATATGAAATATGACAATTTGGAGGACAGTAAATGTACTGGGACGGGTAAATGTCAAAATATTGTGCAAAGTAAAGCCTTGCCAAAAAAATGCCATCACCATTCAGCCTCAAATCAATTCCCTACATTTTTTCGGGAACAATGTATGAAGCAAATAATTTGCGTATAATATTGATATGCTCATCAATTCTTTCCAATATGAACTACCAGGTACCTCACATAGAAAAAAGAATTCAAATCTATGTTAATATTTTGATCTTAATAATTCAAAACAATGCATAATGCACAGGAGACGGGAAATATGACTATATGGAGGACAGTGAAGTATTACTTAATTTTAATATTAGAAAAATCCCTTTTGTATAAACCCTAAACACTGGGACGGGTAAATGTCAAAATATTGCGCAAAGTAGTAATGCCTTGCCAAAAAAATACTACCATCACCATTCAGCCTCAAATGAATTCCCGGGCGAAGCCGGGTATCTGAGCTAGTATATCATATATATTATATAGTATTTATATATATATATATATATATATATATATATATAAAATTGTAACCTCTGTCTGTATATTGATTTTTTTCGCGAAATTTCACGATAACTTTTCGTTTCACATGTCATAGACACCATAACTGCATTTTGTTTCTTTCGTGTCTGTTAGTTTGTTACCTTTTCACGCATAAACGGCCGAACCGAATTTTATGAAACTTGGTATGTATATCAATACTAACCCAACTTAGACTTTAGGCTATATTAACATCCTCTGAGACGAACAGGAGTGGTGGTTGTAAGGGAGGCCTGAATACAAAAATCGTTTTGTATTCGTTTTTCGGCAAATACGAACATAACAAAAGTTCTTTATTTTGTTATTTAGAGTAACTTTTGTTATATACACTTTTTCCGTATACCGAATTATAAACGAGATATACGCTAAAACCTATAGCGGAAGTGAACAATTTTATTTGGTACAAAAGACCCAACCGAAAAAAATAAAACTCGGTATGTGTATTAGCACTAACGCTTTCATTATAATAAGCTACACCAACATGTCAAGGGACGGGCAGGAGTGGGGGTTGTAAGGGAGGCCTGAATTTAAAAATAGCGGTATTTCGTTTTTATTCGTTTTTCGGCCAATATGAACATAACGAAAGTTTTATATTTTGTTATTTAGAGTAACTTTTGTCATGTACACTTTTGCCGTATACGAAAGAATAAATGAGTTAAACGCTAAAAACTATAACGGGAATCAACAATTTTAATTTTTACCAAAGGCTCAACCGAACTAAACAAAACTCGGTATGTGTATTAGCACTAAAGCCTCCATGATAATGAGCTGTACCAACATTTCTAGGGACGGGCAGGAGTGGGGTTGTAATGGACCCTGAAATAAAAATTCGCGATATTTCATTGTCTATTTGTTTTTCGACAAACATGCACATAACAAAAGTTGTTTACTTTGTTATTTAGATTAACTTTTGTTTTATACATTTCTCCAGGAACAATGTGTGGAGCAAGTAATTTGCGTAGAAATATTGATATGCTCAACAATTCTTTCCAATGTGAACTATCAGGTACCTCACCTGGAAAAATTAATTCAAATCTACGTTAATATTTTGTCCTTAATAACTGAAATCTATGCATAATGCACAGGACGGGAAATATGACAACATAGAGGACAGTGAAGTCTTACATAAAAATTAGTTTTTTTATTAACAAATGCCAACGACGGGTATTTACCCTAAACACTGGGGTCATGTAGAAAACCAAAGATATAAACAATACTTTAGATACAATAAATATACTCGTATATATATATACTAGCTCAGATACCCAGCTTCGCTCGGGAATTCATTTGAGGCTGAATGGTGATGGTATTTTTTTGGCAAGGCTTTACTTTGCACAATATTTTGACATTTACCCGTCCCAGTGTTTAGTGTAAATACCCGTCGTTTCTGTGGATTTGTTAATAATAAAATTATTTTTTTTATGTAAGACTTCAACTGTCTTCCATATTGTCATATTTCCCGTTTCCTATGCATTATACATAGATTTGAATTACTAAGCACAAAATATTAACATACATTTGAATTAATTTTTCCCGGTGAGGTACCTGGTAGTTCCAAAGAATTGTTGAGAAAATTTGTCTAAATAACAAAATAAACGACTTTCGTTATGTGCATATTTGCCGATACCCGAATACCAAACGAAATATCACTATTTTTAATTTCAGGCCTCCCTTATAACCCCTACTCCTGTTCGTCTGAGAGAATATTAATATAGCCTAAAGTCTAAGTTGGGCTAGTAGTAATATACATACTAAGTTTCATAAAATTCGGTTCATCCGTTTATGCGTGAAAAGGTAACAAACAAACAAACAAATAAACAAACAAACAGACACGAAAGAAACAAAATGCAGTTATGGTGTCTACGACATGTGAAACGAAAAGTTATCGTGAAATTTCGTGAAAAAAATAAAATTGTAACCTCTGTCTGTACATTGATTTTTTTCGCGAAATTTCACGATAACTTTTCGTTTCACATGTCATAGACACCATTACTGCATTTTGTTTCTTTGGTGTCTGTTTGTTTGTTTGTTTATTTGTTTGTTTGTTACCTTTTCACGCATAAACGGCTAAACCGAATTTCATGAAACTTAGTATGTACATTACTACTAACCCAAATTAGATTTTAGGCTATATTAATATCCCCTGAGACGAACAGGAGTGGGGGTTATAAGGGAAGCCAGAAATTAAAAATAGCGATATTTCGTTCCCTATTGGTTTTTCGGACAATATGAACATATAAAAAGTTGTTTATTTTGTTATTTAGAGTAACTTTTGTTATATACAGTTTTTTCGTATACCGAATTATAAACGAGATATACGCTAAAACCTATAGCGGAAGTGAACAATTTTATTTGGGAGAAAAGACCCCACCGAAATAAATAAAACTCGGTATGTGTATTAGAACTAACGCTTTCATTATAACAAGACATACCAACATTTCTAGGGACGGGCAGGAGTGGGGGTTATAAGGGAAGCCAGAAATTAATAATAGCGATATTTCGTTTCCTGTTGGTTTATCGGCAAATATGAACATAACAAAAGTTGTTTATTTTATTATTTAGGGTAACTTTGGTCATATTCATTTTTGTCTTTTAACAAAGTATAAACGAGATATACACTATAAACTAAAGCGGGAGTCAACGATTTCATTGGGCGCTAACGAGTAAACCGAACTTACAAAAACTCGGTACGTCAATTAGCATTAATTCTTCCATGATTATAAGCTATATTAAAATTTTTAGGTTAGAACGGGGTTATAAGGGAGGCCTGAAATAAAAATTCGCGATATTTCATTGTCTATTTGTCTACGGGAAATATGACAATTTGGAGGACAGTGAAGACTTACATAAAAAATTAATTTTATTATTAACAAATGCACACGACGGGTATTAACAATAAACACTGGGACGGGTAAATGTCAAAATATTGTGCAAATTAAAGTCTTGCCAAAAAAATACCATCACTATTCAGCCTCAAATCAATTCCCGGGCGAAGCCGGGTATCTGAGCTAGTATATATATAACATGATTTATTCGGATATTTATTTATTGAGTGGTGATCATAAAAATATAAAGTATGAGACATAAAAAAAAAAATAATAATAATATTTTCACAATATAATTCTCCGAATTTCTCCATATAAACCCACAAGAAGGTCTAGACAGCTATTTTATTTATTTGGTTCATGGCCAACATGAAAGGTGATTGGCATGATCTCTGTTTGGAATAATATATTTATACCTTCATGTAAACCTTGATATTGTACTTTATTTATATAGTACGAAAAATATTCCTTAAATATCTGAGGTTCTCTCATATCCGTACTTTGCCTGTTAGAATATAATGAGTTATTCCTTTTAAATCTTCATAAGTTTGCTGTAGACCTATTGCATTTTTATTCTATAAGTATTGATAAATGTTTATGTTTTAGATATGTTAGTATTTGTGAAATAAATTGGTTGCTGTCAGTTAATAATTCTGTCATATTATAGTTACTAGACAGTTAGGTAATATTCCAAAGAACTGTTTTCCGTCAAGATCAGCTGTGCAAGTAATTGTATCACTTTAAAATCATGGCTTACAGCAAATTGAACAGAACAGGCGGAATTATTCTGTTGGCAATTATTTCCTCTGATATTGTATATATTAAAAAGTCCGTCACGCAGGCGCTGAGTAAACTAAGCAGATTTCCCACGTGAAGTTTTACAATAGAGAAATCTGCCTAATAACAACTGTAGTAGTAAGAAACCTCTAAACCTAAAACATTATTTAGGGCGTAATAACCCAGTAGTTTCTAGCCCCAAAAAACAGTTAACCTAACCTCTAAACCTATTCACGAGGGACGAGTAGTTATGGAAACGGCCACCAGAGCTCTCGGCGGAAAGTCCGAAACTTGGCCTACTGGTGACCACACGCAGAATACTAATGCAATTATCTCGGTTAATATTCAAGATAGAGAATAAATGTATATAACAATATTTATAGTAAATTTAATTTGCAATAAGATTGATTCTGTACAATTTTTCGGTCCGACGTATAGTAACGGAGATTTTTCGAAAATCCTCCCCTCTAAACCCCCCCTCCCACTGGTCCGATTTCAGCCGTTAACGAACTTGATCTTTCTTTTTACATAAAACGACTACATATCGAGTTTGGTAACGATCAAACAAAAATTGCGACCGCTAGAGCGGTAACAGACAAATATATAGATAGATAGATAGATAGATAGATAGATAGATAGATATATATATATATATATATATATATATATATATATATATATATATACACAGTTTTGAACGGACCTCATTTTCGTCATCTACTAGGTTGGATCGATGCACATTTGAAGAAAAATGTCGAAATTCCGTCATGAATATAACCTCAATAGCTGATTTCCCTTACGGGAAATCTGCTAAAATGAAAGAAAAAAAAAAACTTCATCGTTTAAAAAAGCCGTATATATATATATACATATATATATATATATATACATATATATATATATATATATATATATATGTATATAAATATACAGTTTTGAAAAGACATCATTTTCGTCATCTCCTGGGTAGGACAGAGGGACATTTCAAGAAAAATTTCGAAAATAGCGTCATGAGTACAACCTCAATACAGTAGACTCCCGATTATCCGAAACCCGATTAACCGATTCTCTCGCTTAACCGAAACATTTTGAGTTGCTAGGGAGGGGGAAAAAAAATTACTTCCTCCTAGCTACGCAGAAAAAGGCTAGAGAAGAGGGTGACGGAGCGCGAGGGAGTGTCAACAGTCCCACGGATGTGACGATCAGATTCTCCGAACCTCTTAGGTATGGGTCCAGTGAGTATTGAAGAGTTCCTACTATACTCGGTGGTCTGGTCTTAGTAAACAAACCTAGCTTTCTGTTGGAAACAGTTAAAGGCAGTGCCTTCAATCTGCCTTCAATGAATGAAGTGCTGTTCTTATTCTTCCTCTGTTTGAAAGTGGAGTGATTTTAAAGTCATGAGTGAAAAACGTAAGCGTAAATTTCAGAAGCTCGGCAAAGAAAAATCACCGGCTTTTTTTAAACGATAAAGTTTTTTTTTTTTTTTAATTTTTCTTTTTAAGTCTATAGTTTTATAAATACATATGTACGTAGTTATTTTATTTGTTAAATAAAATAAGCTTTTTTTCAAGTACATAAACGTGTTTTTATTCTAATTGATCCATTTTCACGCAGAAATTTCGGACTCCCGTTTAACCGAAATTTTCGCTTATCCGAAACCCCTCGGTCCCGAAGGTTTAGGTTAATCGGGAGTCTACTGTAGTTGATTTCTCTTAGGGGAAATCTGCTAACAGTGCAGGGAGACAAGGCGATCACATTCCCAAGCAGAGCGGTAGTCTACCTACATTAGAGAAAAATCTTAATTGGTGACATCATGACATAACAAATTAGTGTGTATCTCACACAGTGACATTCAATGAAAACAATATTTGTCATTTAACCTTGGAATGAAGTGGTTCAAGGCATAGCAGCTTATTGTTAATATTATATGAGTGGGAGAGAGGGCTTGCTGATGGCCGAAAACTAAAATATGGAAATATCTCGGTTAATATTCAACATACAGAAAATATAACAACAAATATAGAACATTTTCAAAAAGATTGATTCTGTTCATTTTTTCAATCCAGCGTACAATAACGGATATATTCTAATTTTCGAAACTCCTCCCCTCCCTACTGGTTGGATTTCAGCCATTAACGAGTTTGATCTTTCATTTTTCATAAAACGTATATATATATCCTCAATGAAGTAACCCTTGAGTCAGGGGGTTATTTCCTACATGTCCCATACAATATAGTATATTACATGTATTTGAAGATTAATAACAAAATTTGAAACAATATATACAATTATTTTTTTTAAAAAAAGGTATAAATATAAATAATTAATCTTAACTCCAATATATAAATTAGAACATTATTGAACAAAACATTAAATGATGAAAAGTAAAATGAAATTTTAAATAATAGTATATTATCAATTTACCCATAATAGCTATTCCAATAACTTATTTTCTGGTATAACACTTCTGCAAATTTTCTAAGTGTTTTATTGCACTTAAATATATATATATATATATATATATATATATATATATATATATATAATTTTGAACGTACCTCATTTTCGTCATTTCCTTGGTAGGATCGAAAGACATATGAGGAAATATGTCGAAAATCTCGCTATGAGTACGACCTCTATGCATAAGAGACACCTACTAAAAATGGTAGCCCTTTTATACATATCTCTTTGGACTGAAGTATTCCGTTGAACGATTAGTTATAGAACGGCATGTCATGTCATCAGACAACTTGTACTATAGAAAATTTTAAATTTTCATAATGCTAATTATTTTGTTTGAGCAGAAGTGTCTCGCCTTTGCCATGTTATCACGTACATTGTTGCCAGCCTCCCAATCGTCTGAGTGTTCCCAACTCCTTGTGGACCTTTTCTAAACCTTAACTGTTTTATCAATTAACAAATGTGAAATGAGTGATGCCGTGAAGCAAAAAGCCCGAGATTGGCTTAACAGCCAGTTGGGCACTGATGTAGACAATTTACAAAAATGTGAGACAATTTTCAAAGAATGGTCTGAGAAAAAATCTGATCTTGAAAATTCTGTAAGTTCTTTTATATGCACATATTTAAATACATAGTATTCATTTTAAGTTTATTCCTATGGACTATCTACATTTTTTTTAAACTTTCACTTCTACAGTTGTAAAAAATCTAGGTAAATTACTGTTAGTATGTTAATTTGAGAAAGAAGAACTGTGGTTTTTCAAAAATTGTGTTATGGGAAGGTATTAAATATTTTCTGAAACTGTGTAGCTATAGGACAAAAGAAATTGAATTAGTATGCATCATATTTTATAATTATTCATGAATTAAGAAGAATTCTAGCCCCTTTCTGTCCAGAAACATGGACAACCTTGTAAATATGTTCTGCTATAGGACTCCGCTCTAATTTCGAAATGTTTAGAGACAATGATGTCTCTTACATCGTTTAATCAATTTAAATTATGGAAATATTCAGTATTCCTTAAGACATTTTTCTGATTTCAGAAATGATCGAATAGAAATGTACTCAACATTCTTTTGGTCATAAAAAAACTGAAATGAACCAGATGCAGAAAAAAAAAATGATCCTTATGTTCGATTGTATCATCTCCATTTGTTAAATGTATGATTCAAATCCAATATTGTAATATTTATTATATTTTAATGGGAGTATGCTCATTATTGTTTTTTTTTGACATAAGCAGGGCACAATAATATGCATATTAAAGTTGTAGATTTGCATACCGCCTAATGCCTGTTAGATTTCCCTTAGAGGCAACCAGCTCATACCCATGACCCATTGATGTCATACTCATGACACGATTTTCAAAAAAAATCTTCAAATGAATACAATCCTGCCCAGGAGATGACGAGAAACCCTTTCAAACTTTATATATATATATATATATATATATATATATATATATATATATATATATATATATATATATATATAAATATATATAAATCTCAACTCACGATGTTTGTCCGCGATGGACTCCTAAACTACTTAACCGATTTTAAATTAAATTGGTACACCGTGAGCAGTCTGGTCCAACTTGAGAGATAGGCTATATTAATTTTCTCTGAGACGAACAGGAGTGGGGGTTATAAGGGAGGCCTGAAATTAAAAGTCGCGATATTTCGTTTTCTATTGGTTTTTTTCGCAAATATGCACATAACAAAAGTTGTTTATTTTGTTATTTAGAGTAACTTTTGTCATAAACACTTTCATTGTATTCTGAAGTTTAAATGAGTTATACGCTTATGACTATAGCGGGAGTCAACAATATTATTTGGGACAAAAGACCCAACCGAAATAAATAAAACTCAGTATGTGTATTAGCACTAACACTTTCATTATAAGAAGCCATACCAACATTTCTAGGGACGGGCAGGAGTGGGGGTTTTAAGGGAAGCCAGAAATTAAAAATAGCGATATTTCGTTTCCTGTAGGTTTATCGGCAAATATGAACATAACAAAAGTTGTTTATTTTGCTATTTAGAGTAACTTTTGTTATATACACTTTTTTACAATTATAGCGGAAGTGAAAAATTTTATTTGGCACAAAAGACTCAACCGAACTAAATAAAACACTCAGTATGTGTATTAGCACTAATGCCTTTCTTATAAACAGGCAGGAGTGGGGATTATAAGGGAGGCCTGAAAATAATAATAGTGATATTTCGTTTCCTATTGTAGTTTCGGCAAATATGCACATAACAAAAGTTGTTTATTTTGTTATTTAGAAACATTTGCTCAAGAATTGTTTTCAATATGAACTACCAGGTACCTCACCTGGAAAAATTAATTCAAATGTATGTTAATATTTAGTCCTTAATAATTCAAATCTATGCATAATGCACAGGAAGCGGGAAATATGACAATATGGGGGACAGTGAAGTCTTACATAAAAATTAGTTTTATTATTAACAAATGCCAACGACGGGTATTTACCCTTTTGATTATCACCAAACTTGATATTTAAACATTTTATATAAAAATATGATCGTTAATGGCAGAAATCATACCAGTGGGAGGGTGGATATCAAAGATGAAATTTCGAAAGCTCTAAATATCCCCATTATTATGTGTCAATCAAAAAATTGAATAGAAACAATCTTATTGCAAATTAAATGTTGTCATATATGTTTTTTCACTATCTTGATGATTAACCAAGATATTTGCGTGTTTTAGTTTTCATTCTTGAGCAAACGCCCACTCCTACTCATGTCATATTAAATAAGCTGTTATCTGGTTCATGTAACATGAACCACATTATTCAAAGCTTTACTTTGTGATGTACATGCAAATATGTTGTGTGATGACATCATCATTTAAGATTTTACGCCCTTAACTGAAAATAGTTTTATTTAGTCTATACCATACTCTATAGTTATCTGTTAGCAGATTTCCCTTAAAGGAAATCAGCTATTGAGGTTGTACTCATGACGCGATTTTTGAAATTTTTCTTCAAATGTCCATCGATCCTACCCAGGAGATGACGAAACAGAGGTCCGTTCAAATCTATATATATATATATATACACAAATATATATATATATATATATATATATATATATATATATATATATATACATATTTGTCTGTTGACGCTCTAGAGGTCGCAATTTTTGTTTGATCGGTACCAAACTCGATATTTAATCGTTTTATGTAAAAAGACAGATCAAGTTCATTAATGGCTCAAATCGGACCAGAGGGAGGGGGGATTTTTGAAAATTCGAAATATCTCCTTTATTATGCATTGGATCGAAAAATTATATCGAACCAATCTTATTGCAAATGTAATGTTCTATAAATGTTGTTATGTGCGTTTTTTCACTATCTTGATTATTAACTGAGATATTTCCATTTTTTAGTTTTCGGTCTTCAGTAAAGCCCCACTCCTACTCATCTCATATTAACAATATTCTATTATGTTATGAAGCACTTTATTTGAAGCTTAAATACCAAATATTGTTCTCATGTTGAATTGTCCTCGGTTTTGAACTTTTATGTTTTAAAATAAATGCAAATACTTGGCGCACGCGGGAAATCTGCTTAGTTAACGCAGCCCCTGCGTGACAGACTTTTTATTCAACACTAAAGTCTAAAGAGGAGGGAGGAAGGTGGAATTCAAATATTCTGTTATTATGAGTTGTATTGCAAAATGTTATGGAACCAATCTTGATAAACTATTGATGCACTACAATTGTTGTTCTATAATATTTTTCATAACTCAAATATAAAGAGAGCTACTCGTACTTTCTTGTTTTTAGCCTTTCATATGCCCCTACTTCTTATCAGATTTTTTATATAGAAATAGAGAATATATGATGAGATGAGATCACTAGCACGAGGAAAATCTGCTTAGTTTAAGCAGTCCTACGTGATTGCCTTCTTAGTCAGATATAAGGTGTCCCCATTTTAGCAGATATCCCTTAAGGCAGGGGTTTCCAAACTTTCCAGCCTTAGGGCCATACTGATTACTCCAGTAAGTTCCGAGGGCCAAAACCATATTATCATTGTTGTTGGTAGTAAAAAGTATGGATTAATTTCAAAAATTTGTTAGTTATTACATACTGAAGTTAAATTTTCTGCATATTATACATGTTTTTACTCATTACAATTCTGTGTTTCTTTATCCAACTTATCACAAAAACAATAACAATAAGCCTACAACAATGTTATGAGTAGTTACCCCATGACCATGTCAATGTAGATGTGATATTAATAATTATTCAACATAAAATTAGAATACTTCAGTAAACTAAATTTAGCTATTTATCTGCTAAAACAGAAGTCTATCTAATGAATTTACAAAACATATGTTTTACACCTAACCTATATCTCCATTAACCCTTTATAGGGCACATTTCGCTATCAGAAAAATTATATTACACCTCTCTAGGGATCACAGTTATTGTTTGATCGTTACCAAACTTGATATTTAAACGTTTTATATAAAAAGAAAGATCAAGTTCGAAGCTTAAATACCAAATATTGATTTACAGAGACCTTTATTATACGAGATAGATGCAAATATGTTCTTGTGACCCCCCCCCCCCTATCAGAAATTCTTGGACTACTAAACTTTGATTGATTGAGATAAAAATTATTCTGATTCTGAGCCGTTGGCAGAACTGTTTACATTTGAGACACTTCCTACCGGGAGGGGAAAGATTTCTTATTACCGCTTGTATTTATTCACTTAATATTCACTGTGTTGTGTTAGCAGTATGTAGGTTTATCTATTATTAATCTTCACGAGGGAAATCTGCTTAGCTTACATAGCCCCTGTGTTACGGATGTTTACTATCTTAAAAAGTTGAAATATATTTATTAAATATTTGGTGGATTATTTAATTATGAATAAATTTATGTTTATTTTATTTTGATAAGTGTTGATTTTTGGTGAACTTCCCTTCCTTAATTTCTTTGTAAGTAGCTTGGTTTTGGGAGTTTTGATTTTTCCCAGCTACCTCAGCGTATTACCTCAACCAGATCGCTGCATTTCCTTCGCTAACGTTTAATTATAATTTGCAGTTGGCATCAGTGAGCAGCGAAGTTCCTTCTAAAATATCAGCCGCAGCATGGAACGTCGAGGAAGCATGTTCGTCCATCAGCAAGATCCTCTGTGAAATCGATACAATGGTCGATAAGATAAGGCACCAAACATCATCATCGGAGGAGCTCTACCTCAGCTTGAAAGATCATTTTGATAGGATTAACGAGCTGGAACGTTTTCTGTCCTACCTACAAATTTTGAAAAGCGTCCAAGAAGCGAGGTATTTGCATTTGATTTATTTTTAAAAATCTAACTCATTTATATATCATAATTCTCTGGTATAATTATGGAGTGTTCATATGAAACAGTATGAACTTCCTATTTGCTGGACGTTGTTCATTTTAGCTGATTTCCCTTTAGGAGAATTTAAACAAAGTCATGCTGAACATAGCGGAAGTTGTGGGGAAACAAACTTCTTGTATATATTATCTTATTTCCTCTGATACATTGACGTTATTGAAATAACTATGTACTATCATAACTATAATGAATTCACTTGATAATGTTATGATGACAAAAGACATTGTGCATTTAAACTCATTTGTGATTGATTGATAAAAAGAGTTATTTAGGTTGCAAGGAGGGCTACCGATCTTTCACCTCACCCGGCTTTTTGAATATAAATTAAATTATTTTTAGGCTACCACTGTTATTTATTTCCACAAGGTATATAAATTATTAAAACATTTGAAGTGTTTAAAGGTTTTGAATAAATAATTTAAGTAGAACAATATTGATAACCCTTAAGCAGGAGCGGAAGTTGTAGAGAGGGTAACACAATTACTTGTCTCATTTCCTGTGATATGTTGGCATTATTTGAATTACTTTCAACTCAAATTTACTATTACCTATATAATGTAGTGTATATAAGAGTATATATATATATATATATATATATATGCTTAAAAAATATGTGCTCAGTGTGGTTTTTTGACAGCAAATATGTACATTATAGATGATATTTGGTTATAATAAATGCTATCTATTATTAGGATTTTAAATGTTCAGGGTGTGTCAAATAGTTGGGAGGAATTGATTAGGAACCCATTTTCATCTGTTCTTCAAAACTAAAATTTCTATTCTGTATGTCCCCTACAAGTGCCTGGCCCTTACAGAAACAATAAGCCCAAATGGGAGTGTAATTGTACACATAGAAAAAATTTCTTTTATTTTATTAAGTATTTTTTTAATTTCTGTTTCTTTTTCTTTGGACGAGCATTAAGTGCCTTTAATTGTAAGAAAGAATTAGATATTGCCAATAAAGCAATCATTAAAATCGCTCCAATGCTTTTGTTTTCTCCATTTACTTACTATCTAAGAGAAAGGGGTATAAAAAATAAATGGACCAACAAACCTCCTGGCAACATCCACAATCATAATCTGCGAGCCTTTTTGAGTTCAAAACTAATATAGAATGCAGCCCCCCACTTTTTGTATACTCAACTCCCACTGGCACCTGCACTAATTCTCATAATTTAACCATTCCAATGTGTCCATGAGTTTAAAGATGTGCCTAAGGCAAAATGTCTTACTTAGATGACAGTTAACTCACTCAGGCTCATATCTCTGTTAAGTACATATTGTTATGTTTTTTACAAGAATAATAAACATTGTTTATTAGAGTTCTTTTGGATTGCAAAATTAAACACACACAAGCTTCAGAGTTTTATCACTGCACAATTTATTTAACAATGCACTACACACTTGGTTAATTATTCTTAACTACTACTCACAGTATGCACTGATAGCTTCACTGTTCTTGTTATTACACAGTCCAATAACTCACTCACGATCACTGAAGTTCACAAAACACGGTACTGCACTGATCTTCACATAAAACACTTTACTGCACTGCAACTGGAACACCGAACTGAATGCAGTGTTGATCAAACTTGAATAGAGCTGAGAACAAACTAACTTGGGGCAGGCTGGGTCCCTTTTATTTATCGGCAAACATCAAAGAGAACTGCCTAGACACATCTAGATCCCGGATGGGTATTGCCGAAAAATAACTAGACCATCGGTCGGCTCCTTTCATCTATTTCGTAGTTCTTAACATATTTGATTAACTCAGTTTAATTTTACATGTATGTAGTTTTGGCAACAATATATTTAGTGTCTAATATAAAAAGTGTAATTGTTGTGTTTTCAGTACGAGCCTCCAGTCATACCTATCAGTTCAGGATATAGACAAAGCAATATTTGAGTATAACCTACTTGCCGACATGTCACGGGGGTTACAGAACTCCAAGTGCGTCCACTTGGCCTCTTTCCTCATAGAAACTACTAAACATTGGCACGGAATACTAAAATCTATTCTCTCCAGGTATCACTTTTTATTATTTATTAGCAAATTAAATTAAATTCTTAAATGTGTATTGTTTTCTTAATGTATGTCTCTTGTTGCAGTGAATTTACCAACTGTATGAAAGCTGTAAACTGGCCTATAGTTGGAAGCAATTTTGTCGCCAGCCCATTGCCTGATGCGCTTACTCGCTTCCAGTCTGGGGTCAGGCATCTTTTGAAAGTTCAACTTCCGTATCCTTCATTTATATAAAAATCTAAAACCCTGAATATTATACTATTTTTTGTTATATATTTTCAGCAAATTTCCCCTATGGGAAATCAGCAATTGAGGTTGTACTCTTGACAAGATTTCCTCGAATGTCCATCAATCCTACCCAGGTGATGATGAAATTGAGGTCCTTGGAAATTGTGTGTTGTGTTGTCTGTCTCTTAATGCTCTAGCGGTTGCAACTTTTGTTTGATTTTTTAATACCAAGCTCGATATTTAATCCTTTTATTTAAAAAGAAGGTTAAGTTCATTGGCGGAAATCGGACCGGGGGAGGGGGATTTAGAAAATTAGAAATATTGCTGTTATTATATGTCGGATTGAAAAATTGTATAAAACCAATCATATTGCAAATTAAATATACTATAAATAGTGTTCTATACATTTATTCTCTATCATGAATATTAACCGAGATATTTGCATTTTTTTAGTTTCCAGTGTTCAGCAAACCCCCACTCCTACTCACATCACATAAACAATACTCTGTTATATAATAAACCACTTTATTTGAAGCTTAAATCCCAATTTTTTTTTTTTTTTTTCTAGGGAACTTTATTATACGAGATAAATACAAATAAGTTCTGTTCACCCCTCCCCTCTCATCTTTTGTTCTTGGATTACTAAAATTTGAGGGATTGATATAAAAATTATTCTGACTCATTATAAATTACAGTACTAGATATAGTAAATAGTTTTCAACAAAATTAATTTGTTATATTCAGATATATTTCAGTAATTGTTTTTCTTTCCAGTCATGAATATTTCTATCTATTCTGAGCTCTGAAAAATTGGCGGACCAGTTTGTTTACAATTCAGATACAACACACATAGATTCACCCTCCCAATATATTCTACTAGTTTTCTTCCTAATTTACTTACACAATGAGCAGAAGGTCATTTGATACTGAATAAAACTTTTGACAGGCTTAAAAATGGTGTGCCCTCGCAACAAAAGCTCTGACTATGTATACTCAATGATCAACCACAGCTGAGTTTCCAATACATTTGACAATAATAATAATTGTTTTAAAACTTCTTTCTCTCATTGAATAACACATTTTCTTCTTAATATATTTTGAAATCTGTAAATATTATCCTTAATAACCTAAGCTAGAACAGAGCTTGAAGAGAAGGCCGTAGTGAGTTCGAGCTTGCAAGTTTCGTTCCCAGGATTGACGCTGCCAATGCTCCAACTCCTCCAGCCTCTCAGGAAAAGATTCTTCTACCACTTCTCCGGTACGAGGCAGACTAACAGGATTGATAAACCAGAATGGTATTTCACTCAGGTAAACTACATATACTATACTCTATGAATAGAATTGATTAAAGTAATATATATATATATATATATAGATATAAATGAATGTTTGTCTGTATGTCCTTTATAGAATCGTAAACGGCTGAACCGAATTTTATGAAACTTGGTATTTATATTACTACTAACCCAACTTAAGCTTTAGGCTATATTAATATTCTCTGAGATGGACAGGAGTGGGTGTTATAAGGGAGGTCTGAAATTAAAAACAGCGATATTTCGTTTCCTATTGGTTTTTCGGCAAATATGCACATAACAAAAGTTGTTTATTTTGTATGTACACTTTTGAATAAACTCATTTATACTTCGTATATTGAAGTATAAATGAGTTTCACTAAAAACTATAGTGGGAGTCAATTTTTTATGGCACAAAAGACTCAACCGAACTAAATTAAACTCTGTATGTGATTTCGTATTAACAACTCCCTGATTATAAGCTATATTAAAATTTCGAGGTACGAACAGGAGTGAGGGTTAGAAAGGAGGTCTGAAATATAAAATCGTGATATTTCGTAACCTATTCATTTTTCGGCAAACGTGCATTAACAAAAGTCGTTTTCTTTGTTATTTAAAGTAACTTTTGTTATATGCACTTTTGCCGTGTATGAAGTATGAATGGGGTATTCACGAAAAACTATAGAAGGGGTCAATAATGTTATTGGTCATGAAATATTAAATCCAAATCAATGAAACTCCGTATTTTTGACTATAATAATATGATAATCTATGATGTATTTAAGAATATAACAAATACTTTTATTATTAAAATATCCCCAGCACGCTGGACTCTGGAGTAAATCCTAAGCATTGAGAAGGGGAAATGTAAAAATATTGTACAAAGTAAAGCCCCCAAAAAAATACCATTCTCATTCAGCCTCGATTTCCCGGGCGAAGCCAGTTAACCTTAGCTAGTTAATAATATTATGGATGCTCAATGTCATGCTTATGAAGGTCTTCTAGTATTGACCGTATCATACTGTTTTATACAAACTTTATTCCAGTCATAGTTGTAGCTTCTTCGGAGTATCTGATTCCTCGTTTGTGAAAGGAACTATAAAGATAGCAAAAGTTCTCAAGAAATACAATGCAAGAAAAATCTTTTCTATTGATAGGAAAATTAGCCAAATAGCAAGTGGTAAAGACACCCTACAGAACTCTAGCCGCATTTAGCATTCCATGTGCGTGTGGAAAAGAATATATTATGCAAACAGGAAGGTTATTATGCACAAGAATTTCTTTACCTAGTTATATTCTTGTAATTTTTGTTTCTTTTCATTTTTTATTAAACAGTTTATTTGGGTCAAATTTCGTAGTTGAAATTTGACCCCTTTCCCGTTGAGCGATTGATCTGACATTTGGTTCACAGCTTTAGTTCTGATGAAAATCCTATTTGATATATTCAGTTTCTTTGTAAATCCAAGATGGCCACTGCTAAAAAATGGCAGTCATGCTTTTTTCTTCTCCCTCGATATGGGTATGAAATGAAAAGGCTTGACTAGTAGAATACTACAAACTACGACAAATTTCAATTTGCTTGCCCTTGGATCTCTGACATACATTTCTATCAAGTTAAAAATTTACATTTTACACCAAGTTATTAAAATTATTTAAAAAGACAAGTGTCTCCAAAACTGCTCGTATTTGATTGAACAGAATCGCAAAATATCATCTAGTATTAAAATTCATTCTATTCTTCAACACCATTGTCATCCGCAATAAAATTGTTAACTTGATGATAGAAATATATGTCAGTGATCCAAGGCCAAGCATAATGAAAATATAGCTCTAACATATAAAACTGGTATAGAATATTTTTATATCTAGAGCTAGGAAATTTTAAATATCTTTATTAGTTGTTAAATAAAATAATAACAAATAAACGGGTAAAGTTAAATAAAACTGTTTAAAAATATTATTCAAACATCTCTGTTATTAATGATAATTGTTATATACTTATGTATTCAATTAATACTATATTTCTTGTTTAATATTAAATATTTCATTATACCAATTATATTTTCAGGAAGCATTCGAATTTTCTTTAATTATATGGAATGCACTAAAAATTAAATACCAATAATTAAAAATAACTTTTTGTATTAATATTAAATAAACGCCCTAGAAGCAAATCATCTGGTAAGTCAATATCAGAATTGATCAAGTGACACTCTCTATACCCTTCAACCTTACTGTAATTCCTTAATTCAATCAAAAGCCCCTTTTTTTTAAAGGCTATAAAATTAAAAAAAAGTCCTTCACACAGGGGCTGAGTAAACTAAGCAGAATTCCCATGTGAAGTTTAGTAATAGAGAAATCTGCATACTGGTAACACAACACACCACCATGAGTAAATACAAACGGTAATGAGAAATCTTTCTGTTAATTTTAATAAGTTCCCGACTGGAACGGCTTGTGAATTGTAAGAATAATTTATATTTTAATAACTCAAATTTTAGTAGCCCAAGAACTAAAGAAGGGGGGGTGTATGAACAGAACGTATTTGCATAACTCTAACAAAGTAATGAAGGTAAGGCAAGGTTCGAAACGACAGGTAAAGTTAGAAGAAGCTTCCATCGGAGCCGAACAGTTACGAAAACGGCCGAACTAATCCGAACGATACTCGACCACATGTCCCACAGAGTTCATAAAAATGCAAATATCTCGGTTAATATTCAAGATAGAGAACATAACAAAACAAAGTCTACAATACACGTTACGCACGGACACAATAAAACAGTGGCAGGAGCGATGGGACAAAACAGAGAAAGGAAAGCATTTAAAAACATTCATCCCAAATATTGAGGAATACCTCAACACCTGTACTGCTACTGACTTTTACTCCACACAAGTACTCACTGGACACGGAACTACTAAATCTTACTTACACAGATTCAAAATACTAAATAACAAAAACTGCCCCTGTGACAGAACGAGTGAACAGACTATAGAACACCTCATCTATACTTGCACACTGACTACACAGTTACGAAACACACTCCAACAAACACTTATCAAAAACAATGACCAGTGGCCAATAAATCCAAAGTATTTGTTTAAAAAGTACCCATTAGTATTTAGGCATTTTTCTAAAGCATTAATAGAAACAACGGACATCTTAAACATCTTACTTAAAGAATAATAATTTATGTCTTTCTTAATTTTTTTTTCTTTCTTTTAAACGCCTATAAGAATAATGCAATAGAATGAGTGGCATAACTTTCTTAATGAAATGAAATTGACATGTTATTTGATTGTTTCGAATTTACGATTATGCGTACTAATTTTTATTACTTTGTTTGTTCTTTCATTATGTACGTTTTTATTTATCTTTTTTGTTTTTCATTTTTTTTTTTTCTTTTTCGTTTATTTTTTTTTATTTTTATTTTTAATTTATTTCTTTTATTAACTTCAAGAACAAATTTATGAACATTTCTTGTATACAAAACACTATGTATTATGAACATACATGTTATATACTGTAATAGTATGGTACATGTAGCAAATAAACGCCCTTTGTGCATGGTTAATGTGCAAAGGAAAATATAAAATATATATATATATATATACACATATATATATATATATATATATATATATATATATATATATATATATATATATATATATAGTTTTGAACGGACCTCATTTTCATCTTCTCCTGGGTAGGACCGATGGACATTTGAAGAAATTTTTCGAAAATCGTGTCATGAGTACGACCTCAATAGCTGATTTCCCTGAAGGGATATCTACTAAAATCAAGTAAAACTAATTGTGGGTCAATGCCAAACAGCATTGGGACTGCTCTGAATTGATAGATAGGTATTTTAATGGTTTATGTTTACAAACATGTCGCTAAGAGTCTGGCCAATTACTGTTAGTATGGTTATTAATATATTATAACTTATTAAAAAATGTGTAAATAAAAATAATAATAATTTCTAAATTACAAATTAACAGCATATACATTGGTGTGTAATACTATGTGAATATTAATCTAAATAATTATAATACTTAATTCAATAAATCATAATTTAATATAAATATAGATTAAATAATTTTTTTTCATGTCTAAATAAATATCAGTTTTCTGGCATCAAATTAACATAATTCTTCTCTAAGATTTATCACAGACAGAATAATAATAAGTATAATTGCATATAATAAATAATGTGCCGATTATTGCTGTTTAAGCACCCCCATATAAATAATAAAATTCTTTCTTTAATACTGTTAACTTTCACAAACTTTTGATAAGAAACAGAAATCATCATTAACTTTATTTTGGCTGTTGTAATCGAAAATGTTTACCAATGATAGGTATTCTCTGTGAAGCACTATATTGTTGCGATAATTAAATACATGAATAATCCTTCAGAGTAAGAGTCGCGTATTTGGGAAACACGACCTAGATCAAAGAAGCCGACAGAGGATCGAGGTCCTACTAGAACCGCGTCGAAGGTTCCAGACAATTCCCCTTTGATGTATGCCGATGACCTATATAAAGATTCGGCCAGCCGCGAGCCAGTCAGTTTTTTCTCACCTGTCTTGATGTTCACATCAGTGCTACAGTGCGATTTAGTGCAGTGCGGTAAAGAGTTTTTATAAGAAGAACAGTGTTGTGCCGTGACTGTAAGTAACAGTTTAGTGCCGTGTTTTAGACAGTGCAGTGCCGCGAGTGAATTATTGGACTGTGTAATCTGAAGAACAGTGACGCTATCAGTGTATACTGTGAGTAGTAATTAAGAAGAATTAACCAAGTGTATTGTGCATTGTTAAATAAATTGTGCAGTGATAAAAACTGTAAAGCTTGTGTGTGTTTAATTTGGCAATCCAAAAGAACTCTTATTAGCAACGTTTATTACTGGTTTTGGTAATAAAAACGTAACAATATATTTGTCAAGGATTTTTACCCTGTGTTATGTAAAAGCAGGGAAATACAACAGTAAATGATTCAAATGTAGCTATATATATTTTTGGCACCATTTACATGCCTCTCCAGTTTTTATAATGTGAGTCATGTTTCTATAGGATAATTTTAAATATTCACAAAATGAAATCCTTATTTGACTGAGTTTTATTTTATTTATGTTTATGTCGCTCTGAATACGAATTCGTATCAAAATATTTGCTTGCATGTGTTATGTCTGGTTATTTAAATCTGATCCTTCTTATTGCAGATATTGACTTGGATTAGAGACCACGAGCCTTTCCTACAAACCTGGGTACAGCCTGTTTATAACGATTTGAAGATAGAAAAAAATGTTGTTGTAAGTACATACTTCCTCCATCTATTTTACATTTTTTTTTATTTCCAGCCATTCTAAAGCCCATTGAAAAGTTGTTAACATTTATTTCATAGATTTATATTTTTTTTATTACAAAAATAATCTTAAACCCAAAGTTGAAATACTGTATATTGCACTGTAATAAAAATCATTAAAAGTCCGTCACGCAGGGGTTGCGTTTATCTTAGCTGATTCCCCAAGTGTGCCACGTATTTGCATTTATCTTGAATAGTAAAAGTTCAATGAGAACAATATTTGGTATTTAGGCTTCAAATAATGTGCTTCATAATATAACACCTTGCTTTCAATATGACATGAGTAGGAGTGGGGATTCACTCAAGACTAAAAAATTCAAATATCTCGGTTAATAATCAAGATAGAGAAAAAATGTACATAAAAAGATTTATTGAGCATTATATTTGCTATAAAATTGGTTCTATACAATTTTTCGATCAGCCGCATAATAACGGAGATATTAAGAATTTTTAGAATTTACCCCTAAACCCCCCCCCCATAATGGTCATACTACAGCCATTAACGACTTGATCTTTCTTATTACATAAAACTATTACATACCAAGTTTGGTAATGATTAAGCATAAATTGTGACTACTAGACTTTTAACAGACAAATATATATTTGAAGACATTTTTCAAAAATTGTGTCATGTGTATGACCTCAATAGCTGATTTTCCTTAAGGGAAATCTGCTAAAAATCCATATATCACAGTTAATATTTATATTTGAGGAAATATGCACATTTAGAGGCAATAAAATGTTCAACAAGAATGGTCCTATATAATTTTTCAATCTCATCTATAATAGAGGTATTTCAAATTTTTTGAATCACTCCTCAGAATTGGAGAGACTAAGTATGGTGTCAGTAAATTATTTAGATTTTTTTATGAAGTTTAATTTAAATTTTCGCCATAGGTGGAGTTCATGAGCGGACTGGTGGAGCTGAGTGTTGAGAAGCTGGAGGCCGACCTAGAGGAAGTGCAGTATGATGATGGGCTATTCTCCCATACTGTAGATGAGGTGCTGGGCTACGAGCGGGAGTTGAGGCAGATACATCTATACCCCTCCTCACTAGCGGGACCTCTGCATGTACTCACTCAAGCACAGCTGTTCGTCAAATGGATTAGGATGGAAAGGAAGTGTTAGTATACTCAATATAATATGTAAACAGATCATAGATTAATGTATCATTTTAGTAGGTTCCCCTTAAATGGTTATGCTCATGACATGATTTTCAAAAATGTTTCTCAAATGTCCTTCAATTCGTACCTTGTAGATAACAAAAATGAGGTCTGTTCAAAATTATCAATCATACAAACAACAAGCTGCCCCCATTTTGACCCGTTTGGGTAGCCACCTAATCAGCCCACCAGGGTATATAGGTAAAATATCATTGTTTGTTTTTAAGAACAATATCAAGATTGTTTTTTGATGCTTTATATATGCTGACATTTTTTTTTTGTAGGGAATTAATTTGATTTAATTAAATTTTGCGATGGTGGGTGACTAGTTTTAGAGGACAGCTTATGTAGAGCTTTATTTTATTTTGTACAAGTAATTGTTAATCATTCTGATACTTTTCTTTAAAACTGATGTCGACATTTGGCATATTTCTGCAGTTTTCAGTCCATATTCTTGGAGTCATCCGTCTTTTCTCAGGATTACTCCTTTTGCCCCAAACAGCAATCCGTCGATACTCCAATTTTGAACTTGGTATTTATCTTGTAGATGTCAACAGCAAGTTTCGTATATCTTTTTTTCTTCTCAAAAACAACTTCAATTGATTGAGGATTTTCTGTTTCATACCTTACTGTAAGATCTAGCATATGTCCTGATTTTCCTTTATTATTAATTATTGTAATATCGGCACGTCTCTGAGAACCATCCTCTGATAAACAACTAACCTCTTGAAATATATATCCCAGTCGGGGTAATATGTTTTTAAGAGTTGCTATTTCAGAGCGGACTTGGTGATGAAGTGAATTGCGCAACAGCTCTCCCCACTGGGAAGAACCTAGGACATGAGGGAGGGTTTCATCCTCACTGCAATGTCTGCAGCGGGTTGTTCCTAGATTCCTACCAGGGATTGAGCGTACTGGCACTAAATGTACGTACATCTTTCCACCTGTTGTCCACTCAGAACAGAATAGGCCCTTTTTGTTAAATATCCAGGAATTACTTGCTTCCATTCGCTGAATGTTTCAACTCCTTTTCCTTTTGCAGAGAGAGAGACGACCATTCGATGAATGACTTGATGCACAAATTTTTCCTTAACTGTCGCACATTATAATTTTCTTTCACTGTTGTCAGATTCAAATTTTCGAGACATGTCCTTATTTCTTGGTTAAAATCTCTTGTTTCTTGAACATACCTATTGCCGTCATTCTGAAGCATGATGCACATATTTATGTATTGCAACAATGCTTCCCATTGTGCTTTGAATAGCCCCAAACCTCGTAACATTTCTTGCAGAGTACAACATATTGTCCGGAGTATATGAAGGTAAACCTAATATCTCTTTAACACAGCTTCGGACAATTTTGTAGATTTTTTGCAAGAAAGTGGGCTTGAGATCCTTGAGTGGAGCACATTGCAAAGGGTACGTGAGAATTGGCCAGATATATTGATTTAATATGTTTAGTTTTTGATCCGGCTTCAGTAAAGAACTGCTAGATAGTTTATTTAGCTTGTCGACGAGAGAGTCAATAATTTCTTCAGTATCGAGACGGACCTCTTCCTGAAAATTCACTCCAAGATATTTTATTTTCTCGTCTGGTAGCAAACTATCAATTTTCATGCCGTCAATAGTCTCTATATCTGTTTTTGTTAATTTGCCTTTTGTTATAACAACTGCTTTGCTTTTTTTTTCATTGACTGTTAGTCCAATTTTCAGCAGCGCATCTATGGTTTGTCCTACAAGGTGTTTTGCAGACTGAAGGTCTTTTGCAATTAAAGCTGTATCATCTGCAAATCCACAGCAGGTTAAATTAGGCAAATCATTCACGAGATTGTATCCATATTCGGTTGCTATTTCGTTTTCAGCCAACTCTTGTAAAACAAAATCTATTCCTAGATTGAATAGCAAAGGTGATAATGGCGCCCCTTGAGCCACTCCTTTCATTACTTGAATTAAATCACTCTTGTTTCCTTTTGGCCCTGATATATAGATTTTGTTTTCCGTAAGCAGAGTGCCGATCAATTTCCTAATGTTCATTGGAATTGGAAACGTTTCTAAGGTTTTCTTTATATGTTTGTGTCCAATACTGTCGAAAGCTTTCGTAACATCTAGATAAACAATACAGCAGTCTTCTTTCTTCATTTTAGCTCGTTGAATGCAGGCATTGATTATTGATGAGTTTATAAAAGCTCCTGGACGTGCAACAAACCCTCTTTGATGAGAAGATAGTTCAACATATTGCTTTGTTTTCTTGTCAATTGCTCGTTCAATAATTCTTCTTAGGGTACTATAAATAGTTATGGGGCGATAATTTGAAACAACATTTTTGTCCCCAGACTTGTATATTAGGATAGTTCTGCCTTTTTGGAACAGCTCAGGAACTACATTCCATTTCAGCATGTAATTAGCTATGTATGTTATAGTTTTATAGCATCCAGAGTCTCTTATTGTTCTAACAAAAATACCATCAGGCCCTGGGGCAGAATCTAATGATATACCCTTAGCTGCAATTTCAATATCTTCGTCACTAAGAATAATATCTTCATTAGTTTCTGCATTATATATATATATATATATATATATATATATATATATATATATATATATATATACATATACATATATATATACACTAGCTAATTTACCCGGCTTCACCTGGGAATTCATTTTTTGAGGCTTTCCCCGTCCCAGTGTTTAGGGTTTATACCCATCGTTTTTGTGGATTTGTTAATAATAAAATTATTTGTTATTTAAGGCTTCACTGATCTCAATATTTTTATATTTCCTGTCTCCTGTACATGTAGTTTTTTTTTATAATGTAATGGACCATATAATACATAATGATAGAAAATATTCTGTCTTCCAAACCATGTATGAATAAAAGTTCCTTTCTCTTGATGCGTTACAAAGTCCAAAGGTGACAACTGTTTTAGATACGTAATAACCGCTATTAAAAATACTCTTTTGTATGTCTCGATTGTAAACTATATACTCATATTGATACATAGTATATTCTGTAAAGTATATCATATATTAACAGAGCAGAGTTAATAAATACCAGAAATAACTGGGTTCACCTCTTCAGCGTTCATCCAAACAACATTGCTAAAAGTATAAGCATCAAGTAACATGTGTACATAGACCAATATGAGGTCGGCAGAGAAGCAGCAGAACTGATAGGACAAAGGAAATATCGCCTCCCTGGGCTCAGCTCTGCCAACCTACCACTTATTTAGGATCTCAAACCTGTAATACATTAAATTATATTAACAAATCTGATTGCATTATCTTCACAATACTAAAACTGTTTGTTCAAATAATTTTCAAGTTTTAATTAAATAAAGTATTAAATACACTTAGGGCAAACTGGTGTTTCTCATGAATTAGGGTTTGGAAGAAGAGGGAGGGTGGGGCAGTATACTTTACTTGGAGCAATCTGTTACTGCCATTAAATTAATAACATAAACTTGAATTATTAAGGATAAAATAATAACATAGATTTGAATTATTAAGAACAAAATATTAACATAGATTTGAATTAATTTATCCAGGTGAGGTACGTTGTAGTTCATATTGAAAAGAATTGTTGAGCGTATCAATATTTCTGTGCAAATTACTTGCTTCATATATTGTTATACGAAAAAATGTTCAAAACAAAAGTTACTTTTGTTTTGTGTGTATGTGCGTGTGTCGGCATGCAACAAAAATATTTATATTATTAATAATGATATAAAAAAAAGAAAATAATCTCACGCTAATGAAATTCAGAGCATTCAGTTACTAGGTATGCCAGATCTGGACTTATATTGAGGGCTTTAGTGGCAAGAAGGGTTTTTAATGTGGTATTTGCTTTTTATTTAATCTTTCTTGCTGTATATGTGAAGACAGACTGGGACCATGAAGAAATATGAAGAAGAGCAAGCAGAGACCCTGGGGGTTCAGGCAACGAAAGATGTCTTCTCATGAGAGAGTTCTTCCAGCGTGATTAATTGGCATCATCGGCTACTAGGTGGGATCAATGGACATTTGAGGAAATTATTGGAAAATCACATCATGAGTAGAAACTCAATAGCTTATAGAAATGGAAACATGTAGGAAATATCATCCACTATTTTATCTATTACTGGCTGGTACTAGTTTTCTTTTAGGGTTTTCATTATTGAGCTATGTTCCTAATTTAGTTCCGTTGCAGTTGCTCGAGAAAAGATGGATGCGATGCTGATCTCCGAAACAGGTTGGTCTACGCTGAGCGGGCTGGATGATGATAAGGTGAGCGAAGTAGCTCATACATTCCTCGCTCTGCTCAGCACTATGACCGACCGCTATTCGCTCCTCCCGCAGCCTGGCCACAGGTACTCATCACATATTATAGTAATTAACAAATTAAGTATAGTAAAAGATAACATAGAAGTTTAATACATGGAGGGGGGGGGGTGAGAGAGAGAGATTTTCATTTGAATTTCTCTAACAATCTCTCTTATCAATTCAGCATGTGTTTATCAGGAAATATACATTGCAATATTTGGTATTTCAGCCAGCTTAAAATAAGAGAGTTCATGATATGTTGACTCAGTCATAACGTGCCATTGCAAAGAAGGGGGTTTATTGAATGCTGAAAATTAAAAAATGCAAATATCTCCATTATCATTTTTGATAGTGAAAGAATGTATATAACAAAATTTACGGGTAATTTAACTTACAATATGATTAGTTATGTCCAATTTTTTGATCTGATGTATAGTAATGGTGTTAATTCAAGTTTTTGAAATTCCCCCTCTAAACCCCTCCCCTCCCACTGGTTCAATTTCCGTCATTAACCCATTTCTGCCCAAGGGGATAGGAAAAAAATTTTTTTTTTTTTGTTTTCTTTGAAAAACTGCTTTAAGTATATGAAAATAAAATGTTTTTATAAGAATATAAAAATTATTATGCTTAAGCTATATTTTACAGACTGTTGCGTTTACGCAACATTGGGCAGGACGGGGGTCAAAAACTAGATCAAAGTAAAAAATATTATATTTAAAGCAACACAGAATTTTCAGATAATACAATATAAATGCAATATACACATGTTATTAAGTTATAAATAATATTTATTATTTACTTATGAAGTTTAATAATTATAAATATGTGAACTAAATAATCATTTTTCATGGTAAACTTCAAAACAATCCGGATGCACACCAACATCACATTTCTTGCATATATACACAGTTTGTGATTTGCATAGGTCACACCGTCTTCTTTTAGAATTATCAGCTCTTTTTATTATATGTCCAACATTGTCGTAACGAATTTGGAGCGAATTTGATAATCTTGAGCGTTTTCCTCATTTGGTGTTTGAGCTGCTTCATTAGAGTTTCGAATGCAATTATCTTCAACAGATTTCATAAGGGACTGGACAATGAATGATCGAAATTCTATCTGCGTTAATTTTTGTTCTGAAACAATATTGTAAAACTTCCATGCATTTACACAGGTGGAGTCAATACAATTGGTAAAAAGAGGCCACCACCATTTCTTACCTCTAACTCGAATCCTATAATCGGAAATGGCATTATCATGTAGGTCAACACCACCCATACTTTTATTATAAGATGAAATGACATTGGGTTGTGGAATCAAATCATGCTTTTTGGTCTTCCTATTGTATCTTTTAGTTTTATGAATAGGCTCTAATGTTCCATTATTTGTACCAATAGTTAACACAGCATTATCACGCCATCGTACAAATAACACTTTTTGAGTATTGTCAAAAGCATAATCGTAAGTCCCTTTGGATTTCATTTTCATATCTTTCACAGGCAAAAGTGGGCACTTTCCAGTTCTATTTTCTCGAACAGTACCCGTTGCATAAAAATTCATTTCACTGAGAGTAGAAAAGAAATTGTCAAAATAAATGACATGATTTCTCGGGGAACTTATGACCTCTATTAGGCTTTTTACAACCCTTTCCCCAAGTCCTAATTTAGGTATGTTAGCAGTTTCTTTTGCAGCACCACCATAGGGAATAAATTTGAAAATGTATCCATTAGATGAAGCTAAACACCATAGTTTGAACCCAAACCTTATTGGTTTTCCCCGTATAAACATTTTTGCCGAATGCCTCCCGAAATAGGGGATCATTTGTTCATCTATTGACAGGTTATAAGCGAAGACTCCAAACTGCATAAATTTTTCATTAATTTTTTGAAATAAGGGAGTAATTTTTGCGAATTTATCATTTTTATCTAGAGAATCATTATTAGATAAGTGGATATATTTTTTAATCTCCTGAAAACGATTCCGTGACATCGCGTTCCGTACAAACATAACTTCTTTATCTTTGTCCTTTGACCAGTAAAATCTTAGCTGTGGAAGGGAGTGGTATCCAGAAAATATTAGGATTCCAATAAATTTGTCAAGATCCTGCATGCTCATTTTGAAGCTATGATTGTTCTGATCCCTAGCATATTTCAACGAGTATTCAACAATTTCATGTTTTAGGTTTGGAGTTAAAAACAAATCAAATATCTCTTTAGGGTTGTGAGAATCATAGGTCTGTCGGAGGTGTTCAAGTTTCGCTGGCTCTACATCTTCAGGACAACTATCATAAGAAGGTGAAATCTTAGACCATTTAGGCATACCTTTGATTTTGGAGGGAGGTTCATTTTCAATGTTTTCCACGGCAGGATGGAATTCCAAAGTACCGACGACATCCCGCAGTTCAATCTCACCTCCTCGCCCCTGTTCAGTCAAAATTTCAACATCCAGGTCCTCTTGATCAGTCAAACGGTCCACATCAGGTGGAATAATAACAACATAGTTCTGCAGTTACAGTGGAAATGAAGGGTGAGAGTCAAAACAAACAGGAATGGACAGGAATCAACAGGCATCGAGAGGAGAGCCCCACCTCATGCCCATGGTTGCATATACGCAACATACACTTCTTACTCTTTCTGTTTATTTGGAAACTTATCTAACTGCTTGTTTATATTTTTTATTGTTAAATGAAACTTAGTTTTAACTAACAATCAAATGAAAAAATTTTTTTTTCAAGAGCAAAGTTCCATAATAAAAATTTAAATTTCGTTCATTCAAGTAGCTCAATTCGCTGTATTTCAAAATTACATTAAAAATATAAAATCATCATTTCATCAAAGTTTGATATATTCCCTTAATTCATTTGACCCTCAGAAATAATTTAGATTCAATCAAATAAAAATGTAAGCATTAACAAAATTAAAAAAAAATAAAATTTCAAGGTTGCGTATATGCAACCATGGGAAGAAATGGGTTAATGAACTTGATCTTTCTTTTCATATGAAATGGTTAAATATTGAGTTTGGTAAGGGTCAAACAAAAATTGAGACCATAAGAGTGTTAACAGACAAATATATATTTGTCTGACAGATATACATATATGCAGTTTTGAATGGACATCATTTTTGTCATTTCCTGGGTAGGATTGATGGACATTTTTCGAAAATCATGCCATGAGTGCAACTTCAATAGCTGATTTTTCTTATCTCTTCAGCGGGAAAATCTGCTAAAACCTATTGTTCTGCACTTGGGTATATTTTCAGTCCTGCATAGACAATAAATAACTTCAAGTATATAAAAAGTAGGAATGTAAACTTGGGATCATGTTGATGGATGTGCTGGATGATTCCTGTACAGTCGCCTCTTGACCCTGGAAGACCAAGTTGCTTCTCTTGGCTTAGATTACCAGTGCCTCGTTTTATTTATGTCCTTCCAGTATTCTATATGAAGAAAGTCCGTTTAAAGGTGAAAAGCATTGTGTTTATGGCACTGAATGAATACAATGAACATATTAGAGCTGGAACCCATTTTCTACAGGATTTTAAATACATCACCCCATGGTATGTTGCACACTTCTAGGTCGTCTATTCAATTAGGAACATATAAATTAACTCCTCTCTCTACTTCCAGTATATTTAAAGTATAAAATCCATGAAAGCTGTACAACTTATATAATACGATATATTTTTATGTGTGTAAATTTGATTTATTAATATTTATTGTTGAACATATTTATAAATTATATGTATGTTGCACCTTTTAATATTTTTTTCTTTTTACTCATTAAAATTTTGAAAAATATGACATTTTAAAACCCTGATTGCACAGTTTTAAAGAACATTAAAAACCATAAAACTATCATTAGAATAATTGTTTATATCTATTACCATTTTAACAATATTTGCTCCGATTTTTTTTTTAATTTTCAGGTTCCCTAACTTCTATTGTTAGTGGAAGTTAGTCTAACTGACCTGGAGAACATTTTTCGAAGACTTTGCTGAGATAAATTTTCCATCCTCCTTATATACTGTTCCGCAGAGGGCAAATTTTTATTGGCCCAGTTTTTCGATCTAACTCATCCAGAGATGAGGTGAAATGGAGATATTTTGAATTTCAAATCTCCCCCCCTCCTCCTAACCCCCTTCTGCCCCCTGGTCCCATTTGATCCCTTAACCAACTTCATTTTTAATTTTACAAAAAGAAAAAAACATTTAAATATCGACTCTGGTAAATATAAAACAAAAAGTCCGTCACGCAGGGGCTGCGTAAACTAAGCAGATTTCCCACGTGGTTTTGCAATAGAGAAATCTGCCTAATAACAACTGCAGTAGTAAGAAACCTCTAAACCTAAAACATTATTTAGGGCGTAATAACCCAGTAGTTTCTAGCCCCAAAAAACAGTTAACCTAACCTCTAAACCTATTCACGAGGGACGAATAGTTATGGAAACGGCCACCAGAGCTCTCGGCGGAAAGTCCGAACAGCCTACTGGCGACCACACGCAGAATACAAATGCAAATATCTCGGTTAATATTCAAGATACAGAAAAAATGTATAGAACAATATTTATAGTAAATTGAATTTGCAATAAGATTTATTCTATACAATTTTTCGATCCGACGCATAATAACGGAGATATTTCGACTTTTTGAAAATCCTCCCCTCTAAACCCCCCCTCCCACTGGTCCGATTTCAGCCATTAACGAACTTGATCTTCCTTTTTACATAAAACGATTAAATTCCGAGTTTGGTAACGATCAAACAAAAATTGCGACCGCTAGAGCGGTAACAGACATATATATATATACAGTTTTGAACGGACTTCATTTTCGTCATCTACTAGGTAGGATCGATGGAAATTTGAAGAAAAATGTCGAAAATTCCGTCATGAGTACAACCTCAATAGCTGATTTCCCTTAAGGGAAATCTGCTAAAACTGAGACCACTGGAGTGTTAACTGACAAATACAACTATCCATACACGCACATACTCTATTTTTTTTTATTCAATGGAATAAAAACATTATTATTAAGGTTGTGTATTAATACATTTTTTTTGTCTGCAGGCTGCAGTTTGTCGAGCTCGAGTTGGAACTCATTGATGACCTGAGAGTATCTCTCCTGCAGATATTGCACTCGGAACACGATGATCCAATTAATTCTAAAATCCCTCCAATTCTAAATACTGTTTTCCATCTCAAGACAGCCTTGGAGCAGTATGATGCGAGCCCGGTAAGAATATACTAGTTGAAATCATTTATAGAGTATGTTTCTGTTTATTACAAATACTACTACTAATAATAATAAATACATTATGAAATTAATTATTCTAAATGAGGCTTGGTATTGAAGGAGGTAGCTACTCCATCCAATGTTGAGGGGAAATGGATAGAATTCTTAACCTCAAAACTCAGTGGTCAAGCAGCTAAATAAAGTTTTAAGATCCTGAGATTGTAAATTGCAGACTGGAACAAAGCAATGAGATGGTTTAACCACTGGACCAATGCCACCCCAGTCAAAAAGTCTCTCTTGTAGGTTTTGTGTAAACTAAGCAGATTTCCCATTTGCTAGAGTATAACACACTGATATTCTCACCTCACCATCTATTTCTTTTCCCCCCTCAGTAAGAAGCCTTTGTAAACAGAAATTAATATGTATGCCGTTTTACTTTAAGGGAAATCAGCTGAGGGGTTTGGTGCAAAAACGGTATAACCCACAAGCTTCCTGTTTTTAGGAAGAAGGAGTAAAAGTTAAAGAAGCCGTATAAATTAACTATTACTGCTATAAAAATTGTTCTTTGTACTTGGAGTGATATTAGTAAATGTAAATATTTGCTTTGTACATGAACTTAAAAATTGAATTTTCAGTGCCTAAATTGTGGGTTACACCATTTTTCCTCCAAGAAAAATTTGAAACTTTATTGGTGTATTCCACATTTTTGTATTTTTATACATCATTGTTGCTCTCTATGAACAAAATATGTATTTACTGCAAGAATGAAGTAACCTACATTGCCATAGTTTTAAGAAAAATGGTGGAAATAACACTATTTAAATTAAATGACCACAATATGCATTATAGAAAATAAACAACATTTATTTCACATTTTGCTACCAACATGTAATGCAAAGTACAACTTCTTTCTTTACTGACATTAGTAAATAATGTAACTTTTTAAGGTAATATTACAAAAATGTCTAGACAAATGAATCCATAGTGGGTTACACCAATTTTGCACTCAATTAATTTCAAAATAGTTGTCTACAAGTTACACCACTAATGTTTTATTCCTGAATGGCACCTGAAAGAATTATAAAAATGATAGGCTATAAAAACAATATAATGAAGTAACAAAAACACAAAAATATAAAGAACTGAGTATTTGTGGGTTACACCATTTCTGCAACAAACCCCTCAGCTATTGAGGTGAAATGAATTTTAATCTATTATAATAAAAAAAATTGAAACAATTTAATGACATCCCACTCTGAGGGGTATTTCAAAAATTTGAAATACCTACCTTATGATACATCAGATTGAAAAATTGTTTATAACCATTCTTATTGAATATTCTACTACCAATGAATGTTATTATATACATATTTTTTTTATCATGAATATTAACCGATTTTCTAATTTTCAGTGCTCAGTATAACCCCCTCCTACTCATTTCATAGTAACAATAATTTGTTATGAACCTCTTTATTCTATGCTTAAATACTGAATATTGTTTTCATGAAACCTTTATTATGCAAGATACATGAAATTCATTGTGCAATGTCGTCATCAATTAAAGTTTTACGTTCTAGTCTCAAAAACTTGATCTATACTATACTCAATATTTAACTGTATCAGTCAACACTAAGGATCTTATTTGTTTTTGCTAGAAATCGGACCAGGAATAGAGGGTAATTCGAATATTTAAAATATCTGAGTTTTGATAAGTTGGATTGAAAAATGTTATAGAAACAATCTTGTTAAAATATTGACTCTACAAAACAAAAATTAAGCGAGTACGAATATGAGATGAGATCACTAGTGAGTCACACCAGCATGAAATTTGCTTAGTTTACACGGCCCTTGTATGACGGACTTCTAATATTCAAGTTAGAGAAAATGGAGAACTAGAGGAGTTTTTACTAGAAGAGATGGAATTATACGGATAGCGTTAGAATGTAAAAATAATTCAGGACACGGAGCTCTGCCAGACAGAAAACTACGCATCCTAAGGGTTTAATAAAATCCTGGTAACCTATCCCTATTAGCCATAGTTGCAGAAAGTGGACGTTGGTTGAATTTTATCATATGTAAAACCCTAAGATAATAAAGTGATGCATTTTGATAATATTATTATGATATGTGCTTTTTATTTCCAGATGGTCCTCTTGCTCCAACACTATAAGAGTCAGTACAAAAGAGAAAATGGTGAAGGAGATGTAGGAGTATTCCACGAGTCGATAGAATTGCTTGAGAGGCTCCAAACCAACCTCCTTGAAGAGCTGAGTACTGCAGTCTTGATGGAGGTAAAGGCCAGGAGCAGGCCTTATCGCAAATACAGGTACTTTGTTTCTATTATTTCATTGCTGCTCAACTCATTTCAGAATGCAGAGGGGGGGGGATTCTTGCTTTCTTCACCAAGCTTTTTGAAGATATCCTTGAGCTGTTTGACCCAATTATTTATTTATTCAGGTATTTCAAAATTTGAGTGATTCACAATTTTTCTTATTATAAAACTAAAATAATTTTGGTAAAGGATCAATCCATTTCAAGCCATCCAGAAAATATTAATTTGGTTACTTCACTGTTTTTAAAATATATATATATATTTTTTAAAGGATACCCTTACATGTTGGAAGTTGAAAATCGTTATTTTAAAAATTTTACCGCCAATAGTTTGTGAATGGCAGCCATATTTTTTCGGTGAACTGCTATACCCAAGTGTTCATGCCATCACCTGTATCTCCTAAACTATTTGCCCTATTACCATGGGGCAAATACCAAATTATTCAGAAAATAAAGGCCTACGTTTTCTTACATACACTTTCTACCCCAATTTAGATTTTAGAGGTGAAATTAAAGACTTTTTTTCATATTTCTAATCCATTTTAGCAGATTTCCCTTAATGGAAATCAGCTATTGAGGTTGTACTCATGATGCGATTTTCAAAAATATTCTTCAAATGTTCATCAATCCGATTTTTATGACAAATATTTTAAAGTTTTATTTAATAATTGAACATTTTTGAAGTTTTGAAATGTTGTTGTATATAGTAACATCCTTCAGACATGATTTTGCCTTATGTTCGAACTTGTATGAACTCAGTAATTAATCACTTTGCTTATTATTTTCAGGTGGTTTGCTTTGGTTGAAGAAGACTTTGATGATTCATCCGTTACACTGGAAGCATGCTCCATGTTCCAAGCGTTATCCGATAATCTCCATAAGCTCTATGAAAAGCTCTCTGAGAAGCTCTTTAATATTCTATGGAAATTAGTCGCTTCTCAACTCAATAATGTAAGTATCAAAATCATATTATTTTGAGTCGAAATAAACAGGAACTGCAATCCTGTAGGTGTTCTATTTTAAAATAATTATAGAGCCACCTTATTCTAAAACATGCGATAAAAGATCTACAGTCATAGTATAACACCATTAGCTTTTCTCCAGTGCAATAATGGGAGGAGAAAGCCAAATATTTAGGTTATTATTTTAGTGCCAACTAAAACACATCAACATTTACAAAAACACATAATACAAAATAGAAAATGTCTACAGCATACCTAAAAAGATTTAAAAGGGTTAACTTTTATTATATTGTTTAGACAAAGCATGGATATGAGAAAGTATCAGATATTAAAGAAATATTTTCCATAATATAAAAGTACAAAAAAAGGTAAGCACATGAAGGAGTAAATATATCATCCTAATAATGCCAACCACCATCGCTGTGGGACATAAGACTAAATAAATAAAATAAAAAAAACAATAATATAAATGTACTAGTATATAGGAATAACATATTTTTTTTATTAAAACCATTTTAAATTGATGTCTTTATTACTAGTCTAATGTTTATTTATGTTTGGGGGGCTCAGGTTAGCCATGTGAGTTAAAGCGTTGCCTTTAATCTCACATGGTAATCCTAGAGTGGCGAGTTCGATTCTTGCCTGGGCAAAGGAAATTATTTAGTGATGGAATTCATTAAATAACATCCTTAGTCCCACCCTGGCTAGAAAAGGGTGGTAACCTGTAGATAACCCGTCCCAATTAGCCTAAGTTGCAAAAAGTGGACGTTAATAAATAATAATAATATTTATGTTTGTTTATCTAACATTTATTTATGTTTTTTTATGTCTTATGTTTATTAATTGTCTTTATTGCTAGTATTTAATGATTATTTGTTGTATTTAATTTTTTATTTGTTGTCTCAGTTTTTGTTATTTTTCTATAATTTTGTTTTCATTTTACATTGTGAAGCTTTGAGCCAAATCGCCAAGATGCGGGTGCTCCTGTAGAAATAAATAAAACAAATAGTGTCAAGTTAAATTTGATTAAAAAGATGTGTTTGTAGGAGATGTTTCATTATTGTGCCTATGTATGGGCTGTTGTCGTGTAGTAGTTCTGAAAGGTTAGTATATATATTTATTTAGGGAATGAATTTTGCCACTATACTCTATATTATGGTTTTCTACTAATCGTAGAAATAAGGGCTTACTTGGGGAATAACCCAAATAAATTTCCACAGGAATCTTTTCTCAACCGAACATGACGGGTAACACAGTCAGCTAATTACTTCTATTTCATCCCATACTGGATATGAGTGGAAGTCGAATGCTAGGATGATACACTCGTTATGATTTGACAGGAAACTAGATTTCTATGACCTCATGAACGATAGTAATCTATTTTCGTCAAATAGCCATTCCATGCCTCACGCGTATAACAATATCACAGCAATTTCACTTAAACAAAGGATTAGTCAGAGCTTTGTTAATCAAACATTTATATTTTGATGGGAAACAATTATGATTTACATTCAACCAATAGTCACATTTTAGCAGAAATCAGCTATTGAGGTTCTACTCATGATGAGACTTTCATAGAATTTCCTCAAATGTCCATCAATTCTACCCAGGAGATGATGAAAATTTTATATATATATATATTTGTCTGTTTATGCCTAGCCATCGCAATTTTTGTTTGGGTGGTACCAAACTCGGTATTTAATCTTTTTGTTTTGTAAAAAGCTCAAGTTCGTTAATAACAGAAATCGGACCAGTGAGAGGGGAATTTGAAATATCTCCATTACTATATTTCGGATTGAAAAATTTTACATAATGAATCTTATTGCAAATTAAATTATAATTTTTTCTATTTACATATTTTCTCTATCTTGAATATTAATGGATATATTTGGATTTTTTTGTTATCAGCCTTCTGTAAACCCCCACTCCTACTCATGCCATATTAATAATAAGCTTTTATATCGCGAACCACTTTATTCTAAGCTCATATACCAAATATTGTTTTCAAGATGCTTTTATTATGCAAGATGCATGCAAATTTGTTGCGATGCCATCAATTAAGATTTTATGTTCTTGCTCAAAAATGGTTACTCGATATTTAACCTTTTCTCTCAACACTAAAGATCAAATTTGTTAATCTCTAACATTGGACCAGGAATAGGAGAGGGGTTTGAAATTCATAATATGTCAGTTAGTATTAGTCGGATTGTAGAATGTTATAGGACCAATCTTGTGAAATTATCCATGTTCTATAATTGTTGTTCTATGCATTATTTTGTAACTTAAATACTAATTGAGTTGTTCGCACTTCCTTGTTTTCAGGCCCCTCCCTGTCCCTCTCCTACTTGTCTCTTTTTTACATAGAAATAGATAATATCTGGTGAGGTGAGGTCACAAGTATGCTACACCAGCACATGGGAAATGTGCTTATTTTTTGCAGCCCCATGTGTGACAGACTTTTACTTCATGGGTATTAAAACTTAATGACTATACAATTATTCTAGGTGTTACAGAACCTTTCTTTCTGTTACATGATGAAAATAACAGGATGATTTCTTCATAAGTTAATTTAGCCTTTATGTTTACACTGGAAACCATTTCTATTTGTGTGTAAATAAGGCTAGAATAGCATGGGTTGATTTTCTAAATACAATCTATATATTTACACAGGAAATAATTTCTGTTTCAACCCATCAACAATGGCTAACACGCTTAGTGTTAAATAAGATTTATTTGTTGGTAATTTTTGTTTTATTTCGTTTCAGTTCCTATTTGAAGAACTAATCCTGAATACAACTTTTTCTGTGGCTGGAGGTCGTGTCCTGGAGAAAGACATCATGAAGTTCCTCCTTCCCTTGTTTCAACACTACACATCTTCTCCTATCTCTTACTTTTTACAGTATGTGTTTCTTTTATATTAACTTTTTTTTTTTTGTATCTATTCTGATTAACTACTGGAATATTGTTATAAGTTGGTAAACTTGGATGTGTTAGTTAAGAAAGTATTGGGCTGTTCTATTTGAAAATGCAAAGGTACTATTGACTAAGTTTAATCTACAACATAACTACCATTTTGTTTGATAACAGTTCCCATTTTTTTGGAAGATTCATAATTTCATTTTAACAGATTTCACAGATATTGAGATCAAACTCATAATGGCGATTTTCAAAAAATGTCCTCAAATGTCATCGATCCTACCCTATCTATATTGGTCTGTTAACACTCTAGCATTCACAATTTTTGTTTGATCATTACCAAACTCGGTATTTAAATGTTTTATATCAAAATAAAGATTAAGTTCACTAATGGTTGAAATTTGACTAGTGGGGGGGGGATTCTTAATATTTCTGTTATTATCCATCGGATCGAAAAATTGTATAGAACTAATCTTATTGCAAAAGTAATGTTCTATGAATGTTGTTGTGTTTTTCCACTATTTTGATTATTAACAGAGATATTAGCATTTTTTAGTTTGCGGCCTTTTGTAAACCCCCCACTCTTACTCAAGTCATATTAACATTGTAGTTATATTATGAAGCACTTTATTTGAAGCCTAAATACTAAATATTGTTCTCATTAAACTTTTATGTTTTGAGATAAATACAGATACATCATGCACGCACGAAATCTGCTTAATTAGCACAGCCCCTTCGTGACAGACTTTTTTATTAATCTTTAGGAGAGACTTCACCTCTAGTAAATAATTTTTTTTTTTTTTTTAAATTATTACTATTAATCATATTAAATAATACACTAATGTTCAAATCTATGCCTGGAGACTGAACTTATTATCAGATTATTAATTTGTTAAATTGATTAAATAACGGAAATTGAGAATCTCAGTGCAGATAAATTGATATTTATTTTAAATAAAATTCGGTTTATATATAATTATAACATTCAATATATTTTTAATTACCTCAAGTTAATGACATGGGGAACACAGATAGTGGTAAAAAGAATTTATATACGGTTTAAAGTTATCAATAAATATCTAATACAAATTATTATACATAAAAACTCTCTTTAATAGAATATTGGGGTTTAGAGGTGGGAGGGGGAATTTGAAAATTCAAAATACTTTCGTTATTATGAGTCGGATCATAAAATGTTATAGGACCAATCTTGTTAAACTATTGATGGTCTACAATGTTTTTTTAATGCTTTTTTTTTTTTTTTTTTTTTCGTAACTCAAGATTTCATGGAGTTGTTTGTACTTTCTTGTTTTCAGCCATTACTACCACCCCCCCCCCTCCCGACAACTTCTACTCGTCGGTTTTTCATATAGAAGTAGAGAGTATGTTATATGAGATCATGAGTGTGTTCTATCTGCACTAGGGAAATCAGGGAGGGTTTGGAGGGGGAGGATTTTCAAAAATTCAAAATATCTCCGTTATTATATGTCGATTAAAAAAATTTTATAGAACTATTTTTATTGCAAATTAAATGTACTATAATGATTGTTATATACATTTGTTCTCCATCTTGAATATTAATCGAGATGTTAGCATTGTCCAGTTTTCAGCCTTCAGCAAACCCCCACTTCTCCTCAT